>CM061231.1:40140070-40501526 GCA_030844895.1 Ambrosia x helenae | reverse complement strand
AAACTAAAATTATTTGGGTAATTTTAAAAGGGGTTAATGTGTTTTTATGATCATAAGATACTGTTATATGGTGTTTGTGGGTTGGGATTATACTTCAAATAAAAACTCCTTAGTTTTATATTGAATATAAAACACAATTAGATAAATAAAAAACAGAATGGTTGTTTACACAAAGAATAAAAATTATTTGGGTGATTTGTTACTTGGTTAAAGTGTTTTATGAGCAGAACCTACTGTTTTAGGTTGTTTTGTGTGTTGGGATTATACTTCAAATTAAAATCCCTAACTTTTTCATTCAACATAAAACACAATTAATTGAATTAAAAAAACTATTGCTAATTAACTATAATAATTAATTATGTGGGATTTAAAATATGGGTTTGTTGATGGTAAAACACAACAATTATTTGGGGAGTTTTATTTGTTTTGGTTTTGTTAGATGCTTGTGTTCAGTGTTTTAAAACAATACTAAGGACTGTTTTGTAAAACACAATCTGATTTTAGCATAATGTTTTCTAAATAAAATACATAATCTAAAAAACAATGTCTTTGTTTTTTATTTAAACACTACCCTTTATATTAAAATAAATCTCAAAATAACAGCTAGAAGGAGTGATAGAATAGCTAAAAAGACTTATTCTAAGAAATTCACAAATACCCTTGAACAAGCATTGATTCTAGACGACTCTGATGAGGATACGATAATTGAATCAGGTAAAAAAAATAATTTAAAATGCATGATTTTTGTGTGTTTTTGTTTTTTATTAATAAATACGTATGAACATTCTAATAATTGTAGACAAGAAGGATTTGGTGAAAGAGAGGTTAACAAAGCAAAACAAGTTGGACGTAAGTTCAAATGTTTTATGATATACGTTAATAAAAAAACTTGGAACGGAAAAACTAGGGATGACTAATATTTTTTTCTAATGTTTTAGGTACTAGTGATCCAGATGATGATTTTGTTGACCCCCAACCTAAAAAACTGTGCATTGAAACAAGTTTGACGGATCAAGTAAAACCTTGACCCCACTTTAGCAAAGGCCAAGTCGCGCATCTACCAGTTAAACCTAAAACACCATCAAATGTTGTACTGGACAAGAAGATACCTCAACCTCCGCGTGCTAGTGTAAAACCATACATTGAATATACCAGTGCTAAGCTGAAACTGAGAAGTTCACCAAACAACGTATGTCAACTGATTAGCAAGTTGAATAGCAAACAAAAAAGCGCCATAATCGACATTGGGTTTGGTGGTTTCCCTGGACTTTAACATTGATTCAGTCCCTACTGGCTTGGGTTTTTGGTTGGTAAATAATTATGATGAAGATACAAGTACATTGAACGTGGTAGTCATCGTATACATATAACACCTCGATTAGTACATGATATTTTTGTATACCGATTGGTAAACGTGTGATTGAGGAACACCAGAGACCAAGAAAGATTGATCCAGTTGTGGCGGAGTGGAAGGGGCAATTTGAGAGGGGTGTGACAAGGACCTTACCGGTTAAGTTTAAACAATACAAGGAGTCATAACGGGATAGTGGAAGAATCTTCATACTCAACTTTTTCATTTTCTTTAACACCTTCATAGGTGAGACAACTCAAAACAGTTCGGTGAACTTGTTTTTTCGTGCCATCCATACAAAGTGGACTGGACATCAAGTCATTTAACTGGTGTAGTTACATGGTAACTATGCTCAAACGTAGCAGGAAAAAATGGAATGTAGATAAATCCTTTCATGGTCCAATTGCATTGCTTGCGGTAATTATATATTCGTATCATCTGCTTTTTATTAAACATTAATATAACACAACAGATTGATGTTTATTATGTTGGTTTAACTTTTTTTAAAACAGGTTGCCTTGGTGTACGATACAAAGAGATAAAAAGTCAACTGCATCTGGTAAAACACATCATATTAGTGATTTTAATACAGACGTAATAGATGCATTAGGGATGAAGTTGGATACCGCTTTGTTTGAACAACAACTTGCTAGAGAAGAAGGTATCAATCAAGCTCAGCGATTTGTTTTGGTTAAGAAAGGTGTTGAAAGTGTTGAAGGTAATGTATCAAAGAGTGCTCGGAAAAAGTGCAGTGAGTAAAGAATCAGCAAAAAAATAGGCGTTATGAAACGTACTAAAAAAAGTAAGACTTGAGAAGAAAGAGGCTGCTGACAAAGCTGATGTAGTATGTGAGACGTTGAAAAGCCTGAAATTGTAGGTAAAAAGGCAACTGTGGGCTTGACTGATTGTGTTAGCAATAAAAGTGTTAAAGATGGTGACAAGAGTGAAGTTGCAGAAGGGGGATTGGAAGGCGATTACAAACTGGATGATTTTGTTGAGGCTGATGATGATCACCTGGGACTCTATAAAACATTGTGCGGACTACTTTATTTCACAATATGATTCTCAGGCTATATAGCCGTACGTCGCATCGGATGGGGAGTTATGGATACCAATTGTGCATGACTATGAAGACTTCACTCAGACAGAACCAGATACGTTGGATAAGGAGACTGAGGTAATAAGATGCATTTCATATTATATGACTAATAAAAAAACACTTGATATAAAACACACTTGTAAATATGTGCACTATTTTTTAGGCGGATGGAGTTAGAGATGGTGCAGCTTGTATCGACGAACCAGAACTGAATGAAGAAATCGCTAAAAGTGTGGAAGAACTTGAGGTACAAACAAATGCATACATATATAAAAATAAATATACACTCAAAAAAATAAAACACTAATGTTCATGATTCCACAAAATGTAGGTTACTATCAAGCTACTAGACGATCATGTCATTGAGTATCGTACTATGGTGGAGAAAATAAAAAAACACAATAAATGAATCATTGTTAAAGTACCCTACTCATGATGTTATCAATCAAAAGACAAAACACCTGGCTGCATTGGTTGGAATGAATCAAAATTCGCGAAGTTTTGTTGAGGAGGACATTGGGCAGACTGATAAAACACCAAAAACAGCAGAGAAACAACTTTCAGTTTTAAAGCTTACGCAGTCTCCTATGACTGATTCATTTGTCGCAGAAGTTGAAGAAGTGATAAAGAGTGGAAATCATGACAAGACTCTAGAAACAAGGGTGAAAGTTTTGATGTTAAACCACTATCTTGGTCTAGTGAGGTTGTTAAAGAAGCTGTTGTGAAAGGAAAGAAGGTACCTGATAAAACACCAAGACCAGCCCGTACAAAAATTTTGCCAGAAGCATTGTGTTCTCCGTATGTGAAACGTATCGTCTCTTTGAAAGACAAGATAGATAAAAACGGAGGATGATGTTTCTGATTACATGTTCTCGGCTTGGGTATGTACAATGAGGCGCCGATGGAGTCGTTGTGCCCAGGTGTTACTATACATTGTAGGCGTCATAATGGCGTGGGCAAATGTGCTAAATTATGAAGAGAGGTATCGCCGCAAGGGAACATTACCACGACTATTTTGTTCGCCCCATTATGTTGGTAAGTTTTCAAGAAAACAGCTACATAAAAAATGTACTTTAGTTGTTTCTGAGTAGTGTAAATAAATAAAAACACCTAAGGCTGTTTATATAGCTATTATTTATGAATTTGATAGTGGAGGGATGATTACGATGCATCCGAAGAAACAAGAATAGATCACTTCAGTGAAAACATGCGGTCAGTGTTGGAATCTACAGAGTCAAAGTCAATTAAGGGGATACAACATGTTTTAGTGCCAATTAACAGCTCAGAACACTACTACTTTCTTTCTTTCAACTTTTCAACGTCTGAGATACTGATAATCGACAACAGCGCAACAATTCAGGATTACGACGCTAGATACAAAGGATCGCCTGAAAAAATGGTAAGTAGCAATCAACCATAATCAACTATGGTTTCGTATTATGTTAGCATAAAACATCTATATAAAAAGATGCCCTGAATATGGTTTTCATGTAACAGTGTGATGCATTAGCAGCTTACGTGGAATATGTTTTGCCTTCAATCGCTGAAAAGCTAAGGAAAACATCGCCGGTGAGGATGGAGTTCCCGTGGAGAACTTTGCACAATGTGATCGATTGTGGAGTCTTCCTAATGCGTCATATGGAGACGTATAAAAGGAACATCCGTGAAGGACTGGGACTGCGAATTGTCAAACGAAATGGACAGCAAAGGTGGAACTTCTGAGAAGCATTCACGTGAACCGGATGAGCTAAGGCGTAAATATATCATGAAAATCCTGCTGAGTGACATCAAAAAATCAAAACACGTTGTGGAGGCTGGAGTTGAAAGGTATAAGAGGTTAACTGAACGGTACAAGATGCGCCTAGATGGTTTAGCAGCCAAAAAAATACCAGATCGTTTGAACAGTATCTAATTATCTTCTAAACTTTAGTGTTTTGCTGATGTAAACGGTTTCAGTGCTAGTTTGTTGGCTGATCTAGATGGTTTATGGTTTTAAAACTCTTTTTTTTTTTTTTTATGTTTGACATTCTAAAAACTTATGATGAAGTAATGTAGTAAACTTATATGATCTTGATGCTTGGGGTTTTTTAAGTTTTTTTATAGTTTGTGAAAAGTTTGATTGTTGTAAAGTGGTCGATAAAACCTGCCGATTAGCGGATAGAATGATGGTCGATATTGTTGATTAGCTAATAAAACTGTCTGTATGCTGAAGATGTTCACCGTGGACAGCAAGTGCATAACTGGAATCAGCAGTAGCATGGGTTTCTTTTTTGCCAAAATGCAGGTATGTGGGTCTATAAGTGGTCATATTTGCAGATGGTGTTTTTTCGACTGCAAATATGAAGAGGCTAGTGAACGGGTCAGATGCACAGCAGGTTGTCTACGAGAATGGCTCTTCAAAAGACGACACATTTCACTAAACTAAAATACCCAACTCAACACAAAAAGAGTCTAACAACAGCTTTCCAACATGGACAATAAATTGGACAATAATATGACAAAATTCTAACCATAATCTGACAAATTTTTTATTAGTGGAAAGTATTGTAGTCAATGTAAATTTATTGTACTTTATTACAGCATTATTATCTCCCTAAAATATGTACATTTAGTGCCTAGAATTACTCGTATTGTGTATATAATGGCTGTCATATTCAATGGAAAGGCATCGAAAGTTTTACCAAATTACATGGTATCAGAGCTGATACCTTAATCCCTGCAGCTTTTTCGGATTTCGATCCATTTTTTCCTTGGGTTTCGACCCTCTGCTGCATCCTCTGCACCCTCTGTTTCATTTTCCCTTCTGCAACTTCTTTTTCATGGCTGACCAAGCTGCTGAAACCTTCCCCAACACCACCAAACCATCCTCTCCCCTGCACCCCGTCTACACTGTCACAGATATCACAAAAAAAAATTTTCTGGATGGTACCACAGTCGCATACTCTGCCTGGGTGAAGCTCTTCCATCTTCACGCACGCGGTTACGAGGTCCTTGACCACATTTCCAATGAACCACCCTCTGAAGATGACCCCAACTATGCCCAGTGGATGAAGATTGACGCTGTTGTGCTCCAGTGGATTTATACCACTCTGTCTGATCAGTATGTTCTCCGTGTCCTTGAAGAACCATCCACGGCTCTCCAAACTTGGAACCGTGTGAAGGATTTGTTCCACAATAACAGGGGCCCTCATTGTGCAGCCCTTCAATCCCGGTTTGTTAATCTTCGACTCAGTTCTATGCCTTCTTTGGAAGCCTATTGCCAGGCCCTTCGGGACTTGGCGGCCCAGTTAGCCAATGTTGGCAGCCCTGTCAACGAGCAAACCCTGGTTCTGCAACTTGTTAGGGGTTTGCCTCGTGAATATGACACCATTGGGTCCATCATTAACCGCGAACTCCCTTCGTGGAACGAAGCCTGTGAAATGCTCCGAGGTGATCTTGAAAGACAAACTGCTCGTAATGAAAATGCACCTACATCCGAGGTGCACGCTGCTGTCCAACCCAATAACCGTCGTGATGGTACCGCCCGTAATAACCCACCTGTTCGTAACAACTCGGGTCCTTCCCGGTTTGGTCAGATCTATGGCCCGAACCGCCGTGGTGGCCCACGTCGTGACAACCCTACCCATAACCAAACCAACAATCAACCTCCTCAAAACCCTACCTCAAACCCGGCCTTTGGGAACTCGGGCAGACTCAATATCGTTCGGGTACTGGGTCCGGCTCCAACAACCGAGGCCAATCCAACCGCAACCCTAATCGCAACTCTTGGAACCCCTCCTACTACCCACCAATGCCACCACCCTACTGGACCCATGCTTTCTGGAACACACCACCACCCCCTGCCCCTACCCAACTCAACCGGGATGGGTCTCCCCATGGACAGCCCCACAACAGTCAGCCTCGAACCCTACTGATCAGTCACAGGCTCACATCACCGACGTGAATCCTCTTGAACCAACAGAACTGGCTGAAGCTTTCAACACCATGGCTTTAGATCCTGAAGCCCCCACTTGGTTTATGGATACAGGAGCATCAGACCACCTCACTCAGGACTCAGGTATGATTTCTTCCTCGTGTGATTATTCTATTAAAAATGTGTTGGTTGGAAATGGTCATCGGTTACCAGTTATTGGATCCGGTCATACCAATTTACCCTCCACCTCTAAACCACTCCAACTTAAACACATACTTCATACACCCAATATTATTAAGAATTTAATTTATGTTAGAAAATTTACCCGTGACAATTGGGTGTCTGTCGATTTTGATCCTTTTGGTTTTTTCTGTGAAGGATTATCCGAGTGGGACGATCCTGAGTCGCCACGACAGTACCAGTAATCTCTACCCGCTCACAGCTCTACCTGATGCTTCCGCTTTTGTTTCCACCAGTACTCAAGGTTCCTGGCACAACCGTCTTGGACATCCCGGTTTACATGTCCTAGATTATTTGAATAATAATAATTTTATTTCATGTAATAAACAAAGCCGTTCGGCTTTTTGTGACTCTTGCCAGATTGCTAAGCATAAACGTTTGCCCTTTAATTTGTCTAATTCTTGCACTGTTTGCCCATTTGATATTGTCCATTGTGATTTATGGACCTCACCCATACCTAGCAAACAAGGTTACAAATATTATTTAGTTGTTATTGATGATTTTACCCACTTTACTTGGGTTTTTCCTCTTAAATTTAAGTCCGAAACTTACACCAAATTGACCCATTTTCATAAATACATTTCCACCCAATTTCACCATCAAATAAAAAGTTTTCAATGTGACATGGGAGGCGAATTTGATAACAACCAATTTAAACAATTTGCCTCCAATCATGGTCTACAATTCCGTTTTTCGTGTCCCCACACATCTCAACAAAATGGAACCGCTGAACGCATGATTCGACGCCTTAACGAAATCATGCTTTCCCTTCTTACCCATGCCTCCCTACCACCTCAATATTGGGTGGAAGCCCTCCACACATCCGTTTATCTTCACAACATCCTCCCATGCAAGCCCATTGGTTTTCGAACACCCACCGCAGCCTTATACCTCAAAAACCCCGCTTACGAACACCTTCGTGTGTTTGCTTGTGCCTGTTACCCTAACTAGTCCGATACACGTCCTCACAAACTGGCCCCACGGTCTTCCCCATGTGTTTTTCTTGGATACCCTGCAGATCACCGCGGGTACCGGTGTCTTGACCTATCCACCGGCAAAGTAACCATCTCCCGTCACGTAACCTTCAACGAACTAGACTTCCCTTTATCCAAAACTTTTACTCCTCAACCGTCCTCATACACCTCTTTGGACTTGGACCCATCCCCCCTCATTTTCCAACAACCCATAACTCCACCCACCCATAATCCACCACCTTCCGCAAACACTCCAACCTTTACATCATCGCACCCAACTACATCCTCAGTTCCTCACCCACCCAACCACCCACGGCCCCTACAACCACTTCTCAAACCCACCCTACACCATCTACTCTTCGGCCACCACCTACCCGCACCTATTCCCGAAGACCACCACAACCTAGACCTCCACAACAATCCACCTCGGCCCAACACCAACAACCTCACCCATCAGCCCAACACCAACCTCAATCTACTACGGCCCAACACCCTACTCCACCATCAATTCCCACCTCATCTGGTCCGAGCTCCTCCATCCACCCCATGATCACTCGGTCTCGTGACGGGACGTCCAAACCAAAGGCTCCATTTAATCTCAATGTTGAAACTATCTCCCCTTTACCAAAATCCCATATTGACGCCCAGACCGATCCAAACTGGTCCGATGCTATGAAAACTGAATACACTGCTTTAATAGATAATAACACGTGGGATCTTGTGCCTCGGCCTCCCAATGCCCACATTATAAGGTGCATGTGGCTCTTTCGCCACAAGTTTCATGCTAATGGTACACTAGAAAGATATAAGGCCCGTCTTGTGGTAAATGGTAAATCTCAACAAGTTGGCATTGATTGTGAAGAGACTTTCAGTCCAGTAGTCAAACCAACTACTATCCGTACCGTTCTTAGCCTAGCTGTCTCCCGATCTTGGCCTATACATCAGCTAGATGTTAAGAACGCTTTTCTACACGGGGACCTTAACGAAACGGTATACATGTTTCAACCACCAGGTTTTATTGATGAACGCAATCCCAAGTTTGTGTGCAGGTTAAATAAATCACTTTATGGGCTCAAACAGGCACCTCGGGCATGGTATCACAGATTTGCCACATACATCATTCGCTGTGGATTTCAGACATCCACATCTGATAGCTCCTTGTTTATCTACAAAAAGGGCAATGACATGGCATATCTCCTTTTGTATGTGGACGACATTGTCCTTACTGCCTCTAATGATCGTCTATTACATCACTTTATTACAGCTATGTCTCGAGAATTTTCTATGACTGATCTTGGCAGGTTACATCACTTCTTGGGTATTGAAGTCACTCACAATTCTGGGGGACTTTTTCTCTCACAGCGTGCATACATACAGGATATTCTGAGTAGGGCCAAAATGAACAACTGCAAGCCCTGTCACACACCTACTGATACACACTCCAAACTCAGTGCGTCAAATGGTGCACCTCTTTCCGATGGGACTTTGTATCGCAGCCTTGCAGGCGCTTTACAATACCTTACTTTCACCCGACCAAACATCTCCTATGTTGTACAACAAGTATGCCTCTTCATGCACGCCCCAAGGGAGCCTCATTTTGCTTACCTCAAGTGCATACTTCGCTATCTTAAAGGCACTGCTGATCATGGTTTACACATATCCCCCTCCAAGACAACCAATCTCACCGCTTATTCTGATGCTGATTGGGGGGTTGTCCAGACACCCGGCGCTCTACCTCAGGTTACTGTGTTTTTTCTCGGGATAATTTAGTTTCATGGTCCTCCAAGCGCCAACCCACCATCTCACGCTCCAGTGCTGAAGCAGAATATCGAGGGGTCGCGAATACTACTGCTGAGCTGTCTTGGATTCGTAATTTGCTACTTGAGCTCCACCTTCCGGTTACACAGGCATCGATAATTTATTGTGATAATATCTCGGCCATGTACTTGTCTCAAAATCCGGTTCAACATCAACGCACCAAGCACGTTGAAATTGATATTCATTTTGTAAGAGAAAAGGTTCGACTTGGTGCGGTTCGAGTTCTACACGTCCCAACAGAATATCAATACGCCGACATACTCACGAAAGGTCTCCCACGTCTTCTATTTGAATGCTTCAAGACCAGTCTTTGCATCTGGCCAGCTACTGCTACGACTGCGGGGGGCTATTAGTGGAAAGTATTGTAGTCAATGTAAATTTATTGTACTTTATTACAGCATTATTATCTCCCTAAAATATGTACATTTAGTTCCTAGAATTACTCCTTGTATTGTGTATATAATGGCTGTCATATTCAATGGAAAGGCATCGAAAGTTTTACCAAATTACATTTTTAACCCTTTCAACTAATTCTGACAAAATTCTGACCATGATCTGACAAATTTCTGACCCTTTCAACTAATTCTGACAAAATTCTGACCATGATCTGACAAATTTCTGACCCTTTCAACTAATTCTGACAATAATATCAGACAATAATCTAACAAAATTCTGACCCTTTCAAGACTTGCTGATATATTTATTGAATAGACTCACATGGACAGATTCAAATAAAAATGTCTATATAATAGTAAAACATTGCAATAAAAGCACAGAACACTTCATTGAAAAACAGTATAACTTGTGACACGTACTTGAAGACAAATCACTATATAAGACACTACCTTGAATAGTAAGTACATAAAACACTATACTATCATTTGAATAAAACACTATGCTATCATTTGACTAATACGCCATGGGAAAGAAAATAAGTACTTAAAACATTCAAATTAAAATCCACAAATGTCTCAATCGCTACCACGCATAAAAACCCAAATGCAAAAAACCAAACGTAAAACAGAAAACAGAGAAAACATTAAAAAACCAAAGTAAGGGACATAAAAAATAAAAGTTTTAAAACACACAAAACAATCCTACTCTTCATCACCTGACTCCTCATTTTCCATCTCCTCCTGCTCAGTTGATGTAGAACTCAAGTCATCATTATTAGCAACCTTCTTTGGATTCCTGCATGTACGGATGTTGTGCTCGTAACCTAGACAATTTTTACATTGCCTTCTTTTTTTACCAGTTTGACTAATCACTTGTTCACGCTTTGACTTCATGCGCTTTGGCTTGCCCTTTCCTTTCCACTTAGTGCCAACTAGAACACGAACAGTTATAGATGATGGTTGGCAATTACCTGTAAGTTCAGTAACCCTGTCCCTATAGCTCTTGCGTGGTACATTCATGGCAGCTTCATCGGCTTTTGGGCCAAACTGGTTAACATGATCTCTAAACGAAATCACTCCAAATGTCAGGGAAAATGTTTCGAGTGTCATGATCATTTTTCCTATGTTCGTGCCTTTGTGTCTCAATGGCTGCATCAAAATGGCCAAGAAACTCGACAAAGGTGCATTTGAGATTGCAGAACTGGCCAAAGAAATGGTTCTTGCTTTCAGATCTAGATGATGTACGCATTAGGCCGGACATTCTCTCATGTAGATAATAAGCTGGAATCCATATTTCCCTTAACTGGTAAATGGAATTCAACCACTCATGTCCTGTCAGCTTAAAATCCTTCATGATAACCGCCCATTCCTTCTCGAATTCTTCAGGTGAGAGTGTATCAGTCCAGACAATAAAACATAATCTTTGCTTAAAATCAATAGTGTTACACAAAGGGTGTCCAACCTGTAAAATTCTTATTTGGATTAAAAATCACTGTCATAAGATAAAAAAAAATAAAATGATTACATAACATTAATACCTTGCCAATAAGTTTATGCATCACATGCCACATGCAAAGCCTATGCCTACTTTCTGGCCATGTATCTTCTATTGCCTTCCTCATTGCGGGGTCTTGATCGGTTACAATGACAGGCTGTGCACTACCAAAAACATTTTTAAACACAGTTAGAAGCCACTTGTACGTCTTAGAGGTTTCGTTACCCAATATTGCAACCCCAAGAGTCACGTTTCTGTTGTGGCTATCTATCGCAGTAAATAGCACAAACATCATATTATACCTACAAAACAAATGTTTGAAAAAATAAGTAAAACACGGCTGTTTAATCAATGCAAGCACATCTATAAGGTTTCTATGTTTTAAACACTACAAACTTACTTATTTCGCTTGTAAGTAGCATCAAATGAGACAACATCACCGAACGTGTAATATTATGCTTTGATTGATCATCAACCCAGAACAACACCTGTGAAACACCATCATCCGTTGTTATGAATTCAAATGAAAAGTTTGGCAAATGTTCTTTCTTCCTTTTTGCCGTTTAATCAACATGTCCGCATCAAACTCTTCAACATATAAATTCATGTCCCTTTTGAAAATTTTAAAGTCATTCTTTATTGCGCCGACTTTGTCGAACCCACCATACAATGTTCTCATTATGCTAAAAGCTCTAACCGGTCCAACATTGAGAGCCCCCAGAGCGGTTATTGCTTCTTCTTGAGCATATGTCAAAGCTCTTGCCGAAGGGAGTAAGTGTCTATCCATTTTGTGGACAAAAGAGTGATTGTGCTCTACCTTAAAGTGATAAACTTCATACAACTTCTTTTCATTTAACTTAATTCTAATGCTAGCTTCACACCCGGTGCGTATCAAAGGTACTTAACGTGTCCCCTTACTTGACGACTGATCGTTCAAACTATCAAAAGCCCTTATCTTCTTAAACCCCTCTTTTGAGCACACAAAATATTTTCACATTATTACACCATGATTCTTAATCTCTGTACTTTTCCTAATAGACCATTCGCCTACACTTGCATACTTCTCATAAAAGTTGTAAGCTTGCTCAATTGAAACGAACATCATCCTCATGATGGGTTTCAAAGAATCGCCAACTATGGGGGAATAAGTCTTCCTTCCAGAATTGGGGGATATGTGTTCAATACCAACAGGAACATAACTTGGCCCATCTGAATAAAAATTTTAAACACAAATACATTACATTTAGTAGTTGTATAAAAAGATAAATAAAAAACATATTAGATCTCATATATAGACCATAAAACATCATACTTCACTAACTAAATATATATATATATATATATTTAAAAGGATTTGATAAAAGAAATAGTTGTTGATGGTGGGTGATGTGCCATCATTTTAACATGTTTTATACATGTATTTACCCCTCTTTTGTACGTATTTATGCCTTATTCCTTGCAAAAACAGAGTTAAATCGTTCTTTTTAGTTAATTGCATGTATTCGGGGGGCAAATATTCAAAAGAAGTGGAAACAGACACAAATGGGAAGAAATTTCAAGAATTTGAAGACTGCAGCAGAACATGCACGGGCGTGCCACGGCCGTGCTTCTGCCCAAAAGTCAAATAGTCAACATTTTCAGTATCCAGATGAGGAAGTCAATAGGGTGTGCACGCCCGTGCACCTTGATACGTGATCCCCAAAGCTTTAACCGACCAAGACTAGCAGACGTACTGGTGTGCACCGGCATGCCAAACCCCTGGCACCGGTATGCAGTAGACAAATCTGATCGAAAGGACTTCCAGTACCAACAGACAGTACCTGACTGTTGTGCAATGGTGTGCCAAACTTGTTGCACGGGCGTGCAGGCCCTGGGAGGTGAGGGGTGAGCTTACTGGTTTGGGAGACCCTCAATTGAATAAACGAGAACACAAATTGTTTTTATAGTTATGCGATAACATGTAGCTTTAGAGTATGCGGTAATGCGCATCTCAAGGTTGGCGAAGTGCGCAACTCAAACACACCACTCAAGTGAATAATTAGTGTTAATCCATCCTAAGTTCAGTTGGATCCCCAAGCAACACTTTCCTTCGGATATTGGTTTCTACATCGGGTATTCTCGCTCTTTCTCATTTTTATCTTTACTTTTATTTTAAGCAACTTAAAGATGAGTAAGAGAAGTCGTGTCTTAGGGTTCGATACTCGGTACTTGCTTGAGTCTATACTACACTCGATAGGTAAACTTGCCTATTGTGTGGGTTTAGAATGATCAACACTTATCGTTTTATTTTATAAATTTAAAACTTGAACAAGTGTCCTAACTTAAAGTCTCAACTTAATTTCCTTTTTCCGCCGAGTCTTGGCATTTCCACCGAGAAATTGCCAGTTTAAGAAAAAGAGGTTTAAGTGCTTTAATCCACACAACATCAAGTTTTTGGCGCCGTTGCCGGGGGCACGACATATTTCATAGAAAGGTTTTAAGTTGCTAGTTACTAATTACTTTTCCGGTTTGTTTTGATAGCTTTTCAGATGGATCATATGGAGGATGATCGGTTCGTGAAAGAGAACTTTTTCGACTATGATGGGTTTTATGTTCAGCAGTTCTATGAATATTGTGGTGGACCTTCGTTTGACCACAACTGTGAAGACTATTTGTCCTGGTATCTTCCACAGTACAACAACCACTATTCACCTCCGCTTGAACCACCACCTTATAACCATTCACCATTTCCTCATAACCCCAACGAAGAAAAATTTACCACATCAATGGTTGCCTATTAAGTAATCAACCACCGTCACCACCTAGATCTCGACCACCACCATTTGATCCTATCCCACCATCACCTGATACGCTCGACAGAATGTATCACTTAGTGAATCACCACCATATATTTTACCACAACCCTACGAATTTACCCCACCTTTACCTACACCTGTCCCTAGCCCATCACCTTACATACCATCTCCACTAGCTCCCTTATTTTCCTCACCGCCACCAAGTCAATTTGAAACTGGACTTTAACCCGAATCAATACCTGAACCAGATCCTCCACTTATTGACTTGAAGAAGTTCGTGGAAAATCTTGAGGTGGTCAAAATATACCTCAGGTATATTAATGCTATGGAAGATACTGCCCATGAAGAAGAGGTGGAAGCCCAACCAAAGGAAGAAGTTCAAGATCCACCATTAGGAGCAGAAGAAGAGAAAGGAGAAATTGAAGAAGTTCTTGTTCCCAAAATGGAGGAAAGATTCTACACGTTTCATTCCTTGATGACAGAAGTACAACTCAACATCCCCTATGCCGATTGTCAGCTTAGACTGCCCGCTCACTTCAAATTTCTGAAAGATATCCTCTCCAAAAAGGATACTCTTGAAGAAGGTGTCATCCTTCCCATCAACAAAGTATGTTCGGCTATCGTCCAAGGAAAAATACCCCATGACAGATTTGCAATCTCTTGCACCATGGGAGAGGTATTCAATGACAAAGCCACTGCCGACTTGCATATCAAAATCAACATTCTTCCCGCCTCCATATTCTAAAAGTTCCAACAACAGACCCCGAGACCCAGAAGAATAGAGCTTTGCCTCACCAACCGCTTGGTGCGGTACCCCCAATGAGTTGCAGAAGATGTTTTGCTTGGCCTCAATGAAACTATCTTCCTGATAGATTTCGTTGTGTTGGATATTCTTGGGGAAGAGAGTCCTGTCATCTTGGGACGATCTTTCCTTAATACTGCATTAGCTCTACTCGACGCATGGGGAGGAAGACTTAGAGTGACTTTGAATGGCGAGAAGCTGGGTTTTGACTTGAAGAAAGTTTTGCGGTGTCCAAGTATCTAAGACGATCTGTCCGCCCCCATCACCGATTTCGATTATATCGCTGGGTATTACCTCTATGATGTTCTAGGGGAGGGTGATGATTTTGAGGAGTCCGCTTCCTCGACTGATGAAAATGATCCCAGGGTTCTTGAAAGTTATTGTATTGAGCATGTCTCTCTTGAAGATGAACCTGAAGAAACTCAACTTCAAGAACAGAGTCCTAAAGAAAAATCCAAGCCTTCCCTTGAAGAACCGCCATCCTTAGAACTCAAGGAATTGCCTTCTCACCATGAGTAATCTTTCCTTGAAGATGAGTTCAAGCTCCCCGTTATCATTTCATCCGAATTGTGTGCAGAAAAAAAAGAAAAAATAGTGGGAGTTTTGAAACAGCACAAGGTATTAGCCGTTCACTTTGCATACACAATATTCTCATGGAGGACGATTATCGACCTTGTGTGCAAAGGAAACGAAGAGTAAACCCTAGGATGCAAGAAGTCGTGAAAGAAGAAGTGATTAAGCTGCTCGACACCGACTTGATTTATCCCATTTCTGACTCCCCTTGGGTGAGCCAGTTCAAGTAGTTCCCAAAAAAGGCGGCATGACAGTCGTAACCAATGCACAAAATGAGCTCATTCCCATAAGAAAGCTTACGGGTTTGCGGGTTTGCATCGATTATCGGAAGCTCAACGATGCTACAAGAAAATATCATTTTCCCCTACCATTCATCGACCAGATGTTGGAAAGATTGGCCAGGCACCAATATTATTGTTTTCTCGATGGATTTTCTGGGTAATTTCATATCCCAATTGACCCCAAAGACCATGAGAAAACCATTTTCATGTGTCCATATGGCATGTTCGCTTACAAAAGAATGCCATTTAGGCTATGTAATGCCCCTGCCACTTTCCAACGATGCATGGTAGCCATTTTTCATGACATGATCGAAGACTTCATGGAAGTTTTTATGGATGACTTCTCGTTTTCGGAAATTCGTTCGATCACTATCTGGGCAATCTCAAGATCTCCTTGCTGTAGTGTTTGCTATTGACAAGTTCTGTTCGTACCTCATCTTGTCAAAGACCATCGTTTACACTGATCAAGCAGCCTTGCGCCATCTTTTCAACAAGCAAGACGCAAAGCCAAGGCTCATACGGTGGATTCTTTTACTACAGGAATTCGATATAGAGATAAAAGATAAAAAGGGGGCTGAAAATTTTTCAGCGGATCATTTGTATCGTCTCGAAGAAATACCACCCAACAAAAAGGGAGACAAGATCCATGACGAATTTCTGCACAAACAGATTCTCCGAATCAAAGATCCCGACTCATATCCCTGGTACGTTGATTATGCAAATCATTTGGCAAGTGGAATGCTCGTTAAAAGGACAATCATTTTATGAAAGAAAGAAATTATTTTCCAATTTGAAGTATTATCTTTGGCAGGATCCCTACCTTTTCGGTATTTGCTCCGATCGTGTAATTTTCCAGTGTGTTCATGGGAAGGAAGCCTAGGAGATTCTACGATAGTGCCATGAAGGTCCTACAGGAGGGCATCACACCGCGGGAAACACGGCTCGAAAAGTCTACGAAACAGGATTTTATTGGCCCACAATTTTCAAAGACGCTGCCATTCTCGTCCAGAGTTGTGATGCATGCCAGAGCTTCGCTAACATAAATGCCCATGATGAAATTCCACAGACCGGATTTGTTGTTTGTGAAATCATCGACATTTGGGTGATAGATTTTTTGGGACTATTCCCACCTTCCAGGGGAAATCTCAACATCCTTGTTGTAGTTGACTATGTTTCCAAATGGGTTGAAGCACAAGCGTTACCAACAAACGATGCCAGAGTTCTCGTCAAGTTTCTGACGACTCTTTTTGCTCGGTTCGGTGTACCAAAAGCCCTCGTCAGCAACAGAGGAACCCACTTTTTCAATAAGCAGTTGGAGAAAGCACTACAGAGATATGGTTGTCAGCAGAGGTTCTCCACTCCTTGTCAATCCCAAGCCAATGGTCAGGTAGAAGTCACTAATCGAGCCATAAAAATGATTCTTGAAAGAACCGTTAGGGTAGACAGAAAAGTTTGGCCGACCGTCTAGACGATGCACTTTGGGCGCTACGTACAGCTTACAAGACCCCGATTGGTACCACACCGTACAGACTCGGGTATGGAAAGGCATGTCATTTGCCGATAGAAGTGGAGCACATAGCTTATTGGGCATTGAAAGAAGAAAATTATGATCCTGTTGATGTCAAGCAACGCCGACTTTTTCAGCTTCATGAACTTGAAGAACTTCGACAACAAGCTTATGATGACTCCCTCATCTACAAAGGAAAGACCAAGAAATTCCACTACCAAAGACTCAGAAAAAAGGAGCCGTTTTAGGAAGGTCAGAAAGTGTTACTCTACAGTTCGAGACTCAGGCTCTTTCCTGGGAAACTAAAGTCAAGATGGGCCGGACCATACACTGTGAAGAAGATCTGTCCTTACGGGGCGATAGATTTGGAGACAGAATCGAGTGCTCTATTCAAAGTTATTGGTCATCGGGTTAAACCATACTTTGAGTTCTTGGCCGACAAAAAGGTAGATGACATGCCGACACATCTATGACAAGTCCGCCTTTGTCCAGCCAAAGACGTAAACGTGGCGCTACCGGGAGGCAACCTGGACTAGTATCTTAGAAGAATAAGTTGAGAGTTTGGTGCATACAGTAAGAAAAGCAATTGAGGACACTTAGGTAAGATCGTTCAATTTAATTTTTTCACCGCCAGGTATGCCCTCTCGGCTCTAGGACTTAGTAGTTTATTATTAGTTAGTAGTTTTTATGTTTTTAGTTTGTAGTTAGTTATATCCATGCCAGGTGTTTTCTCTCAAAGCTCAGTCTCAAATTTCGCCCGAACAGCTTTCTTCCAGAATGCCTATTAAGGGAAGACGTAACTACGTCCCACTTGATTCTTTGCCATAAACTTTTTACAAATCTATAATTTTAAAATATGCTAAAGAATTAAGTGTGAGGTGATAAAATTTTATTTGACCACCTCTTGAGCGAGGCAAACAAAACCTGTTTAAGGCAAAAAATTTCAAAACATTTATAGAGTAATTAAAAACACTTTTCAAACCCTTTAAGTCCACCCAAAGATCTGAATAGGGAATTTTGAAGGTTTTGGCGATGCCGAAAAAACTAACTCAAAGTGTTTCAACTTCATAACTGAGTGCCTACCCTTTCCATGTGAGTATCTTGAGAGTTGAGACTTATCGAGCTTACACACTTTTGATATAGATATCACATATGCTTGTTCGTCTGGACCATGAGAGATATTCACCCTTGGCATGTCATGGTTAGAACTTATGTGTCTTATACGTTTCAAAAACGCACGTGATCGGTGCATTTTAGGTACACTTTATTTTATATTATTTTTAATCTAAATGCACCCGTAGTAATATAAAATATGTTACTTTAATGGGTTTTTATATTGTGTTGGTTTTAATAAATAATGAGTTAAATGTGCATAACTCAAGTTATATGAGAAAAGCATTACGACAACTAAATGAAATTGAATAAGTTAAGAGAAAAAAATAAAATAAAACTAAAATTCAAGTGTTTGTCGGTTTGCATTACAGGAACAATATCAATCAAGCTAAAGTAATCAATGATTTTTGGTGAACTAATTATGTGGTGAACCGACAAAGTCAGCAACAAAAATTGGGCTACAAATAATCAATTGAAGTTGGGCTCATGAGTCATTATTAATTATCTTTGTGTGGATAGTTAATGGATCAAGAAATTAGGCAGCCCATGATGGACTCGGAATGCGCCAAAAAGAATTAAAGGGCATCGCAACAGAGAGAAGGGGAGATTATTATTTTCGAAGGCTGCTACAAGAAGGAGTTCGACGAAGCAGCAGCCTTTTGGCTGGCTAGGGACGCACCAAGGTAGGAAACAAGATGGAGGCTTCTACCATAACCATGAGGGGTTAAGTTATTTGTGATTTCACCCGGGTGAATCTTTGTATTGATTTTATATTCTGAACTCGTTTTGATTATGTATGAACTAGTATTTTTACTACTTGTGTTGGATTGAATAAACCTTGCTTATATTTGAACCAATTTATCTATTAACTGTGATTTCTGGTACCATAGGGAGGTTGGTTGATATTTGTATAGGGATAGCTAGGCGTACGGTTTACGTTGAAAACATGTCCCTAGTTATTATTTCAATCTGAATAGTTATTGTGACAGGATAACCAAGGTCATGTCTATGTGGTGTTCTTGTAATTAAATCGAATAGGTTGCAAGATTATACAAATAGGATCCCGGGTGGAAGTTACATTTATCTTTATTATTTATTTAGATTATTTTGTTATCATTTCAACATTTTTATAAAACGAACAAAAAGATAAAACTAGCAAACTTTATATTTAATGCCAATTTTTGGCTAGGATTCTTGGGTGTTGTTAGGGTGAAGACTACTTTGGTATGGATTATATAGTTTTTATTTATTGAGTGGTGTTTTATGTTCTCGTATAATTCTTTCTACTTATGCGCGTTTCTTCAAGATATAGTTACTGACTTGAAAACATACACTACTGCATATATAAGCAACAATTAACTTTTATTAACATGAATTGGGTCCTAGTTGTACCCTAATATATTGCTAAAAAAATTAAGCAGTTAACTTATACATGCAGTTTCCATGCATAATTATTACTAAATTAAATTTAGTGTAGGATTTACTCTTTTAAATGGTAAAATAACTATACACGCTGTTTCTAATTCAACTCACATGCTCAACCTCACCACATGCATTCCATCTGGATCCCCGCCGGTCAAACCACTACCATGTCCACCCACCTTATATAACCTCCAAAACCCTACCATCACCTTCAATATCTTCACAACATAAAGCTTCAATACTTCAATCTATTTCTTTAACTACTTCAACTTCAATATACTAATCATCACAACCAATGAAGATTATGAAAGTAATCTTCATGATCGCCACCACCATGGCCATAGTCATAGCCACCACTTTAACCATCACCTCCACCGGTGACAATCAAGAAACAACTACGCTCCCTGGACCACTTGGACCGCCAGTTATAAGCGTGTCTCCGAAAAGGGTGAGTCGGTTTTTAGCTGAATACAAAAACCCTCGAGCCGGGGACAATTGCAAGAAAGACAACGAGATTTGCTACATCTTAGAAGGGAAAAACTCGACATGTTGTAATAACAAGTGTATGGATTTAAGTGAGGATAAACAAAACTGTGGTGCGTGTAAGAAGAAGTGCAAGTTTACTAACTCGTGTTGTAGAGGGGAGTGTGTGAATTTGGCTTATGATAAGAGGCATTGTGGGTCGTGTGGTAACAAGTGTATGCCTGGTGGTTATTGCATTTACGGGCTCTGCAATTACGCGTAATAATTTGGTCTTGTTTTATCTTGATCGTATGTGTGTGATGTGTATTGAGAGGTTCTTCGATGCTAAATCGATCAATTATAGATACATGCATTGATTAATTGTTCATAGGTATGTTATGCCATCAATAATGACCATGTTTGGTCACCAGAATGTTGTATACTCATTTATAATCCAAATTTATGTTGTTTTACAATATTAATTCATACTGATTTTTGAGTTATTATGTCTTTTCTCAACATCCATGCAAGGTGTAGATATAGGCTTTGACCAATAATACGAGTATTTAGGAGAAGATTAGTTTGCCGTTCAAAAAATAACATTTTCACACTTCGTACCAGGCAGGTGTTAGGAACGGTCTTAATAATCGTTTTGTACGTGTTAAGTAAGTCGGCTTATAGTTCTAGGATACGGCGCATTTGGGCTAGACAACACTTAATTTTTCGGTTAAACTGAATTCATTATATAATTATGAACATGTAGTTAAGTTAATTGGCAAAAGTAACAAATTAAGCAACTGAATATTATAGAATTATAGAAAAGGCATATAGAAGTTGCTATTTTTGGCAAGCAAAGGTGAAATGAAGGCATGCATGTTCATGTTACTAAAACGCCAGCTAATTAAGAATCATACGTTTGCGTAGAAAGTAAATAGTGGAAAACTTTTTGTGTTTAAATTAGAAGTTTCCCATAAAAAGTCGTCGCTATGCATGTTGTTTCTTGCATAACACACATTTTCTTCTTTTTTATTTATGGTGTTCCATTTTCGATCTTTCTTGTTTTATGTACTACTTTTAATGTACAGGTTGTTTTTTCATAAAAAAGTAAAACGTATGATTTTCTTTTCAACATGAGTGTTGGAATCAAGGCACCTTCAACAAGGGATTGAGTGTTTTTATTCAATTTTATGTAAGTGTAAATACCTTAAATAGGATACAAGGCAACTAACGTACTTTAAAAGAAATATTCGAAGTTACCGATTCATTGCTAGCCTAAGAGCATTCACAACCCATCCCCCATTCTCTCCCTCATTCTTAAAATTTAAGAAAATCCTATAAAAACTCACTCCATCCCAACCCCTTTCCCCATACCCCATTTCTAAAATTTACAAAAAACTTATGTTGAGCCCCTATATATGGGGTCTTCCATCCTTCCCCCATATCATTTAATAATAATAAAATAATACAAATGGAAGGTGGAGTGAATTAATGTTGGTTGTAAAGAAATAAAATAATAATAAAAAAAGCTTATAGGAGATATGAATGGGGAATAGGATGTGGGAGAATTTGAAAAAGTGAGAGACAAATTTAGAAAACTATGATTTTTTCTTAAATTATATGGTTAGAGATGAGGGATGGGTTGTGAATGCTCTAAAGAACCGTAGGATTTCAACAAAAACCCCAACATTTACATTGACTCTTACCTATTCAAACTTATTTTGCTATATATACCATTAAACACATGATTAATAAAAAGACACCTATTGACCCACTTCTTGACTTATCAAGATTATCCTAACATTGTTCACTAAGCTATAAGATTAAGATTAAGGGATTGATGGATAGCCTCTTAATGGCCATTAAGAGACTATCGTTTATTAATAGTTCATAGTCTTTTAATGGTTAAGAGGAAACCTTGACGCTATGTTCCCGAGTTTACTTAACGTTGTGTTCTCGGTTTCATTTAGCAAAGGAAACACTAGTACAAAACTGATTTAAAGGTGCAGTGGAACAACACCATCAAAAGATAGGGCATCATCAAATTATAAATTGTATGATGCGGCTGCAATGACTACCCTCATTTAATACCTACAACAGCACCAACAAAAGATTTCCTAATACAACAATATGATGACACCTGGAAGTTTGACAACCGCATCATCAAAACTTTCAACAAAATGCATTTGTTTTTATAGTATTATAAAAATTTCCAAGAAATCCAGTTCCATGTTTACTAGCTGTACAATTTTATCAATACACAAATATATATTATATGGCAAAAGTTAGAATTAATATACCAAAAAACACATTTAAATCCGTTTTACAAAAAACATACGCGTTTCCAAATGAAACACAAACAAAAACAAAAGCGTTTTCCGAATGAAACATAAACGTATACAATACATGTTTTCCAAATAAAACCCAAAATAGTTTGCAGCCCAAAAGTTGTTGACCTGCCCACTTCATACACTTAACGAACTCTTCAAACCTTGTAACCCGAACCGTAGAAACCGCCTAACAAAAAAAATAATGTCATATTAACAAAACCCGCGACGTGCGCATTGCGCATTATAAGAACATGAATTCACAAAACATACAATTTAAAAACCAATAAAAAACAGAAGAAGAAAGTTCCCTACAACGATTATAGATATCTCTATACACACTACGCTTTACTTGACAATAACCAGTAGCACACATTTGATAACAATTCTAGCAACTGTACTTAAAAGCACATGAGTTTGCACATAAAGAAGAAAGCTCCCTAATGTGTAAACTACATGACCAAAACAGGACATCCAGTCCTCCAATATACTCGCCCACTAATAGATATCTAAATATATTTCTACTACAAAAAGTTTCGATCGGTGCAGTGAAATTGCTTTCAAGTGAGTTTAATCGAGATTTATACTAGCTAACACACACATATTTATACTACATATGAGACTCTTTTAACTAGATATATACAAATGAGTTTTTATTTGACCGTTAGAGATAAGATAACTATTAGATGGTAGAATTTGGCTAACCTTGAGACGCTTTTAGCTATTTCTTCCCGGGTCATTAAACGCCTTTTGAATCAATTCCAGCATATCAATTCCAGCATTAATCTTTAGACTAATTCGCCTGTCTTTTTATTGTGGATGTTTCCTATCTTCTTTCCATAACTAATATCAATAAATAAAAAGGTGAGACTATAAATATATATAATGTAGCGCAATAGGCAAAGTATATGATGAATACATACAAAAACTTACTTCTTCAACAATATCCTACTGAATATGGTCAACAATATCCTACTGAATATGGTCGAAAATTCTTGCATATGTTTAATCACCATATACCCACATTCCCGATTGCCTTCTTATTGCTTGCATAATATTATGTTAACAATTTAGTTATATTCACAAAATTATTTCAAACCCAATAAATTATTGATTGCATACATTTCCATTTCCCACTAAAAATTTTGCTTTCCAAAAACACTTTCATTTATAGAGACAAGCATGTAATTTCTGGATACCTCCTAAAAAGATGCAATACACCATTCAAAAAAACTATCATTCAATAAAGTAAAAACACACTGAAACTTAAACATTTCCACATAATTCAAGAGGTGTAGCTTAAACCAAACCTGTAGCTTAAACATTCTGATTTACGGAGCAGGAACCCGAACCAGCAATGAACACGTAGACTAATTGCAAGAACTACAACATATAATATGCTTTAATGTGATTTTTGCACCTATTGTATATCCCTTTCTTGGTTTTTAAAACATATAAATATCTATAAAAACAATGTAGTGTTTTTTCAATATAGCCAACAACATTTTTTTACTGTTATATGCAAATTACAAGCTGATGCCACCTTAAATAGTGATTAAAGAACAATGCTTTTTCAGAAATTAATTTACATGTGGGATTGGAGTTTAATTCTTTTGACCCAGAGCAGGGACCATTTCTTAATGCAACACAAGTCATGGAACTCAAGATGACAATGGTAAAAAAAAATTGAAGAATGCTTGACAGCAAAAAAAAAAGGATCTAAATAAAAATTAGATAAGGTTTTGGCTTCATCAATCCAGGGGAGATTGTTGGGTCAAAGAAGATTGATAAAGCATTTTAACCCTACGGATTGATGACCGTAGCTTACGACCATTAGTCTTTGATTCTCCTTGAGATAGTGAGAGGGAGGCAAGCTAGGGTTTTTGTGTGAAATGGAATATGGAATATGGAATATGGAAGAGATAAATGGGTATTAATATAGTTTTTAAATATTATATAAAATAAATAATTAAATAATAATTATTATTATTATTTATACATTAGTTAAGACTTTATTATAATACATTACATCTTAATGGCACATGACGGGCTTTCTTAGGCCATGTTAGGTCATATCTGGTTAGATCAAGTTGTGGCGAGTCATACTTGATCATAATGGATAGATTGAACATGTCATAATAGGGTATATTGGGTCTTAATAGCATGTTTAGTTTTAATAGACCATGATTGGCTTTGTCCTAAGGGCCTTAATAGCATGTTTAGTTTTAATAGACCATGATTGGCTTTGTTAGGACACGTTATGTCTTATATGTTAATGGGGTATATTGAGTTTTAATAGCATGTGTGATTTTATAATCGGTTATAGTACATTGTATTGATCAATAATACATCATACATGCCTTGATGGGCCATATTTATGCCTTAATAGTAACGGTAGCTCCTAATGTCCCATGATTGTCTTTGTTATGCCATATTAGGTAGTAAATGGTTAAATAATATTGTTGTGAGTCCATAGGACTGTTATTCTTAACCGAGTCTTTCTATGATCTTTGTGACCGAAACTAGGCGGTCACAAATTTTACAACCGATTTGAGACCACATTTTTTAAATGTAATATCTATTATAAGGATTATGATATTTCCAACCGAAACTAGGCTATCACAAACTAGGTGTGACGTGTAGCGGCGAGTCACAATAGCCTATCTTAAACGGAGTCATATTTTCCTTCATAGACTCAGTTGGTGAATGGTTCAGGGATCCCTCTTGGGGTCTGGGTTCGATTCCCACGAGGGACATAATTAGAAATGATGGATGACTCCTGGCCTAAGGTCATGAGTTAGAGTCCTGATCTTGCCCGGGTTTTACCAATCCTTCACCGTCGTGCCTACGGGCGGGTGAGAGGTCGGGTTTTCACGGTTTTGGGAACTGCATGGGCGGGCCTGACTGCGCCAGCCGCCCGAGGTACGTATGGGCCCTCCATTGGGTTGGTCGAGGGGGCCTGTCCATAATGTGGGGACTCCCCTGGGTAGTCAGGCGGAAATTTTGTTGGCTGTCAAAAAAACCGGAGTCGTATCATTTAGGTAGGGTTGGCAATGGGTGTATTCGACCAAAACCCGTCGGGTATATTGTGTAACTACTAACCAATTATATTTAGCATTATTAAATATATATGTAAATGATTACAAAGAATAAATATAAAATACTTAAATCATATAAAAACACTATTTTTTTGTAATTTTTAGCACAAGATAGCAATCTAGATGGATAATTAGATATTCATATTTAAAAAGATATATAAGAAATTATGTTGGGTATTTAATCGGATAAACGGATATACATTATCGGGTAATCAGGTCGGGTAAACAGGTATATCATCAGATCCCATATTGGTCCCAAACCCACAAAAAATAAAAATTAATCCCATACCCAATTTCCCAACTCAAACCCGTCCCAAATGTGTCGGGTTCGGATTTGGTTGCCATCCACAAAAAGAATTTGATTTTAAAAAAATAAAAACAAATGCTTGACCTACAAGGACAAAAATTTTCGGCATATATCTTAGCCAAATTTCCCTCCATCCACTAAATTTCCCTCCATCCCAAATTTCCCTTCATCCTACCAAATTTTCCTACAAGGCTTGTAGGACAGCACCATCAAAAACAGCCAACACAATCATTAAATGGTTGGTACACTTATAGCCCTAACAAATAAACTAACACCATCATTAAATCACCTTTCTTTTAATAGTGCGGTAAAATTTATACCCCCACCAATAAATAGAAACCTATAGCACCAACAAATCATTTATGTTTTTTTTTTTTTTGAAAGGCAAATTTCATTAAACAACACAAAACCGGGCAATCTCCAAGACGGAGACCCCCTACAACCAACACCGTTACATTACATCAAAATCAAATTTTTGCCAATCCTTCCACCCCATTACACCCTTTATATTTCTA
The DNA here is from genome assembly GCA_030844895.1 of Ambrosia x helenae. Lineage (NCBI taxonomy): Eukaryota > Viridiplantae > Streptophyta > Magnoliopsida > Asterales > Asteraceae > Ambrosia > Ambrosia x helenae. The sequence continues at coordinate 40,475,042 of CM061231.1, read as the reverse complement.
CTAGAGAACCACACATAACTCAACGCTTTAATATCCGCCACAATTTGAACCACGTTCCGATTGTTGTCTTGGAATATCTTTTCATTTCTAGCCTTCCAAATACGCCAACAAGTTATGACCATAATCCCATGAATAACCAACTTCTTCCTTGCCGTCCAAGAGGAATCCTGCAAAATATCTTGTTTTGAAAAGAAAAAGAATGGAGGCATTTTCATCCATCTAGCTATACCATGCCAAACACCATTAGCCAAACTACAACCGGTGAACAAATGATCCACACTCTCCTCTTGGTCTTCGCAAAAATTACACAAAAGATTCCCACAGTCAATGTTCCGTCTTTGTAGCGCTTTCTTTGTAGGTATCCTGTCAAGAAGCATTCTCCACATAAAAACATTGCATTTGATCGGAATCCATTTGTACCATTTGAAAGTGGACACCGCATTAGAAGAACAATCAACGTCCAGCCACTTCTTCACATATTGAATAGAGAAACCTTCCTGCGAGCCACTATCCCAAAACCATTTATCACTCGCAACACCCATTCTTTGAGCCGAAATAAACTCACAGCAAGCTTGGAATTGTTCCATCTCTATAGCTGTTTGCGGAGCCCTCCTCCACTGCCACGACCCACTCAAGCCACTCTCTTCACCCACAATGCGATCTTTAACCTTACAGAATTTATGTCTCTCCAAACGAAACAAATCCGGGAACCGGTGTTTTAGAGGAATAATATCGACCCAAGGATCGATCCAAAACATTATCTCCTGTCCGTTCCCAACCCGACCCCTGATCGTATTAACACTACATCGCTCACCAACTTTCAATCGTAACCCACAATTAACTATATTCTTCCACGTACCATTTATACTAGAGTTATGAGGATAAGCATCCCACTTACGTTGCGACCCATGAATACTTTCCACAACTCTTCTCCATAAAGCGTTACCTTCCTGACGATACCTCCATAGCCACTTAACCAAGAACGCTTTATTGCAATCTCCTAATTTGCGGACACCCAACCCCCCAAACTTAACCGGTTTTGTAACAACATCCCAACTCACCCAGTGAAGTTTTCTAACATTCACATCACCACCCCATAGAAACTTTTTGATTAACCCTTCCAACACATTTATCACCCCAACCGGAGCCTTGAAGAGCGAGAAATAATATGAAGGAAGACTAACCGGGACGGATTTAATGAGAGTCAATCTACCTCCAATAGACAGCACCTTTGCCTTCCACCTAGTTAATCTACTCTTCAACACATTAACCACCGGCTCCCAGCTACTTATTCTGTTCATGTTTGCCCCAACCTTTATTCCAAGGTAAGTAAAAGGAGTTACCCCTGGTTGACAACCCAACTCAGTCGCCTTCAAACCCACCTCTTCTACACTTTTACCTACTCCATAAAGCGTAGACTTTTGAATATTGATCCGTAAACCTGAACACATATGGAAAATACGAAGGATACGCCTTAGGCACACCAAATTACTATCTGTCCACTCCCCCATTACTATCGCATCATCAGCATATAATAAGTGAGAGACCACCTGACCACCGCTATCAAAACCAATACCCCGGAATACACCTACTTCACACGCCTTTTTAATAAGCCCCGAAAAAGCCTCCATCACCATAATAAAGAGAAAGGGGGATAATGGGACACCCTGACGAATACCCTTCCCACAACTAAATTCAAAAGTCGGGGATCCGTTCACCAAGACCGAAGACCTGGCCGCCTTGAGAATACCATCAATCCAACGACACCACACTTCCGAAAAATCCATCTGCCTCATAACCGAGATTAGAAACCCCCAATTAACATTATCATAGGCTTTTGCAAAATCAATTTTGAACATAAAAAGCTCCGAACCGGATTTTTTAGACCACGATAAAATTTCACTAATCAAAAGCGGACTATCCAAAATATACCTTCCCGCCACAAACGCCGATTGTGTCTCATTGATGATACTACCCTTAACCGGCTTTAGCCTATTCGCCAAGACTTTAGAGATGACTTTACTAATCACCCCAATCAGATTTATCGGGCGATGCTCCTCTAACCGCACTGGGTCTTTAACTTTAGGCACCATAGTAATAAAAGATGAGGACACCCCGACTAATCTCTCCAGTGGCCGCAAAATAATTCATAATATCCATGAAATCTTTAGAAAACAACTCCCAATATCTTTTAATAAACCGAAAATTAAACCCATCCGGACCTGGAGCTTTATCGCTACCGCATTGGAACACCGCCTCCTTGACTTCCTTTTCTACAAACGGCCTAGAAATCTCCAACACATGTTCGGAAGTCAGCGTCTTCAACCCGTAGAAATTGAGACTTGGCCGAAGGTGAACATCCTCTACGAATTTAGCCTTGTAAAACCGTAAGACCTCTTTCTTGATATCCATAGGCTTGTTGATCCACGCGTCATTCACCGAGATACCCATAATAGCATTGGATACCCTCCTACTATTAATCGATCCGTGAAAAAATCTCGAATTCTCATCACCTTCTTTCGCCATTTAACTCTAGATTTTTGTTTCAAATCTTTGAGTTTGAAATATTCTAGTTGTTTAAGTCTTTTCCTAGCTTCTTCCAAAACCCAAACCTCCTCTTCTTTTAGATCCCTTTCCTCCATGATAACTTCCAACTCCTTGATTTCGTTACTGAGCATATTCGTCTCCAATAACTCGGCCTTAACCATCTCAATTTTCCACCTCAGAATTCTAGCACGCAACACTTTAAACTTTTGCATCAATACTATATCCGGGGCTCCTGCATACCGGAAGTTCTCAAGAGCTTGCTTAACCACGTCATCAAACCCTTCCTGTTCAAGCCAAGAATTAAAAAACTTAAACGGTTTCGCACCAAAATTATTCGAACCAATTTTCAATAGCAAAGGAAAATGATCCGAACCATCTCGGTCTAAAACCTGGTACTCCGCATTTGGCCATTTATTAAAAAACGACCAATCTACAAAGATTCTATCAATACGACTTAACTTATTATTAGCTAAGTACGTGAATTTCCGACCTTTTAAACCAAATTCAAACAATTCGGTATCCTCCACAAAATCGTTGAAAGCCGTAGAGTCTACCGAATCAAAATTGGAATTACGCCTTTCCGCACGATCCCTAACACTATTAAAGTCACCGGCCACGATCCACATACCATCCCCATTCGTCTTCACCGATTTCATGAGCTCCCACACCCGGTTTTTCTCTTGAAGCCTTTGAGGACAATAAACATTCACAATCGTCAGTTTAGAACCATCACCTTTCACATGTCCCGAGATCACAAGCATATTTCTATCCTTTAACACCGAAGTTTTATGAAACAGCTTCGAATTCCAAATAGTGATCAACCCTCCCGAACGCCCTGTAGCATCTACACTTCCAAACTCAAAATCTCCCGAGCCCCAGAAAGTACCAATATTAACCGAATCCAACGATCTGAACTGCGTTTCCTGAATCAAAAGCGCACCAACTTCATTTTCCGTCTTAAGTTTCCTACACCACACCCCTTTACCCGCTGCCCCAATCCCTCTAATATTCCATGAAATCACATTCATTGATCCACCTGTTGTAAACCTTCTTAGCAAATAACCTTTTCCACTGAAGAACCAAACTTCTCAAACTCCTCAACACCAAGAACCGAGCCCAGTTTAATTGTTTCGTTGGCTTCGATCATACTCACCTCTTCTACGTCTTCCCTGTTACTACTCGCAGATCCTTCATTAAGAGTTCTCACCTCTTCTAAAACCTCCACATTATTACGAGCCTCGTCACCATTAATCGCATAAATAAAACGATCAATATCGAATAAATCCTCCCCTTCTCTAGCTCTTTTTTTCGGTCTTTCTTGCCCTGTGGGCGAAGGAGACTTTTGTGCCCTCGACTTTTTACGAAAACCTCTATGTTTCTTGCTCCTATCAACCGGGCCTATATTCATCATTTCTACCTCACCCGGTCCCACCTGAGTTTGATCACCCCCCACATGTAATGTATCCTGACCATCACCCACCGGTTGAACATGTACTTCTTCCGGAACAGGATCTGTTCCTCCCTGATCCATGTCAAAACCCGTCTCCACCACAGGCTCCATACTATGATCATGCTCACCCACATCCTCAGAAGCACCCACATCGTTCGCCGATTCTGCGAAGACTGAACATTCATCTAAACAATCCGGCACCCATTCTCCCATCTCCTCTTCAACAGCAACTGAAAACACATCACCCTTCCATTGCACAGAAATCATCTCGTTGACCCTCAATCCCGTGTTACGAAGAACACCAATCATAACACAAGACAAATCAATTGTCACTTCATCACACTCAGGCAACTGAACTATCTTACCAAATCTACTACCAATTTCTTTAAACAAACTGTCATCGTATAACATCAACGGAACCCGTAAATCCTTAGCCAAGCAATCCGATCCGGTTGTATAACCTGTCCCTCCCACCATTCTAAGCTATCAAAACAAACACCCCATACTTCCTTTGTACGTACAAACTCTTCCATGCAAATGATCGAATCAAATAGTAGCACAACCCAGAAGCCACCCAAGTAACGGATACCAACCTTAGTGTGCCCCAACAGGTCTAGCCAAATACACAGTTTGGATAGTCTCTTCAAATCCGAAACCCTACCCACTGCCCCACACCCTTCCCATGAAAGAGTTCCTTTGCTCACCGCATTCACAACAATCTCTGGATCTTTCTTCGGAGGATCAACGTTCAATAATGTGTCTCTAAACGATCTGCCATCCCCTTTACCTTGACCCATCTTAATGGTCTCTTCCCCTAGTTTCGCCTTACCACTCCCCTTACTCAAATCAGTACCCTCCACATCGTTATTGATCGGAACCCATTGCTTATCCCCCTTCCTCATAACCCTCTCCCCGTCCACAAACCGAGCCAACACCACATACAGTTTATATGAACCAATCCATACGTCCTTCATGAGGCTCTCTAACTCTATAGGATCCGATACATTCACAAAAGAAACAAAGCAGAAACGCTTACCGAGCTTATCATATTTCCGTGCTACGTAAATACTCTTAATCGAACCAAATCCTTTAAGAACATCCATAACATCAACCGAGGAACAACCCTGAGGCAGATTGGAAACAAAGAATTTTGTAACCGGCTGATCACTTTGTTGCGACCCTTCCCCTTGAGCAGATCTTTTCCCTTTCCTAGATGGTGCGTCGTACCAAGTATCTACTTTGTATTTCTCCCTACCCGCCATGCTGACACAATCAAAAGAACCTGTTCGTCGGAGCTGCCGTCAATTCGTCTCCTAGTTTTTCGGAGGAAACTAGGGTTTTTTTAACAAATCACTTATGTACTAGTGAAAGAAGGGATTTGGAAGGATGTCAAGGAAAAATCGTGTTCACAATTTTTTTTAGCAGGGAAAGGGATCGAAATTGAAGGAAAATTTTGGTTAATTTCCTTCATTTCTCATCCTTCCAAATTGGAGAGTGGAAGAAATGATTTTTTTAACATAAAATTCTTACTTTTTGCTTTTCATTTCCTTCGAACTCGGGAACACGATAATTAATTAAATATTTACTTTCCATTGTCTTCTTTTCTCTCCTTAATTCTCTTTCTTTTCATTCCCTTAAGGTGAGAATTGAAAAGAAAGGAAAAGAAATATCTCATCTCCCTTTCTTTTCTTTTCCCCTGTTTTTCCTTCTTTTATTTTCTCTTCAAATCTCTCCAATATTTGAGGATAAAAATAAGCTTTGTTTTTTCTTCATTTCTTTTCATTTCTTAAAAAAAACTCTAGAACACCCATCCTCCCATTAATATGCTTTCTTTTTCTCTTTAAAAATAAAAACCCTCCGGAACAAGGGTATCTATTTCTTTCCTAACACGTCAAATAAACCCACTAACCTTGTGGTAAGTAGGGGTGTTCAAAAATATCTAAATCCAAAAATCTGATCCGAACGATCCGGTATCCAAATTCGCAACTATCCGAAAATCCAGATATCCAAAATTTCTGATATATCTGAAATTCAGATATCCGAATTTTTGGATTCAGATACGGATAGTGATTTTCAAAGCTTTCGGATATCCAAAAATCTGCAAATTTATTTTATCGGATATCCGAAACATTCGAAAATATCAGAATTATCCAAAAAAATATCCAAAACTATCCAAAACTATCTGAAATATCCGAAAATTTATATTTTGAAATATATAAAAAGTAAAATAAAATATATCAAAATTTTTTGGATATTCGGATATCCGATTCAATATTCAATCGAATATCCGAAATTTTGGATACGGATTCAGATAGTGAAAGTAGGTATACGAAAACTTCGAATATACGAATTTTCTGATATCCGGTTTTGAACACCACTATGGTAAGTGTGAATGACTATATCTTTACTTATTATAATCTGTCAATGTGATCAACAAATGTTAAGTTTTTACATACGTACCCAGTAAGGCCAAAACTAAGGAAATCTCACAGCCGGTGTAAATCATACCCTAAAGCCACGGAAGCACTCAACATTCCCAATCCATACGGTATAATTAACCTAAACTAGTACAAACAATTCAAACTGAACTACATAACTAGATATGTTGGTCTACAAGATGCTACATAACTTTAAGACAATGCCAGAGGGTTAACCGCGTATCTCCTTCCTATACATGGTTTACCTTGACATCTTATCATGATCTAGTGATTCTCGTGAGGTACGGTCATGCATGGCTAGCACGACAGGGCAGATCAGGCACTATCTAGTTTAGCAAAGCATTCTTTAGTCATGTGTGCTCCCCAAGCATGTAGGGTCATGCATAGTGGTTGCACGGTCATGCTTCTTGGTGGACATGTCTGAGTTTTCCACGAAAATGCATGTTCTCTTTGTTTTCTCTTTTTAAGTTGTTTTGGGTTGTAAATTCACAAAAACAAAAAAATAGGTATTGAATTTAATGAACTTACAACGAAAAAACATAAAAATAGGGTTTAAACTTGGGGACAAACACGTGTAATATTATACATATCAAGCAGCTAATCCTGTTTTCCATGATATGAATTAACATTTTGAAATCGATTAATATTTCTAAAGAGAAAAACTTAATTTCAAAGTTATAATAACCACGTCCATAGATGAGTTAGCAACCAATATGTTAACATAGGCTTGTTGGTAAACCAACTTGCCATCATGTTCAAGTTAATTATCTATTTCGATTCTTTAGGGTATTAAATTATGGGGTGTTAAAATATATCTTAATTCATCAATTTAATCCTTCTTATTTATTGGGTTTTGTTTGGTTATATTATTAGAGGCTCCTATCTCAAGCCCAAGCCCATCAGCTTAGGCCCAAGAATTTGTCAAGCCCATCCGCTCTTTTCCTGTCCACTAGTTTGGAGAATACATGCCTTCTCATCTTTGTGTAGACATCTTTAAATTTTGCATATGCAAGTTACCTTATTGAAGAATTAATCATCCAAGTTGTATCCCAATGTCGATGATTGATCCTCCGTGATAGTCTACATAATAGCTGTTGCTTTTTTTTCGCTTATTTAGGCCGTGATTTTCCTTCTCAAATGATTAATAAAGAGCCTATATTTGTGGTTCCCATGATATTTCATGAGTTTGGACAATGGATCATCATACAACTCACCATATCACCTGTAAAATATGAAGAATCAATCTCTCAATAATATTATTCACAATCATATACAATATATAGACCTAGACTAGACAAATATATGGAAATGAAATAATACATGGTCAATTACAATAACTATACAATTAATGACGGACATAATTACACAAATCATTGCCATGATTTACATACTGCTAATATCACCCAGTTATATCCTCAACAAAAATTTAATCCGGACTCATGTATGTCATCGAGTTGCTTTTCATTCTAAATGAATCGAGACTAATGTAATTAGTTTAGTATCAAAGATAAGTTGTTCCACTTTATACATGCATGTTTTCAAATCATTAACTATGAACCACCGAATAAGATCTCCCAAGCTCTTTTTGGTAACATCATTTGTTGGCATTTAATTGAATCAATATGGTCATTATCATATTCAACGATCGATTACAGTTTAAAATAATACTTTAATGTGACTTGGATTTGAGTTAACGCCGTCCCTGTGGTCAACGATTACATTTCTGATAAACGTATGTAACACGTGATGTGGCTTCCTTTAGATATCACTTGTTATTAGTTATTACAATGATTGCGAGAGGATAGGAGCTTATAACACTGATCAGTTAGTATTAACCAATTTGTGGTTCCAATATTGACGAATGATTCTTCAATATTGGAATAGAATGGTTCTTGGAAAATAGATCAACACTGGCTACAAGTTAAGCTAGTACAACGTATTATCGATCTAGTTCTTACTTTAGACTATTATACACCCACTCAATTCTAGTTAGGACAATAATGTAAGAACACATATAGACAAACCTCAAACCAATATCATAAAGCAATTGTAGAGGGTTTTTTTTTTTTTTTTTTTTGTAAATCAAGAGGATGGAAATAACAAAGATGACCAAAAATAAAAGGAAAGATGTACCTGAGTAAATCCAGATGGAAATAACAAAGATTGACCAAAACTAAAAGGGAAAGATGTACCTAAGTAAATCCAGGATAATTTGAACTTGAGGACCCTCCATGAACCAACAGGACCACTAGTGAAATTTGGGGTTGCCAAATCTTATGTATACAAAGCTTTTGTTCGTTTCCTTTAGTTAGATGTGTTAGTGATCACTAATGTTATTGAGACGAAGATATGGCTACGTGCTTGTGACATCCAGGAACCAAGCACACACTTCTCTAGTTGGCTTTACTGTTTACTTACGGAATTTCGGGACGAAATTCTTTTCAACTTGGGGATGATGTGATACCCCGCAATTTCAGGTTCCTAAATTAACTAAACTCTAGTTACTTGCACCTAGATTTCTTGCATTCTACTTGACTAGAGTTAACTAGATAAGTCACATGTGCACACACTAGATGTATATGTATCTATGAGTTATCATTACTTGACAAACATATGGTTAAACTTATGAAAATTTACAAATATTAATCTATGAGTGTACATATAAATCAATCTCTTATACTCCTATATGTGCTTGTATATATATGTACACAATACATACACTAGGCTTTGACAAGAAAAACTATATTTTGTTAAACACCTTCTAGAAGCTAACATACATATATACATACATAAAAATGCACACACACATGATCAAGAACACACATGCCTATTCTTAGGACCTAGGCATGGAAATGTCACTATCCTAGTCTATTAGCTAACATAGGGAATGTTAGTTAAATCCACACATACATACACATGTAAACGCACGCACACACATACACTCCTACATTCTTGGAGGTTTCCTTTTGTCTTTAGTAGCCACCCTAGTTCTCCTAGCTTATATCATGTGGGAAACAAACATTCCTACTCTACAAATTAGTGGACTATATAGCACATGGAGAAATTCTTGGATCTATGAAATGTCACCATCCAAGCATGCTTAATACCTAAGCTAGATTAGCTAGACAACTCTTCCATACTCTTTAAATATTGCGGCCATAGATCCCTAGCACCCAAGAAGCTTCTAAGACATCACCATCCTACAACTACATCTATGAGTAGTCTTAATCATTTTATCCCAACCGTATGGAATTTCGGCCATACCTAAATCCCATGTGAACAAGATAGCTATTCTAATGGAAGCATGCTTACTTACACCATAATAGGTACTAACTAGAAACAACTATAGCCTTAGTACATAACCTAAGCATGAAAACTTTCCTTGTTTCCTTAATTAGCGGCCGAAGTACCCCCTATCACCACCAAAGGTCTTGTAAGTTAGCATGAGGAAGCATGTATGATCCATCACTTTCATTAAGTAATTGTCCTACATTCCTACACTCTAATCGGCTAGAAAGCAAAGAAAAGGACAAGACAAGGTGACAACTAATCACACTTACACCTTAATGTACCTCTAGTAAACCTCTAGGACTTAACCATGATTAGTCTTGGCCAAAAATGGGAGGTTGGATGAGCTTGCCAACCTAGTTCCCTCAACTCATGTGGAAAACACTAGATATGTTACTAACTTATAATCACCAATATAGTATGGAATTCTAAACATATAGCTAGAAAGGATGGTTGGAACTTGCCATGGAAACCACTATATAAGGAGGTGCCATGAACTCTTCATTCTTGCACCACACCCATCACAATCACCCCCCCCCCCCCACTCTCACTCTAAAACACTCGGCCAAAGGGGCACCATCTCGAGTAGATAATCGAGCACTAGGAAGCTTCAAGGCTACAAGTTTTCCCTTTCCTACTAGCTAGTATCAAGGTAAGTTCTAATCGCTTGTTTTCTTAAGTTCCATCGGCCCTTATTGTGAACCCAAGCTTAGGCCCTTTGATCACTAGGATCGGCACCCAACTAGCATTGATAAGTTGATTATTATGCGTTTAGTAATCAAGCTTCTAGTATTCACATATTGTTTCACTTATATAATCAATTATGTTATCTAGTGTTGAAATAATTGATTTCACATTTCACACGGATTCATGAAACATTTTTAGATCAAATTTCTTATACATGAAACATGATCTACACAACTTGATGTGGTTCACAAAAGTGGGTGCCTAACTTATGTGATAGACAAGAACATAGTTTTATATGTCTTAATACTCATAGGGAGATCTTTGTCGGGTTGATTGTTACTTTCTCTGCTTTGCTAGATCTCTCGCACAAACACCAGGTGAGTTTCACTACTCTTTTCTCAAAAGCATGCGTCTCAGGTTTGAGACAACTTACTTAACTTTTTCTAGTCCGGTTTGGGACTACTTTCACATCCCGGGTTTGGGGTACTATGACTCCTTGTGTGGGTCGGGCTTTACTAGTTTCACACTCTGTGTCCTTTATGAACTAAATTGCATTCTATCACGGAAGTCCTCTACTATTTACCGAATGAGTTGCCGGGTTATGGCAAGCGGTTACTAGTTGATAGCGCTATTAGGTTTGACAGACTTTACACCGTGCTGGGAGCCGGGCATGAACTACGACCTTAGACTTTATCATTGTTGATAGGCAATGATGGGAGGCAAAAACCAGCTCGCGGGGCGAGTGCATCGTTTGAATAGCAATTCGGTATATCATTGTTTAGTTATTATGAATGGTTTAGCTACCCTTGGCATACGGTGAACCGGTGGTTCTTAGTTCTTGTTTCTTGGATCTTGGTTATGGTTATTGATTACTACTTTGGGTTTGGGAAACCTAATTGTCGCTCTTGGTTTGGGAAACCTACACTTTTACTTACCTTACGTTGTGAACTCACCAACTTTATGTTGAAACACGATATACATGCTTTTACAGGTAGTTAGCTTCCGATGCCACGATTAGAAAGCCTGGTCACTAGTTTCGGAGCACGTGTAGGGCATGCATCATATAGCGTCATTGGATATGAACACCTTACTACTTTCGAATGTTTAATTATCCATTATGATTAGAGCGCGTTGTTTTGCGCAGACTATATGGTTAACTATTATCCTTAAATTCGCTTCGGCAACTATTTGAATAAATGATTATCTAATAAACTTGTTTTCGATAACGAACTAAATGGTTTGGGCATTTAGAGTCGTTCATGTGACTTATGGCTATGAGATCCTGGTATGTCACACGCCTCGCGGTATAAACCCCGCAGTGGAAGTTTGAGGGTGTGACAGTGCTAACATGTTAGTGAGACGTTTTTAATCAGAAAATTCAATATCTAAATAAACCTTTTTATTTTCTTATTATATATTGTTGGCCCAGAAAACAACTGTGCAGCGGATTATCTGATTGAAATATACAGAAGAACAGAAAACAGAATTTGAACAAACGAACAAATGATTATTTGGATTGATAAATGTTTCGAATTACTGTATTTGGGACAGAAAAGATACAAGAGTATAGGATTGTTTTTGTGTACAATCTTGATAAAGAATAATAGAACACTCTAATCCTATATATACAAAATGAAATGGTGTGACATGTTTGACAGTTAAGGTTTCGATCATACATGTTGTTCCATGATTAAATGGCGCCAAATAAAACAGAAATAACTATCAGGGGTATCCTAGTCATTTTACCTTCTGTCCCGCTAATTTTGTTTCATGTTTTGCTGTTGTTTCTATTTGAGTTTGCTGACCCATTAAGCTTCTTGATCAAGTGCAACCTTCTAATTCTACTGTGATCCTTCTGATGCAGCCTTGTTCACAACCGTATTGACCCATATAAACTTCTAACCTATCTATGCTAATGTACTTATAACTAATGTTTACATCTAATGACAAACATACTAATACATATATACATACATACTGCAGAAACATATGTTCAAATTATACATACTAAAACATAAAAACATAAAGTTATATTTATCATTCTAACACCCTCCCTTAAATATAATTAGGCTTCATTGATGATCTTGGTAAGGTGTCCATTGCTTCTTGTAACGCCTTTTTCAACTTGAGAGAAATCGAAATTTCTTTTCTTGATAGATTAATTTGCCGAGTTCCAATCACCTCCCATGTAAAAAGCATAATCTTCAAGCATTGTTGTTTAGTTTTGGTGAAGCTGATTCATAATAAGCTTTGACACAATTCCGGTTTTCCTCACTTCACTACACCCAACACCATCCTTGTTTTCTTGATTTGCAATGTTTAGGGCAGCCTTATACACTTGGTATTGCCACTCCAAAACAACCAAATATTTTGCATAAAGAATTCGGATCATATCTTTGTCTTCATAATCTAACCCCAATTATTTTGCTATTATCACCCAAATATTATATTTTGATACCCTTTTGTGTCCACCTTCTCTTTTAACTAGTATGTAAAGATCAAATAGATTCACTTTCTTTCCATTTTCAACCACGGGTGGGATGGGTCGGTTTGGAACTTTTAAATAAAAGTTCAAAAACTATGAAACCATTAGAAGGAAATGATCCTTCAAAAAATCCCTTTGAGCCCATGGATAATCTAAGTGATCTACTATGTCTAAGAATTCAATGCACTTTTCTATGGAATCTATTTCAAGATCATGAACCGATTATTCCAATTTCCTAATATTATTTTCGGAATTGAGGGATAGTTCTTCAAAATACTCATTTAAGTATTCATTTTTCTTTTTCTCATGTTCATGATCATCTCCTAGTTCCCTCAACATAGATTCCCTATCATCCTTATCATCTTTTGTGACGACCCGGAAAATTTTTCTTCTTATTTGCTTTCTCTCCTCGACTTCGGGAAATTTTCGGGACGAAAATTCTTTCAACAGGGGGATGATGTGACACCCGGCAATTTCCGGTAACTAACTTTTGAAAACTTAGTAAGTCTACCTTAGCGAGTCGCGCATACGTTACACGTAACAAGGTCGGTCGAGTCGAGTCACACATCATTAGGGTTTTAACATACGCAAGTCTCGGGTCCCGGGAATTGGTGATCGGGTGGGAACGTGTTAGTTATCGTGCATTATATGTTGGTAATCATTATGTGACTTGTCGGTATGTGGAAACGTGTTTACACATGTTAAAATAGTGTTTAACGCGCCAAAAACCCGGACACATAGGCTATAGGCGATTAGGCTATGTATGATAGCCTAATCGCCAGTTTGATAGGCGAGTAGGGAGGCATTAGAGGCGAATAGGAGCTATTCGCATGATGCTTCATGCGAGTAGCAGTCCTACTCGCCTGAACTGCTGCATACTCGCCTGAACTGCCTAGAACGATTAAAAACGCCTATAAATACCACACTTGACCTCCAAAACCTCATTTATGCTACCCTAGCCGTCCCATAACCTATCTCAACCCACAAACACCCTCTGGAACCTATTTTTACATCAAAACAACCATTTCCAAGCTTATTCCATCATCTCCTCTTAAATACAAGGTGTGTTCTTCAAACCCAAACCTTTAAATGATTATATTTTACTCCCTAAAAGTCCAGACCTGACTTATAAATGTTTTTGTCTTTGAAAATCCATTTAAAACCATTTTTAAACAAACCCACACCTTTACATGTGTTATATGTGTTATATGTGATTAAAGATAGAATTTTTAGGATTGAATCATGGTTGTTTTTGTGTTATTATGATATTTATGGCTGTTACAAGTTAGTATGATGATGTCTTAGGAGTTTGAATGGTTTTGTCGGCCTATTTACGATCCTGGAACGGATTGGGCCGGTGGCATATCGACTTGATCTACCGACGGAGCTCGGTAACGTACATAACGTCTTTCACGTGTCAAACTTGAAGAAGTGTCTGGCTGACGAGTCTCTCATCGTTCCACTAGAAGAGATCAGGGTTGATGATCGTCTTCGGATTGTGGAAGAACCTGTGGAGATCCTTGATTACAAGATTCGTAGCCTACGTCACAGCAAGATTCGTATCGTTAAGGTTCGGTGGAACTCGAACCGGGGACCGGAATATACATGGGAACGGGAGGATCAGATGAAGTCTAAGTATCCTCATCTCTTTCCTAAGGAAGCGTTCGAGTCGAGACATGTCTCATCGGCAGCTGAATGAATCTCGGGTCGAGATTCCTTTTAAACGTGGGGATGATGTGACACCTCGGGTAAATCTCTCTTTTGATTTCTACTCTATATTGATTTCTGTCTGTTTGTTTATTCCCTTCGTTGTTTCGTTTGTTACTGGTACAAATTTTCGGGACGAAAATTCTTTTAACGTGGGGATGATGTGACACCTGGCAAATTCGGGTTAACAACGTTGTCTAGATGAAAGTCTACCTTAGCGAGTCACGCGTATATTGTACTTAACTGGGTTAGTTAAGTCGGGTTATGGTTCGGGAACTATTGGTTAGTCTAGAAGATCATTGGATGTTGGTCTAGAGGTTCGTTAGATGTCAGTCCTTAACCAAGTGTACAAACGGTGACGATCGGTAGGATCGTCAGGGCATACGGAACATACGAGTCTCGAGTCCCGGGAATTGGTGAACGAGTGTGAATATGTGTATTTACTTGTGTTATGTGTTTACAATCATTATATGACTTGTCGGTACATTAATATGTGTTAACATATGTTAAAACGGGGTTCATGTGGTGTGACTGGGAATCATGTGGTGTGACTGGGGTTCATATGGTGTGACTGGGAATCATGTGGTGTGACTGGGATTCATATGGTGCGACTGGGGCTAATCGCATGAACTGTTCATGCGATTAGGCCCAATCGCGTTACTGTTCACGCGATTAGGATTCCTAATCGCGTATAAACCTGCACAATCGCATGGAACGGGCTGAACGACTAGAAACGCCTATAAATACAACACTTAACCTCCTAAACTCAATTAGACAAACCCTAGTCGTCCCATAACCGCCCCAAACACTGAAACAACCTCTGGAAGGCGATTTTGATCAAAAACACAAGGTTTCAAGGTCTAACCATCAATCTTTTACAATTCCAAGGTTTGATTCTTATCCATAACACTTTGTAAATGTTTTTAATCAATCCCTAATGGTCCAGACCTGTTCATAAACGAAAAGGCTTTCTGAAAATCGTCAATAAAGGTTGTTAATCGGATTATAACTAATTAACATGCGTTATGGGTACGTGTGATTAGAAAGATAGGATTTTTATGAATCTTGATGATGTTTTGATGTGTTATCATGCTAGGTCAGAATTGATATTGATAGTATGATGATAGAAACCTGATTAATTGATTATTAGGGTTATTGCTATGTATGTGGGTATGATATTGCATGCTACGTGTATGTGTTTGGATTGCTTTGGTTGCATGCAGGACTGATAATACGAGGTTGAACGAAGGGTTTTGGGTTAAACATGTTTAGGATAGTGTTTGGGATGATATTGGGTAGTTACACACGTTCTGGATCTGATCTGGGGTGTTAAACGCGCGAAAAACCGGAACAGCATGGTTACAGGCGATTAGCAAGGCTAATCGCCTATAATTCATGAGATTGGGGAGCTAATCGCCAATAATGTCACGTGATTAGCCCCAATCGCATATAATGTCACGTGATTAGCCCCAATCGCATATAATGTCACGTGATTAGCCCCAATCGCATATAATGTCACGTGATTAGCCCCAATCGCATATAATGTCACGTGATTAGCCCCAATCGCATATAATGTCACGTGATTAGCCCCAATTGCATGTAACTTCATGTGATTAGCCCTAAATGCTAGTAGTTACATGTGGTATAGCCCTAAATGCTAGTAATTCATGCGATTAGGATTCCTAATTGCTAGTTGACCAACCTAAATGCTAGTTGACTTTTCCTAATCGCGTGTACTGCTGCTGTAAGTGTAAATTAGCATTCCGAGACCCGATTTGACATGTAGTAACATGCTAGGAACCTCGTAACATGTCTAATAACTTGGTAACATATATTTGGATGTTTTTCGGAGATACGTGAACTATATGCTATAACTTGTTGTGTGTTAACGTATGTTAAGTATACTTGCGTTATCGCATGTTTTGGAGCGTAAACATAACACGGGGAGTCTCGGGTCACCAATGGGATGTCGAGTCTTGTACTTTGGGTCAGTTAAACAGTCACGGTATTTTTAAACGAACTTGGTTATGGTCTGGACATCTAGGGACTAATTAACCTGCGGGTTATTAGTCTAAGTACTTGTAACTGTCGTATGTTAGGTCGCCACTGTACGGGACTAACATAGCAGCTGAGTTTACTCGGGATTAGGAGTAAAGCAACTTAAGGTGAGTTTACGGCCCCTCTTTTAAACTGGTTTTATACTTTCGGGGGAGAAAACATGTGTTAAAACGATTGTTTGGTAAATTCTGTCATACTATGGGTTCTAACGTATACTACACGATCTTTGGAAGTCCGGGGGGAACCATGAATGTGCGGGTTTGCACAACGGGGAAATGTGAATAGCGCTATTGGGAATGACCAACCCCGCTCGTCGGCTTGGAGGGCCGGGCGAGTGCATATTGTCTCAAACAGGAACAACAGGAACATTTGGAACTATTCGGGCACAAAACTGGTATACGTGTTAGTAATGGTTTTCCAATCGTGGTAGTAGCAAAACGTACGCCTAGCTAGCGTATACTGGTTTCTATTTATTATAGTATGGACAGGTGGACTTGGTACTTGAACTGCAAACCTGTAAACTCACCAGCATTTTTGTGCTGACGTAAACTTTTACATGTTTTCTCAGGTCGCTAAGGTAGCACATGGAACTAGGGCGCACGCGTCTGCACGGCGTCTAGATAGAGTTGCATGATTTCATAAACATTGAACTTGGTTTATTTATGTTGAACTTTGTTTTGAATAAGCTTCCGCTGTAAACGGGATTTTAAAACTATGTTTTGGTATTGCATTAATTACATTTAGACTTGTTTATTGTGATCGTTGGTTTGGATCCTGGTTTGTCATGCGCCTCGCGGTAAAACTCCGCAAGTGGATTTTGAGGGTGTGACAGATTGGTATCAGAGCCAATGGTTATAGTGAACTAGGACTGCATGTAGAGTCTAGTCTATAGCCGAGTCGCACACACTAGACGATCACATGGTACTAAACGTTATAGTGGGTTACGTATGATCTTGTCGGGGTGTCTCTAAATCGTTGGTCTTTCTACGTTACATCATCCGTTCTATCTTAAGTCGGTTTACTTGCTTTCTAGGCAGTGTGGTATATTGGGGTAAATCGTATACTCTTGAGATTTGTCCAAGGCTCGGACTTCTCCCTTTCGTACTCCAATAGAAACACTTGCCATAAACTACCGTAGTATTACGGTGTGTAGCTAAGAGTCTATGTTCGGTGATTTGAACTTTGAACTAGGAGAACACTTGGAGGACCATGTAGAGCGGTTTATCATTTTGGGTGCACACAAAATCATAAACCGAAATGCATGAAAGCCCTAGTGAGCTCTGGGTTTGAAGGGATAGTCCTGGATTGGATCTAGCTTTGACCTTGCGAACGCTAGTGGTTACCATTAGCTGTGAAACTAAATTTTCTCGTCCTTCATGTCGGAATCATGTCTGGAGTGCAAGGAGGACGTGGAAGTGGCCGCGCTGGTGGGCGTGGTGGTGGCGGTCGTGGTGGTGGTAGTCGTGGAGGTGTGGAACCTCAAGATGACTGGGTCCGAGATTGAGAAGTATACGGTAAGGCGTAATGAGTTGGCAGTGCTGTGTCCTGACTTGCATGTGCCAGAATACAGGAGGATTGAGCACTATACCTCGGGGTTGGTGCCAGAAATCGCAGGGTTGGTAGCTGCGGGAAATCATCCTACATACGCAGAGGCGGTCCGATCGGCTCATAGGATGACCAACTTAAAGGTGAATGAGGGTGTCTTGCCCGCTAAGGATTCAACTGTCAAAGCCCCGGAGAGTAACAAGCGCAAGTGGGAAAGTGAAGGGAAAGGATCTGCACCAGCACAACAGGGGAAGCGGTTTGACAGTGGAGGTTCTTCTTCGTCTGGTAACAAACAGGGTGGTTATGCTGGGAAGTTGCCCAAATGTAACAAGTGTGGGCGTCAGCATCAGGGGGATTGCGACCGCAATCGTTGTCATCGCTGCCAGCGATTTGGTCATTTTGCTAAGGATTGTCGAGCTACACTTCCATCGACCCAGGCCCCAAGCAATACCCCGGCTCCTGCTGCGCAAGGAACTGCGGGGAAACAGGGTTGTTACAACTGCGGGGATACTGGGCATTACAAGAAAGATTGCCCGAAACTGAAGCAGGGTGGAAACAACGGTAATGGAACAACGGGGGCGGTGGCAGGAACGCACGCGCCTTCGTCATTGGAGCCGCTGAGGCTAGACAGGACCCTGACACAGTCACCGGTACGTTCCTTCTCAATAACCGTTCTGTTAGTGTGTTATTTGACTCCGGTGCCGACAAGAGTTTTGTATCCATGGAGATTAGTCGACTGTTAGATGTAGTACCCGTACCATTAGAGACTAAGTATATTATTGAGTTGGCTGACGGTAAAAAGATTGAAGCTACTAGTATCCTTCGGGAGTGTCAATTAGAGTTGTCGGGTTTATCGTTCCCCATCGACCTTATGCCGGTACCATTGGGTAGTTTTGACGTTGTGGTAGGAATGGATTGGTTATCTTTGTATCGCGCGGAGATTGTCTGTTATGACAAGGTTATTCGGATTCCTCTCCTGATGGAGAATTCCTTTCTGTGTACGTATCAAGGGCGGTGCTCCGCTGAACCTCATTTCCAGTATGAAAGCCCTTAGGTGTCTTCGGAAAGGTTATTCGGCCGTTTTGGCACTTTATTCTGTTTCCGCTGGTGATGAGAAAAAGATCGACGATATTCCAGTTGTACGCGAGTTTCCTGATGTTTTTCCCGATGATTTATCTGGTCTTCCTCCTCATCGTCAAGTCGAGTTCGGTATTGATCTTGTACCAGGGGCTGCTCCTATTGCTCGGGCCCCCTACCGTCTTGCACCTCCCGAGATGTAGGAATTATCTAGTCAGTTACAGGAACTCTTGGACAAGGGTTTCATCAGGCCAAGTTCTTCCCCTTGGGGAGCCCCGATTCTATTTGTTAAGAAGAAGGATGGAAGTTTCCGATTGTGTGTAGACTACAGAGAACTGAACAAATTGACCGTCAAGAACCGTTATCCTCTTCCGCGTATTGATGATCTATTCGACCAGCTCCAGGGTTCTAGTTATTATTCCAAGATTGACTTGAGGTCCGGTTACCACCAGTTGCGCGTAAGGGAAGCTGACGTTGCAAATACTGCCTTTCGTACACGTTATGGCCATTTCGAATTCTTGGTCATGCCTTTCGGTCTCACGAACGCACCGGCGGTTTTCATGGACTTGATGAACCGCGTCTGTAAACCGTATCTGGACAAGTTTGTCATTGTGTTTATCGATGACATTCTGATCTACTCCAAGAACGAGACCGAACACGGGGAACATCTGCGGTTAGTTTTGGAACTTTTACGACGGGAGCAACTTTACGCCAAGTTCTCAAAGTGTGACTTTTGGTTACGCGAAGTCCAATTCCTAGGACATGTGGTTAATGAACTAGGAATTCATGTCGATCCAGCTAAGATCGAAGCTATCAAGGACTGGGGAGCACCAAAGACGCCAACTGAGGTGCGGCAATTCCTAGGCCTTGCGGGCTACTATCGTCGTTTCATTCAGGGGTTCTCGAAGATTGCTCAACCCCTCACCACTCTCACTCAGAAGGATAGGAAGTTCGACTGGGGTGAATCACAAGAGTCAGCTTTTGAAGAACTGAAGTCTAAACTATGTTCTGCTCCTATTCTGTCTTTACCTGAGGGTCCTGATGATTTTGTCGTTTACTGTGATGCTTCCATTCATGGACTCGGTTGCGTGTTGATGCAACGCGAGAAAGTGATTGCGTATGCTTCTCGTCAACTTAAAGTGCACGAGAAGAACTACACAACTCATGACTTGGAGTTGGGTGCAGTGGTATTCGCGTTGAAAATTTGGAGACATTACTTGTACGGTACCAAATGCACCATCTACACCGATCACAAGAGTCTCCAACACATTTTCGACCAACAACACTTGAACATACGGCAGCGCCGTTGGATCGAACTTTTGAACGATTATGATTGTGCTATTAAGTACCATCCTGGCAAGGCGAATGTTGTAGCAGACGCCTTGAGCAGGAAGGAATCTTCTAAACCTCGTCGCGTTCGGGCGTTGCAGCTCACTATCCATTCGTCACTACCTGACCAAATCCGTTCTGCCCAATTGGAAGCTTTGAAGGAGGAAAACCTTAAAGCTGAAACTATGCACGGTGCCGACAAGCACCTAGAGCGAAGGCCTGATGGCCTGCACTATTTCGCAGAACGCATATGGGTTCCTTTATTCGGGGGACTACGGGAGCTTGTTCTTGATGAGGCTCATAAGTCCCGATACTCTATTCATCCTGGTTCGGATAAGATGTACCAAGATCTGAAGGTACTTTACTGGTGGCCAAACATGAGGTCGGACATAGCCTCATACGTGAGTAAATGCTTGACTTGTGCTAAGGTCAAGGTGGAATACCAGAAACCGTCGGGTCTCCTGCAACAACCTGAAATTCCGGAATGGAAATGGGAACGGATTACTATGGATTTTGTCACACAACTTCCTAAGTCACCAAGCGGGAACGACAAGATATGGGTGATTGTCGATCGGTTAACGAAATCAGCCCATTTTCTTGCTATTAAGGAGACCGACACTATGGATCGTTTGGCTCGTCTCTACTTGAAAGAAGTTGTTTCTAAGCACGGGGTACCTGTTTCTATTATCTCGGATCGTGACTCCCATTTTACGTCTCACTTCTGGAAGTCTTTGCACAAGGCTTTGGGTACCCAACTAGACATGAGTACGGCTTACCATCCACAGACTGACGGGCAGAGTGAGCGTACGATTCAAACTTTAGAAGACATGCTGCGGGCATGTGTGATCGATTTTGGCAAGGGTTGGGAAGCTCATCTGCCGTTGGTAGAATTCTCGTACAACAACAGTTATCACACGAGCATCAAGGCTGCTCCGTTCGAGGCACTGTACGGACGGAAATGCCGCTCTCCTCTTTGTTGGGCTGAGGTGGGTGAGAGTCAACTCACTGGGCCCGAACTAGTGTACGAAACTTCGGAAAAGATCGTACAGATTCGTAATCGGTTGGCGGCGGCACGGGACCGGCAAAAGAGTTATGCCGATCAGCGTCGCAAACCACTGGAATTCCAAGTTAATGACAGGGTGCTTCTGAAAGTCTCACCATGGAAGGGCGTCATACGCTTTGGGAAGCGTGGCAAACTAAATCCGCGATATGTCGGCCTATTTACGATCCTGGAACGGATTGGGCCGGTGGCATATCGACTTGATCTACCGACGGAGCTCGGTAACGTACATAACGTCTTTCACGTGTCAAACTTGAAGAAGTGTCTGGCTGACGAGTCTCTCATCGTTCCACTAGAAGAGATCAGGGTTGATGATCGTCTTCGGATTGTGGAAGAACCTGTGGAGATCCTTGATTACAAGATTCGTAGCCTACGTCACAGCAAGATTCGTATCGTTAAGGTTCGGTGGAACTCGAACCGGGGACCGGAATATACATGGGAACGGGAGGATCAGATGAAGTCTAAGTATCCTCATCTCTTTCCTAAGGAAGCGTTCGAGTCGAGACATGTCTCATCGGCAGCTGAATGAATCTCGGGTCGAGATTCCTTTTAACGTGGGGATGATGTGACACCTCGGGTAAATCTCTCTTTTGATTTCTACTCTATATTGATTTCTGTCTGTTTGTTTATTCCCTTCGTTGTTTCGTTTGTTACTGGTACAAATTTTCGGGACGAAAATTCTTTTAACGTGGGGATGATGTGACACCTGGCAAATTCGGGTTAACAACGTTGTCTAGATGAAAGTCTACCTTAGCGAGTCACGCGTATATTGTACTTAACTGGGTTAGTTAAGTCGGGTTATGGTTCGGGAACTATTGGTTAGTCTAGAAGATCATTGGATGTTGGTCTAGAGGTTCGTTAGATGTCAGTCCTTAACCAAGTGTACAAACGGTGACGATCGGTAGGATCGTCAGGGCATACGGAACATACGAGTCTCGAGTCCCGGGAATTGGTGAACGAGTGTGAATATGTGTATTTACTTGTGTTATGTGTTTACAATCATTATATGACTTGTCGGTACATTAATATGTGTTAACATATGTTAAAACGGGGTTCATGTGGTGTGACTGGGAATCATGTGGTGTGACTGGGGTTCATATGGTGTGACTGGGAATCATGTGGTGTGACTGGGATTCATATGGTGCGACTGGGGCTAATCGCATGAACTGTTCATGCGATTAGGCCCAATCGCGTTACTGTTCACGCGATTAGGATTCCTAATCGCGTATAAACCTGCACAATCGCATGGAACGGGCTGAACGACTAGAAACGCCTATAAATACAACACTTAACCTCCTAAACTCAATTAGACAAACCCTAGTCGTCCCATAACCGCCCCAAACACTGAAACAACCTCTGGAAGGCGATTTTGATCAAAAACACAAGGTTTCAAGGTCTAACCATCAATCTTTTACAATTCCAAGGTTTGATTCTTATCCATAACACTTTGTAAATGTTTTTAATCAATCCCTAATGGTCCAGACCTGTTCATAAACGAAAAGGCTTTCTGAAAATCGTCAATAAAGGTTGTTAATCGGATTATAACTAATTAACATGCGTTATGGGTACGTGTGATTAGAAAGATAGGATTTTTATGAATCTTGATGATGTTTTGATGTGTTATCATGCTAGGTCAGAATTGATATTGATAGTATGATGATAGAAACCTGATTAATTGATTATTAGGGTTATTGCTATGTATGTGGGTATGATATTGCATGCTACGTGTATGTGTTTGGATTGCTTTGGTTGCATGCAGGACTGATAATACGAGGTTGAACGAAGGGTTTTGGGTTAAACATGTTTAGGATAGTGTTTGGGATGATATTGGGTAGTTACACACGTTCTGGATCTGATCTGGGGTGTTAAACGCGCGAAAAAACCGGAACAGCATGGTTACAGGCGATTAGCAAGGCTAATCGCCTATAATTCATGAGATTGGGGAGCTAATCGCCAATAATGTCACGTGATTAGCCCCAATCGCATATAATGTCACGTGATTAGCCCCAATCGCATATAATGTCACGTGATTAGCCCCAATCGCATATAATGTCACGTGATTAGCCCCAATCGCATATAATGTCACGTGATTAGCCCCAATCGCATATAATGTCACGTGATTAGCCCCAATTGCATGTAACTTCATGTGATTAGCCCTAAATGCTAGTAGTTACATGTGGTATAGCCCTAAATGCTAGTAATTCATGCGATTAGGATTCCTAATTGCTAGTTGACCAACCTAAATGCTAGTTGACTTTTCCTAATCGCGTGTACTGCTGCTGTAAGTGTAAATTAGCATTCCGAGACCCGATTTGACATGTAGTAACATGCTAGGAACCTCGTAACATGTCTAATAACTTGGTAACATATATTTGGATGTTTTTCGGAGATACGTGAACTATATGCTATAACTTGTTGTGTGTTAACGTATGTTAAGTATACTTGCGTTATCGCATGTTTTGGAGCGTAAACATAACACGGGGAGTCTCGGGTCACCAATGGGATGTCGAGTCTTGTACTTTGGGTCAGTTAAACAGTCACGGTATTTTTAAACGAACTTGGTTATGGTCTGGACATCTAGGGACTAATTAACCTGCGGGTTATTAGTCTAAGTACTTGTAACTGTCGTATGTTAGGTCGCCACTGTACGGGACTAACATAGCAGCTGAGTTTACTCGGGATTAGGAGTAAAGCAACTTAAGGTGAGTTTACGGCCCCTCTTTTAAACTGGTTTTATACTTTCGGGGGAGAAAACATGTGTTAAAACGATTGTTTGGTAAATTCTGTCATACTATGGGTTCTAACGTATACTACACGATCTTTGGAAGTCCCGGGGGGAACCATGAATGTGCGGGTTTGCACAACGGGGAAATGTGAATAGCGCTATTGGGAATGACCAACCCCGCTCGTCGGCTTGGAGGGCCGGGCGAGTGCATATTGTCTCAAACAGGAACAACAGGAACATTTGGAACTATTCGGGCACAAAACTGGTATACGTGTTAGTAATGGTTTTCCAATCGTGGTAGTAGCAAAACGTACGCCTAGCTAGCGTATACTGGTTTCTATTTATTATAGTATGGACAGGTGGACTTGGTACTTGAACTGCAAACCTGTAAACTCACCAGCATTTTTGTGCTGACGTAAACTTTTACATGTTTTCTCAGGTCGCTAAGGTAGCACATGGAACTAGGGCGCACGCGTCTGCACGGCGTCTAGATAGAGTTGCATGATTTCATAAACATTGAACTTGGTTTATTTATGTTGAACTTTGTTTTGAATAAGCTTCCGCTGTAAACGGGATTTTAAAACTATGTTTTGGTATTGCATTAATTACATTTAGACTTGTTTATTGTGATCGTTGGTTTGGATCCTGGTTTGTCATGCGCCTCGCGGTAAAACTCCGCAAGTGGATTTTGAGGGTGTGACAGTTTGCTCTAGGATGATGCTAGAACGGTAGGATGCTATCGGACAACGTGGTTATGTGATTTAATCTGAATAATTGCTATTAAGGGCAAGTTCTTGCATGTTGATGTGATGTTTACATGTTAAGTTGCTATTTTGGGAAAACGCTCGCATTCGGAACTGTTAGAACGATGAAAATGTAACACCCCAACCGATGGCGGAATCATCGAGGTGCCACGTAGTGACGATTGTTCAAAAGCTCATGGTACTAAAATGTAAATATATGATTATTGAATATTGTTTTACAACATGTGGAATTAAATACAAGACAACAAAAATAAAGATAATTGATTGAATTAATCTAAGTCCAAAGTCCTATGTGAAGCGTCAAGCAGCTTATCCTGAAACATGCACGAAAATAATTTTGTCAACATATGATGTTGGTGAGTACTACATAGTTTTGTACGTATAGTATAAGTTTTGAAAAGTAGTACAATTCATGTGTCTAGTATCACCAAGGCATTATGTAAACACGCAAGTAACCAAACAAGACAAAGATCACATGTAAAGTTGTACAATGTAATTGATAATGAGCACCTCAACACGTGTGAGTCTAAAAGAGCACCATAACACAAAGTTATGTCTAAATGAGCACCTTAACATAAGTTACGTCTAAGTGTAAAGAGCACCATAACACAAAGTTATGTCTGTATGTAAAGAGCACCGTAACACAAGGTTATGTCTGTATGTATGATTTTGTATGTAAGCTACGTTCATGTTCAAGCATAAGCACAAAGATAATCAAGACACGTATATGAATTGTAAATGAATAAGAATGTATGTGTAAATGAATATGAAAGTTTTGAATAGTTGTGCATGAATCACCCCAAAAATTGTAAAAGCGAAAAAGGGGATAAGTAATACTCACCTTAGCAAGGCGGTGAGTCTTGTGTAATTGAATAAGTATATTCCAACGTTGCCAAGTATCACCCTATGTATAATGTAACAAATAAGTCTAAGTCTATCTAGTCTATAGGCATTTTCTAGGGCTTCGAATTTGGGGATAAGTATTCGTTTTGATTAATAAATAAATTTTTTAATAATTAAGAGAAATTTGGTAAATATATAAACAAAAGTCTTTTTGTAAATTTTAAATTGAATATAGTCACAACATAAGGTTTTAAGTATGAAAATAATTTTTATAAAATTATTTTCTTGAAAATAGAATATTTAATCTAATTATTTCAAATTGTCAAAATATGACTTTAATATCTAAAAATATTAAAATCAAAGAATTTCTGAATTAAAAATTGTATTTCAGTTCTAGATGGATAGAAATAATTTATGTAAAATTTTGGTGCAAAAATATTGTAAAATGAATTTATTATGAATTATTTATGATTAAAACTAACAAAAATTGATTAAAAATATTAAACAAACGGTTTTTCAGAAATAAAAATTATTTCTGAAATGTATATTGTTATACAAGTTTAGGATAATTTTTGTGGAATTTTATAAAATCGTTTAGATATTTTTATTGAATTTTAAAATTTTAAATGAATAAACTTGTAATATTTATAAAATATATTAAATAAATTATTTTTGAAAAACTAAAAATTGGACAGTAAAGTTTATCATTGGAATAACATAAAATAAATTTTGTAGAATTTATAAAATAGTTTTAGTATTTTAAAATGATTTTTAAAAAGAATGAAGATAATATAGGTATAAAGGATAAATAAAAAAAATGTTTGTTCATGGTGGGACTCGAACTTTGGCCCTTGGCCGGTTCAGAGCTTTTGTGAGAAGGGGCCAACCAACTGATCTGTACCTCAGATTTGTAAACGTTTTGGTTTTGAAAATATTTAACACATACGCGAATTAGTCATCTTCCCCAATTCGAATTGAATGAGCCCTAGTTTTTCCAATCGGTCAATACACACAACATCAGTCCAATTAACCATGGGGCTAATGTTGTACACAAGCCGATTAACGTATCCCACAAAAAAAATTAGGCTTACAAAGATGATTCGAATACGTATGCTTAGTCAAGGTCTCGAAGTCAAACTCGAATAAAAACCCAAGAACAGAAGATCGTTAATAGAAATTGGAGGTTTAGAAAGAATGAATGGCGAGTTGTGAAGGTTTGGGTAGGTTCAATTTATAGGGATAGGGCTTGGATTGTTCGATGGAAGGTTTGACCACCTCATAATAGAACGCGTGATTTTGATCAATTAGGAAGGATAGAGCTGTTTAAACACGATGATTATGCATAGGTTTGACCCGCTTTTAATTTTCGTTCAACAATATGTAATAATTATAGAAGAATTCTGCAAGATTTTGTGGCAAAACCTTGGGCCAAGGCTGCGCACAGCAGAAAAAAAAGGAAGGAAGGGAAGAAGAAGGTGAAAGCTTAAATGGGTTTTTATATAATTAAGGTGGGGTTTAATTCAAAGTTCAAGTGTAGCTCAGATGGTTTCAGCGTGTGTGTGTACAGCTTCTGCCTGGGTTCGGGTCCCGGCAGAATCCTTTATTTTTTTTTTATTTTTTATTTTTTAATAAGGGATAGGAAGGAGTAAGCTAGGCCTGGGCTTGTGTGTTGGGCCGGCTTCGTCCATGGGCTGCTGGAAAGGCAAGGTGGGCTAGGGTGTTGGGTTGGTTATGGTTTTGATAAAGGGGTTTCAAGTGTTTATAATATTTATCTATACATAATCTGAAATTTTTTTTTTATAATTATTAATATTATTATTATTATTATTATAAAAATAAAAAGTGACGGATGTCACAGCATCCCCTACTTTTAGAAACTTCGTCCCGAAGTTATTAGAAACATAGGGTTATGGATGCTTGGGTAAAAATTAAGATAACTGTGGTTTGGAAAATTTGAATGACTTGGATAAGGGGTTTGATAAGTGTGAGTTAAGGGTTGGATTAAGTTCGTCTCGAATAATAAAGAGAATAGGAATCTAGTGAATCATTAAATTTCAAGTTTTATGAATCCTAAAATTAATGTATGAGTTGATTGATTATAGAAAGACTAATGAACTACTAAGTAACTAGAGTTTGTTCCTGGTCCGACTTCCAGTCCCACTTTCAATGCATCATTAGTGTTTGTATACAGGGTGTACCGCAGCTAACCCACCACACCTTTGATACCTTGAAAACGTACTGGACGCCTACCAAAAACTCTAATAGAATTTCACACTACCCTAACGTACCTGTAAATTCATGATTACGTTCCGGACCGGAATCATCAATTTACCTTACATTAGGGTTTTAGGTCCTTCTATGATCCTAATCTAACACACATTAAAGCAAATAAGTTTCACAAGAAGATGGCACAACATCACGTTTATCAATGAAATGAGGCTATGAAATAATAAGGTCAATTGCATTGGTTTGCAACGACTTGTAAGCATAACAGTATTTAAGTATGGGCTACCACTCGTCCGAGGAGCCCTTTAAATGAAATGTTTATCTGAGTTGCGTGGATAATACACATGCAAACAAGTTTGTAAGTACTACAACCTAAGTGTTATCATGAATAATTAAATGTTTATGAATAATTAGATGTTTAATGAATAGTCAAGTTAAGGGAAAAATCAAGTTTCATGTAATAGCCAATGATGTTTTTAGAAAAGCTCTGTAGGATCAAGTATCGAGTCCAAATGTTTCAATAAAATGTAAGGTAGAGTCTGAAACTTATATGATATAAAATAAACGTAACCGAATATGATAAATTTCCAATCTGTGTTCGTACACAATAGTATGCAAGGAAATTTCTAGATGTTATATGCTAATGAGTGCGACAAAATTGGGTACAAAATGATAATAGGATCAAGAAAATGAAAACGCAAGTGTTGGATTCCCGAGTCTTAAGAAGATTCCATCCACGGCTTAACCAGTGGGGTTAACGTCATCCTGACCGTTTGCTTCATTGACATTGATGTTGAAAGCTCGTCCATGTGCCACTAGGTTTACATTATTCAATTTAGGGCATTGAGGTCGCATGTGGTTAAGGTCTCTACAATGATAACATGCTCGACCGTTAGTAATCTGTAGTGGTTCCTGGGCCGCTATTTGATGATTACTCTGTGTCCCAACCATTACTCGACAGGTGGTGACAAAGTGTCCAAACCTTCCACATCTAGTGCATTGACGACATGGGAGATTTGCAGGGTGATGATACTTGCATGTGTTGCATTGAGGATGGATTCCCGTGTAGGCTTTCTTGATAGGGGGTTTAGTCACCGGATCAACAACAGCATGGTTCTGATCATTGCCCATTCGTTTCTTAGAGTTCGAAGCAGTAGTGGCGGCCTTTGCTAAAACAGTCTTAGATTGTTCAACAGCACTGGTGGTTTTCTCAGTAGACGTCTTGGTGCCCTTCCTAACCAAATTTCCTTTCCTTACGTGTTTGTCTGTTAAAGTGGCTGCAAGCTGGATGGCTTCCTCCACCGTAGTAGATTTGCTCCCAGTGACTACGTCTTGTATCAGATCAGGTAATCCTTCGATATATTTCTCGATTGCTCGAGAGACCGGGGTGACCATGTGTGGAACCAGTATGCTAAGTTCATGATATCGGGTATTATACGCAAGATTCTCACCACTGTCTTGTTTGAGCTCACGAAATTCATCCTCCAGTTTTCTGATTTCGTTCCTAGGATAGAATTTGGCGATCATGAGTTCCTTAACTTCAGCCCAAGATAATGATAAAGCAACATCAGCTCCTCGATTGCGCTTTTCGCCATTCCACCAGGTTAGCGCCCCCTTTTGAAGGACACTAGTAGCATAGCGAACGCGGAGTTCATCAGGACATTCACTGTTTACAAAAGTACTCTCCATGCTTTCAAACCATTGGAGGAGGCCAGTAGCACCCTCCTCACCAGTGAATTTTGTGGGGTTGCAGGAGTTAAAGTGTTTGAAAGTGCACCGAAATTGAGTTGTACTCCATGTGTTGGCACTGTTACTATTCTGGGTTATCTCACTGACAAGGTTTGGGATTACTGCAGCAATTTCCTTAGCGACTAAAGATGCGAGGCGACGATCAGAACGTTGTCCAGAAGCATGAACAGGGCGTCGGCGGACATCACGGAGCATGCGGCGAGCAGACATCTATGAGGTAGTCAATGAATAATCATGAGATTAGAAAATGTGAGTGTATAACTGTACAAATGATCATGAAAGTATGAACTTGTAAGCAATATATGAAAATCATGATATACAGGATATTGTATATGAAACGAGAGAGTATTATTGAAAAACTTGCATAAATGCTTGGAGTGCCCTTGTCTAGCTGTAAAGCCCAACAAGAACGTTGACTTTTCAAAGGAGTTGAACCCAATGGTGATCAAAGAAGACATGCTTTAGCCTATAAGTGGACACTCACTCCAGGAATCCCCAGGTAAGCATAACAGGTCCGTAAATGGATTTATGCGTTATGCTTGCCTATGCCAAAAAACCCAGTGTACAGGCATCCACCCTTCCAGATTGCACGTGTCCTTATCACACTCATTAACGTTCAACAACTTCGAAGGAGCAAAAATAAAAGTAGGCATTATGCCTAAGAGTGTCTTCATGACAGGTACTGTCCCTGTTCCATAATGATGTAGGCTTTCCACTCCTTGTAAGACACCATCTTTATGCACCATGATGAAAGATGAGAAGAATGGAGAGAGAGAAGGAGGGAAAGATAGAAGAAGGAAAGTAGAGAGAAATGAGGGGTAAGGTAATTTAGGAAATATAATGCATGAAAGTTGAAATTCGGTTATAGTCTAGGCCTATTTTATCTAGTAACCTAGTTCCCTATAACCATGGCTCTGATACCAATCTGTAACACCCCAACCGATGGCGGAATCATCGAGGTGCCACGTAGTGACGATTGTTCAAAAGCTCATGGTACTAAAATGTAAATATATGATTATTGAATATTGTTTTACAACATGTGGAATTAAATACAAGACAACAAAAATAAAGATAATTGATTGAATTAATCTAAGTCCAAAGTCCTATGTGAAGCGTCAAGCAGCTTATCCTGAAACATGCACGAAAATAATTTTGTCAACATATGATGTTGGTGAGTACTACTTAGTTTTGTACGTATAGTATAAGTTTGAAAAGTAGTACAATTCATGTGTCTAGTATCACCAAGGCATTATGTAAACACGCAAGTAACCAAACAAGACAAAGATCACATGTAAAGTTGTACAATGTAATTGATAATGAGCACCTCAACACGTGTGAGTCTAAAAAAGCACCATAACACAAAGTTATGTCTAAATGAGCACCGTAACATAAGTTATGTCTAAGTGTAAAGAGCACCATAACACAAAGTTATGTCTGTATGTAAAGAGCACCATAGCACAAGGTTATGTCTGTATGTATGATTTTGTATGTAAGCTACGTTCATGTTCAAGCATAAGCACAAAGATAATCAAGACACGTATATGAATTGTAAATGAATAAGAATGTATGTGTAAATGAATATGAAAGTTTTGAATAGTTGTGCATGAATCACCCCAAAAATTGTAAAAGCGAAAAAGGGGATAAGTAATACTCACCTTAGCAAGGCGGCGAGTCTTGTGTAATTGAATAAGTATATTCCAACGTTGCCAAGTATCACCCTATGTATAATGTAACAAATAAGTCTAAGTCTATCTAGTCTATAGGCATTTTCTAGGGCTTCGAATTTGGGGATAAGTATTCGTTTTGATTAATAAATAAATTGTTTAATAATTAAGAGAAATTTGGTAAATATATAAACAAAAGTCTTTTTGTAAATTTTAAATTGAATATAGTCACAACATAAGGTTTTAAGTATGAAAATAATTTTTATCAAATTATTTTCTTGAAAATAGAATATTTAATCTAATTATTTCAAATTGTCAAAATATGACTTTAATATCTAAAAATATTAAAATCAAAGAATTTCTGAATTAAAAATTGTATTTCAGTTCTAGATGGATAGAAATAATTTATGTAAAATTTTGGTGCAAAAATATTGTAAAATGAATTTATTATGAACTATTTATGATTAAAACTAACAAAAATTGATTAAAAATATTAAAAAAAACGGTTTTTCAGAAATAAAAATTATTTCTGAAATGTATATTGTTATACAAGTTTAGGATAATTTTTGTGGAATTTTATAAAATCGTTTAGATATTTTTATTGAATTTTAAAATTTTAAATGAATAAACTTGTAATATTTATAAAATATATTAAATAAATTATTTTTGAAAAACTAAAAATTGGACAGTAAAGTTTATCATTGGAATAACATAAAATAAATTTTGTAGAATTTATAAAATAGTTTTAGTATTTTAAAACGATTTTTAAAAAGAATGAAGATAATATAGGTATAAAGGATAAATAAAAAAATGTTTGTTCATGGTGGGACTCGAACCTTGGCCCTTGGCCGGTTCAGAGCTTTTGTGAGAAGGGGCCAACCAACTGATCTGTACCTCAGATTTGTAAACGTTTTGGTTTTGAAAATATTTAACACATACGCGAATTAGTCATCTTCCCCAATTCGAATTGAATGAGCCCTAGTTTTTCCAATCGGTCAATACACACAACATCAGTCCAATTAACCATGGGGCTAATGTTGTACACATGCCGATTAACGTATCCCACAAAAAAAAATTAGGCTTACAAAGATGATTCGAATACGTATGCTTAGTCAAGGTCTCGAAGTCAAACTCGAATAAAAACCCAAGAACAGAAGATCGTTAATAGAAATTGGAGGTTTAGAAAGAATGAATGGCGAGTTGTGAAGGTTTGGGTAGGTTCAATTTATAGGGATAGGGCTTGGATTGTTCGATGGAAGGTTTGACCACCTCATAATAAAACGCGTGATTTTGATCAATTAGGAAGGATAGAGCTGTTTAAACGCGATGATTATGCATAGGTTTGACCCGCTTTTAATTTTCGTTCAACAATATGTAATAATTATAGAAGAAGTCTGCAAGATTTGTGGCAAAACCTTGGGCCAAGGCTGCGCACAGCAGAAAAAAAGGAAGGAAGGGAAGAAGAAGGTGAAAGCTTAAATGGGTTTTTATATATAATTAAGGTGGGGTTTAATTCAAAGTTCAAGTGTAGCTCAGATGGTTTCAGCGTGTGTGTGTACAGCTTCTGCCCGGGTTCGAGTCCCGGCAGAATCCTTTATTTTTTTATTTATTTTTTTAATAAGGGATAGGAAGGAGTAAGCTGGGCCTGGGCTTGTGTGTTGGGCCGGCTTCGTCCATGGGCTGCTGGAAAGGCAAGGTGGGCTAGGGTGTTGGGTTGGTTATGGTTTTGATAAAGGGGTTTCAAGTGTTTATAATATTTATCTATACATAATCTGAATTTTTTTTTATATAATTATTAATAATAATAATAATATTATTATTATTATTATTATTATTATAAAAATAAAAAGTGACGGATGTCACAAAAAACTTAGGGGTTTTGCTTGAAATATGTTTGTTAATGTGTTAGGATGATTATTGGGTGTTTTTACATGTTTCGGATCTGATTTGGAGAGTTTGACGCGCGAAAGTGCGCTACAGACATGCAGAGGCGAGTAGGATCCTACTCGCCTGAAGCTTAGGCATTTACAGTCCTAATCGCCTATACATAAGCAATTAGAACCCTATTCACCTCAACTACTAGCAAATACAATCCTAAATGCTACTTTTACTAGTGATTACAATCCTAAATGCTAGTTCGATTCCTAATCGCGTGTAATGCTGTTATAAGTATATTTTGACATCCCGAAACCCGATTTGACACCTAGGAACATGATAGGAACCCGTGACATGCCTAGTAACATAGTAACACGTGTTTGGACTTATTTGTACGTTATTTGACCTATGTGTTAGAATCATTGAACTTTAACGCATGTTAAGTACTAAGTTGCATGTTTTGTGTATATTTGTGTATGAGATGAACACGTGGAATGTCGGGTCACCAATGGGATGTCGAGTCTTGTCTTACGTAGTCTGGTTGTCGGTCAAACACGCTTTTCGGACACATAATGGTCATGGACTGGACTTAGGGACTAATGAACCCGACGGGTTATTAGTCTAACTTGACACATATCTTATGATAGGTCGCCAATAGTTGGGGCTATCATATCTTACAGACGGTTTACTCATATCACACATACGGTCTACTCTTAAACGGAATACGCAACCTAAGGTGAGTTCACGGCCCCACATTTTACGGTTTATGTTTTCGGGGGAGAAACATGCTTAAAACTCTCTTATGACTTATGACTTGTTAAACTCTTATGGCTCATGACTCTTTATCACGTTATACTATGGCTTACTTATCGTACTATACGGTTCATCAAAAAGTCCCTTAGAAACCACTAACATGGGTATATGGCGGGGAAATATGGATAGCGCTATTGGGAACTGACAAACCCCACTCGACGGTTGGACCGGGCGGGTGCATATTGTCTCTAACAAAACAAGGTCTACCGGTGATGACGGTAGCCCATAGGAAACTAAGGGTCACTACACGGCTTAGTCAGCAATGGTTTCACCCGTATGAGTATCTTATTCTGCGCCTAGCAAGCGTTCTCACAAGCATAGTAGTAATTGTGATGGTAACAGTTTTCGAAGGATCACTTTAAACGTTTAATTAAAACCTGTGAACTCACCAGCATTATATGTTGACTCTTTTAGCATGTTTTCTCAGGTCGCTAAGGTAGCAGCTGTCGGATAGGCGCACGAGGTCGCACTGGAGTCGTCTCGCGTCTAGGGTCTCAATTGCACGTTTTGGATTTATGAACTTTTGAACTTATGTTTTATTTCTGCTTGACTTTTGTAAACTTTAAATGCTTCCGCACTGTTAAATGTTGGTTTTAAACTTATGCATGGTTTTTGTTTACGTATGTTTTTACATTTAGACGTCGTTTATTGTGACCGTTGACTTGGATCCTGGTGTGTCACACGCCTCACGGTAGAACTCCGCAGGTGGAAATTTGAGGGTGTGACAGATTGGTATCAGAGCCAATGGTTATAGTGAACTAGGACTGCATGTAGAGTCTAGACTATAGCCGAGTCTCACACACTAGACGGTCACATACATTTGAGTCGTGTCTTTTGGTAAACATACTAACCTTGTCGGGGTGTCGGTATCCTTACCACACAGTGTCACATTACCTATCTCATCCTTGGTTATTCCTAGCTTCATTTATCTTCTTCTTCGGGTTTGCAGTCAAGGGAACATATTTGTTGATCTTTTGAGTTGGTTGTATCTTTCTAAGATGCGGTGAGGTTCGAGCTCGGGGCACGCCTTGAGGACCATGTAGAGCAATTTATCATTTCTGGTGCACACGAAATCATAAGTTGAAATGCATGGAAGACTTGGTGGATCTCGTGTTGGGATTAATGGTCACGTTCAAACCCGAACCTAGGCTTTTCATATTCTCTTGGTTTAGCGTTGGTGATGGGTCTGAGTATTTGTTTCTTGTTCCTTCTCAGAAGATGTCAGGACGCACTGGAGGACGCACTGGGGGACGACGTGGAGGCCGCACTGGTGGGGGTAGAGGTGGTGGTAACATCACCTTGACGTATGATGAGCTCAATGAGATGATGCAGCAACAGTTGGGCGTTGCATTAGCTGCCTTTCAGGCTGCCCAGCAGACTTTCATGGGTGCTACTGCCCCTCCGGTTCAGGCAGGTGTTGCCTACAAGCGATTTAAGGATTGTCAGCCTCTCAGCTTCCAGGGTACGGAGGGAGCTGTGGAGTTGCTTCGGTGGTTGGAGAAGACTGAGTCGGTGTTTGCTTTATGTGAGACTCCAGCAGTGGATTGGGTGAAGTTTGCTTCGGGGACTTTTGTAGGAGCCGCCTTGACGTGGTGGAACTGCGTCACACAGACACTTGGTCTCGGGGAGGCCAACGCCATGCCTTGGGCGGATTTTGTGCGTAGGTTGAAGGATGAGTACTGCCCGCGAGAGGAGATCAAAAGGTTGGAACAGGAATATGGGAATCTTAAGATGGTTGGTTCTGAGGTGGAGGAGTACACGATCAGGCACAACGAGCTAGCAGTGATGTGTCCAGGTTTGTCTACACCAGAGTATAGGAGGATAGAGCAGTATCTTGCGGGTTTGGTGCCAGAGATTGCGGGATTGGTGTCTGCTAGGGATCCTACTACTATATCAGAGGCTGTGCGGTCGGCTACTAAGATGACCAACTTGAAGATTTCTGAGGGTGTCTTGCCTCCTAGGGGCTCTTCTGTGAAGGCGCCGGCAGAGAACAAGAGGAAGTGGGAAAGCGTGGATAAGAGTTCATCGGGGGTTCAGCGACAACCGGCGGCGAAGAAGGCTGAAGCTTCTGGGTCAGCGTCGGACCAGAAACAAGGGGGCTATGCTGGGAAAAGCCCTAAGTGTGGGCGTTGTGGGTTTCATCACTATGGTACATGTGAGAGTTTTCGCTGTGAGCGTTGTCAGAAGACGGGGCATCTTGCCAAGGATTGTAGGGTCAACCTTTCCAGGACGACTCAGACTGCTGCTATTACTACCCCTGCTCCACAGGGGAACCAGGGTTGCTTTCATTGTGGAGAAGCGGGGCACTTCAAGCGAAGCTGTCACAAGTTGAATCAAGGGGGCACATGGACTGCAGGGAAGGATGGAGACAATGAAGGCGGTGGCCGGTTTACTCGTGCTCATGCTTATGTGATCGGTGCTAGGGAGAACCAGGTGGACCCAGACACTGTTACCCGTACGTATTCTCTCTTATCTCTTGTTACGCTTTGGTTTTACTTTTATCCGCATTGTTGTGCGTTCGTGTTTTCGGGAGTTTCCTTTGTGGTTTGGTCTCTGTTTCTCATTCTTTGGGTCGATGAGGGTCCTTTGGGGATGCTACTTGGACGGTACCGGTGGGTTAGTTAAACCGATCATAGTAGTCTCCAGTAGGCCTTCGATCGGGGTCTCTTGTCTCATACTCACATATTGGGAAAGTGGTTTCCCGGTTGTTACTGTCACGTTTGGTTCATGACCTTCACTTGTTGTATTTTGGGGAAACGTTGCTTGGGCACACACAGAGGTCGACACTCATCACTGTTGAAGCCGAAAGAATCTCGGGACGAGATTCCTTTCAACAGGGGGATGATGTGACGACCCGGAAAATTTTTCTTCTTATTTGCTTTCTCTCCTCGACTTCGGGAAATTTTCGGGACGAAAATTCTTTCAACAGGGGGATGATGTGACACCCGGCAATTTCCGGTAACTAACATTTGAAAACTTAGTAAGTCTACCTTAGCGAGTCGCGCATACGTTACACGTAACAAGGTCGTTCGAGTCGAGTCACACATCATTAGGGTTTTAACATACGCAAGTCTCGGGTCCCGGGAATTGGTGATCGGGTGGGAACGTGTTAGTTATCGTGCATTATATGTTGGTAATCATTATGTGACTTGTCGGTATGTGGAAACGTGTTTACATATGTTAAAATAGGGTTTAACGCGCCAAAAACCCGGACACATAGGCTATAGGCGATTAGGCTATGTGTGATAGCCTAATCGCCAGTTTGATAGGCGAGTAGGGAGGCATTAGAGGCGAATAGGAGCTATTCGCATGATGCTTCATGCGAGTAGCAGTCCTACTTGCCTGAACTGCTACATGCTCGCCTGAACTGCTCCGAACGATTAAAAACGCCTATAAATACCACCCTTGACCTCCAAAACATCATTTATGCTACCCTAGCCGTCCCATAACCTATCTCAACCCATAAACACCCTCTGGAACCTATTTTTACATCAAAACAACCATTTCCAAGCTTATTCCATCATCTCCTCTTAAATACAAGGTGTGTTCTTCAAACCCAAACCTTTAAATGATTATATTTTACTCCCTAAAAGTCCAGACCTGACTTATAAATGTTTTTGTCTTTGAAAATCCATTTAAAACCGTTTTTAAACAAACCCACACCTTTACATGTGTTATATGTGATTAAAGATAGAATTTTTAGGATTGAATCATGGTTGTTTTTGTGATATTATGATATTTATGGCTGTTACAAGTTAGTATGATGATGTCCTAGGAGTTTGAATGGTTTTGGTTGTGTATTGTTGATACTTGATGTTTTGACCCATTTGAAGGATTTTGGATGATTAAGGATGATATGAGGTGTGTTGTTGATTGTTTGATGTTAGGGTTTGCTCTAGGATGATGCTAGAACGGTAGGATGCTATCGGACAACGTGGTTTTGTGATTTAATCTGAATAATTGCTATTTAGGGCAAGTTCTTACATGTTGATGTGATGTTTACATGTTAAGTTGCTATTTTGGGAAAACGCTCGCATTCGGAACTGTTAGAACGATGAAAACTTAGGGGTTTTGCTTGAAATATGTTTGTTAATGTGTTATGATGATTATTGGGTGTTTTTACATGTTTCGGATCTGATTTGGAGAGTTTGACGCGCGAAAGTGCGCTACAGACATGCAGAGGCGAGTAGGATCCTACTCGCATGAAGCTTCATGCGAATAGGACTCCTAATCGCCTGAAGCTTAGGCATTTACAGTCCTAATCGCCTATACATAAGCAATTAGAACCCTATTCACCTCACTTACTAGCAAATACAATCCTAAATGCTACTTTTACTAGTGATTACAATCCTAAATGCTAGTTCGATTCCTAATCGCGTGTAATGCTGTTATAAGTGTATTTTGACATCCCGAAACCCGATTTGACACCTAGGAACATGATAGGAACCCCGTGACATGCCTAGTAACATAGTAACACGTGTTTGGACTTATTTGTACATTATTTGACCTATGTGTTAGAATCATTGAACTTTAACGCATGTTAAGTACTAAGTTGCATGTTTTGTGTATATTTGTGTATGAGATGAACACGTGGAATGTCGGGTCACCAATGGGATGTCGAGTCTTGTCTTACGTAGTCTGGTTGTCGGTCAAACACGCTTTTCGGACACATAATGGTCATGGACTGGACTTAGGGACTAATGAACCCGACGGGTTATTAGTCTAACTTGACACATATCTTATGATAGGTCGCCAATAGTTGGGGCTATCATATCTTACAGACGGTTTACTCATATCACACATACGGTCTACTCTTAAACGGAATACGCAACCTAAGGTGAGTTCACGGCCCCACATTTTACGGTTTATGTTTTCGGGGGAGAAACATGCTTAAAACTCTCTTATGACTTATGACTTGTTAAACTCTTATGGCTCATGACTCTTTATCACGTTATACTATGGCTTACTTATCATAGTATACGGTTCATCAAAAAGTCCCTTAGAAACCACTAACATGGGTATATGGCGGGGAAATATGGATAGCGCTATTGGGAACTGACAAACCCCACTCGACGGTTGGACCGGGCGGGTGCATATTGTCTCCAACAAAACAAGGTCTACCGGTGATGACGGTAGCCCATAGGAAACTAAGGGTCACTACACGGCTTAGTTAGCAATGGTTTCACCCGTATGAGTATCTTATTCTGCGCCTAGCTAGCGTTCTCACAAGCATAGTAGTAATTGTGATGGTAACGGTTTTCGAAGGATCACTTTAAATGTTTAATTAAAACCTGTGAACTCACCAGCATTATATGTTTACTCTTTTAGCATGTTTTCTCAGGTCGCTAAGGTAGCAGCTGTCGGATAGGCGCACGAGGTCGCACTGGAGTCGTCTCGCGTCTAGGGTCTCAATTGCACGTTTTGGATTTATGAACTTTTGAACTTATGTTTTATTTCTGCATGACTTTTGTAAACTTTAAATGCTTCCGCACTGTTAAATGTTGGTTTTAAACTTATGCATGGTTTTTGTTTACGTATGTTTTTACATTTAGACGTCGTTTATTGTGACCGTTGACTTGGATCCTGGTGTGTCACACGCCTCGCGGTAGAACTCCGCAGGTGGAAATTTGAGGGTGTGACATCTTTCATCTTATATTGCATACTTTCATTCTTAAACATGTTTTGGACACTACATACATTGCCATCAATCTTAACAATGAAAACTTCAAGCCTTAATTGGGATAGACTTAGCATGTTATCATCTAAGTCACTTAAATAAAAAACATTGGGTATAATCAAAGAATTGTCTTCGGCCTCTACATCAACCATACCCACACCCCTTTTGAATATAAAATCATTCTTAATTCTACTTTCTACACCAAAAGATTTCTTTAGTTTTAGAAAGTGATCAAGGTTTCCACTTATATGATTTTGAATTTTGGGACTTACATACCATACATCTCTCCATGTACCAAATCTGGATCCCTTTAGAATGTATTCTTCTTCATTGTGCAATCTATCTTGTGGATAATAACTTATGCCGGTATCTATGGCATCTTTGATTAATTGAGCGTTTTCATCCTTCTCCCTTATGTGGCATGCACTGATAAGATGACCCGGTGTGTGACAATAATAGCATTATCTTGTTCCAATCCTTGTCTTCGCATTTTTGCCCTCCTTTCCCTTCGATTTTTGTGTGAATTTTTGTAGTGGATTTCTGGATTGTAGTATGAGTTTACTGATTTTGAGACATATTTGACACAATTGATTTGAAAACAGAATTTCAGCGACACAGAAAATTGTTCAGTAATCGAAAACAGGTAATAGAAAGTTTGGAAATCAAATGTTTGGAAATCAAAGATGTCGAACAATCTGGCTCTGATACCAGTTTGTTGGCCCAAAAAACAACTCTACAGCGAAATATCTGATTCAACTATACACAAGAACAGAAAACAGAATTTGAACAAACGAACAAATGATTATTTGGATTGATAAATGTTTCAAATTAGTGTATTTGGGACAGAAAAGATACAAGAGTATAGGATTGTTTTTGTGTAAATTTTTTATAAAGAATAATAGAACACTCTAATCCTATATATACAAAATAAAACGGTGTGACATGTTTGACATTTAAGGTTTCGATCAGACATGTTGTTCCATGATTAACTGCAACCGGTTTGATGTTTTGGCGCCAAATACAACAGAAATAACTGTCAGGGGTATCCTGGTCATTTCACCTTCTGTCCCACTAATTTTGTTTCAAGTTTTGCTGCTGTTTCTATTCGAGTTTGCTGACCCATTAAGCTTCTTGATCAAGTGCAGCCTTCTAATTCTGTTGTGATACTTCTGATGCAGCCTTGTTCACAACCGTATTAACCCATATAAACTTCTAACCTATCTATGCTAATGTACTTATAACTAATGTTTACATCTAATGACAAACATACTAATACATACATACATACATACATACTGCATAAACATATTTCAAATTATACATACTAAAACATAAAAACATAAAGTTATATTTATCATTCTAACATATATAACTTCATCATACTAAGTTTTGAACGTACTTGATAATATGTTGAATTTTTTTTAATACACGCAGTTGTCTTATTATCTAGCATCCAACATTGTAATGCTAAGTTCATTGTTAGAACTTATTCCATACGAGCTTGAAGATTGTGCAGTATTTTGCTTACATTCCCCAATATAAAAACCGGGTTCTTTGGGTGAAGGCAATTGACCCTCGCTTCCTAACATCAGGATCACAGAAGTCATACTCGGTCTATCTTCTGGGTGACGTTGAACACACAACAAACCAACATGGATCGATCGTAGAACCTGAGACTCATTTATTGATTCACCTAAAACACTTAGCAACCAAGTCCAATGATCTACCTTCGTTATGGAGTCTCCAGGCCTGTGAAGATCAAAGAACACAAGTCTTATGTTCATTAGACTAGTTGCATAAAAAGGAAGCATGCAACTTTGTTCTGGTTTATATGTAAATAAGTAGCTTTATTTAAGCTCAAACTATCACAAACTTACTAATTTGTATAATATTTTAACTTATTTACTAAGGAAAGGGTTACCTTCCTCAACTAACACACACATATATTGTTAGAATCAAATAGATATAAGTTTCCAGCACCAAGGGTACAAATAACTAGAGTAATTATTATTACACTATTTCGTTCGCTGTAATATAATTATTGTACGCATAGCACAAAAAACCTTTAGCT
Source organism: Ambrosia x helenae (assembly GCA_030844895.1). Taxonomy (NCBI): domain Eukaryota; kingdom Viridiplantae; phylum Streptophyta; class Magnoliopsida; order Asterales; family Asteraceae; genus Ambrosia; species Ambrosia x helenae. The sequence continues at coordinate 40,432,964 of CM061231.1, read as the reverse complement.
ATATATGTGTATAGGAAGGCATATTGTGAGAACCAAATAGTAACTTAAGAACCGAGAGAACCACTACCAACCAAGCATATTTTTTCAAATTTTCTTTCGTATTTTTTATATGTTACTAATCTTTACGAAAACAAATGTATTTGTAGATCAACGAATTACATATATTTTTTAATTTTTTATCTTTATCGTAATAAGCTTTTATTAAAAAAAAAGTTGAAAAAGTTTTTTTTTTTAAAAAAACGTGAAAGTGCTTCTCTGAAATTTACAATATCGGATTTCTCCTCATTGAAAGATATAATTCAATTTTTATCTAATAATTAATAAAATTTAATAAAGATCTAAAACAACAACAGTTTTGTTCATTCTTTTTGTCTACTCATGATATAATTTTTTTATGGGTTCTGGGATTCATACATCCTGTGACGTCACATTATGGAGGTGTGACATCACATTCTGGGGTATGTGGCAGCCTGCTATTAGTATGTGATGTGGGTCTGGGTGTAGAAATCTTAAATAGAGGGTGTATGAATCCTAATTACCTTTTTTTATTGGAAACTGAGTAATATTATATTCAACATAATTTCGTTATTCTACGAGAGTTAAAAATATTTTATTTTGATACTTTTTATCAAAAAATACTTTGATATGTAGAAAAAAATGTAAATTATATATTTTTATTAAATATTATATATAAATTATTAGAGAACATATAATATAAATTGTAAAGTTTTCACATTGCCGTGAGAACTGAGGCTATATATAAAAAGAAAACAAATTTTCTTTACTTTTAAAACTTTTTGATTATTAATGAAAGATGCAAACCCGCTATGTCAACTTTTTCAAAATAGGATATAGAAGATATTTTCCCTAAAAAAATAAAAAATAAATAAAATTCATCGTACTCTTTCGAAATTATCACAAACCAGCACATCATCATTTTGCTCCTCAAATTTTTGTTAATTGATTAGCCTGTTATGGTGAAACTAAATATAGCTAAAAAGCCCAATGCATTTTACCGTTTAAATGTTTTCACTACAAAGGTTTTCATTTTCATAGTCCAAAACTTACATGTCCAATAAGGTTGTTGGAGTGTTCTTTGTGGACGAATCCTCTGTTTTTCTCCCGCACACAATTTCCAATAGTACTACACCAAAACTATACACATCTGACTTGATCGAAAAGTCACCATCTCCCGCATACTCTGGTGCCATATAGCCGCTGTGAAGAATCAAAGTATATGTAAAGGATTCACTAAAAAAATGCAATCAAGTTAGGATACATGAATCTCACTATGTTCCAATCACTCTATTTGTGTTTGCTTCTGTTTGATTTCCTCCGAAACTTCTTGCTGTGCCAAAATCTGATATCTTTGGATTCATATCCTTGTCAAGCAATATATTGCTAACTTTAAGATCTCTATGTATGATTCTAAGCCGAGAATCTTGATGAAGATAAAGAAGTCCGCGAGCAATTCCATTAATTATATGGTAACGTGCAGGCCAATCAAGGAGTTCGCCTTGAGTTCTATCAAATATGTAGGAATCCATACCTTTGTTTGGCATGTACTCGTAAATCAACATTTTTTCGTCTCCCTGTATGCAGTAGCCCAAAAGCTTGACTAGATTGCGATGTTGTAGTTTAGATATGGAGATGACTTCATTCTTGAACTCATGAAGTCCTTGAGTGGACGTTTTTGCTAGCCGCTTGACTGCTATTTCCTTTCCATCTTCAAGTACACCCTAAAACGTAACAATATCTAGGGGTGTTGTTTAATTGACCATTTAAAAATAGGTAAACCTCTACATCAAGAGATTTAAAAAGGAAATAATGTCCATAAATTTGCCATAGAGGATCATTATACAAGTTTTGTTTCGGGTTGCCAATGCAGTTTGTTACAAAATTCAGTTCTCATCCACGTTTTCTTTGTGGTTAATTTATCCTAAGAATCATATATAGTAGTAACAGATGAATAGATGATCACATCATATGTACAACATGGAATCAAATAAGTACCTTGTAAACGGGGCCAAAACCGCCCTCTCCAAGTTTGTTGTTCATCGAAAAGTTGTTTGTAGCCTTAAGTAAAGTAGACAATCCAAACAATGGTAGCTCTAGATCTTTGTCACCACTTCTATCTTCAAGATCACGTTCAAACTCGTGTTTGGGTATTCCTGTAAAGAAGGCATTTTTTTTCAAAACAACTCATAACACACGGTGTATTAATGTGACAAAATTGTTAAGTACATCTTTTAACCGTTTTCATTATGATAATATAACATAATGTGAGCCGACTCGTACTCTAATACAGAGTATTCAAACTTCATACCTTGTTGTTGTCGCTTCTTCCTACGATAACAATAAAATAAGCATAACGAAACTAGGATGACCAAAACCACAACTAGTATGGGTACTATAACCCGTACTCTTATCCCTTCACTAATTGAGTTTTTCGTGGTTTCTGTAGAGTTGTTTTCCGTAGAGTCTGTGCCAAAACATAATGATCAGGTGAAGATGTTTTATATGAAATCATAATAAATTTATTGTTTCGGTTTACCTATCTCTGAACGTGGCATTCGTATATAAAGAGTGTCCCCGTTTACAGCAAATTTTCTGATATCAATCAGGTCACCGAACCAGAGCAAGCAACCACTCCCGGTCACTGAGATGTCCGAATTTGTGTAAGCAGTACAAGAACAATTTCTTTTGCACATCTTCTCACAGTCCACAAGGGTCATGCTCTGGTTATACCATGACCCCTTAGTGTCAGGTAACTTCAAGTTAGAATATTTGTTGAACCCTTCTCCCGGTCCACAATCCAAAGGGATAGTACGTCGACACCCTCGTGACCAATTTGCACCCTTCCACTCATCAGGCGATATGGGTTCAAACCCCTCCAAACATTCACAAACCGATGAGTTTTCAATGTTGCACCTCCCGAATGGCCCACACAAAGCGTATCGATCACATCTATCGCTAGCTAGGGCCTGAAAAAGGTTCCATTGTTGTTTGCTATCAGTCCATAAGAAGCGCTCCATACGACCATCTGGTTGTAACACCAACCTCATCAAAACCGAAGAATTTATAAGCTCATTCTGGTAGTAAATTTCTCTATGATTATCAACAAAAGTGAAGTTGTAAATCGGGTTCGGTCTCAAATTAGGGAGTCCGGTATATCTAAGTCCATTCCATGGACCTGTCCGGAACTTTATGTTTGGACCATCCGTTAGGATTGGCTGAGGATAACCTCGCTTATCAATCCCATAAGAAAAATTACCAGAAGAAGGATCATCATAGGATTTCCATGACGTCAAGCGCCATTCAACCCCCGTAACCAAATTCCAGCCATACTTCATTCCAGGAAGAAAAGTGTCCGTCAGAAAGTCGAAACTTTGCCATATGGGATTTTCTTGATTGATGTCATCACCATCCTCGTAAACTATAAAGTTGCCTGTATCTAGAAGCTGCCCGATCGGATTCATGACCAATTTTCTTGATGAATTTGCTGACGACCATAGGATATTGCCCGTGGTGGCGTCTTGGAGAATTAAAACTCCCTTAAGGGTGAGAGTTAGTTCGCCGGAGGTATTTGTGAGTGGCGCATCCCGATTTGCTACCCATACAACAGTTTGATTCGATATTTTCTTGTACCAAATTCCGACATAATGGTTTGAGGAGTTGCCAAGGTTAAAGAAACCAAGTTCGAAGGTTTCTTGTGGGGAAACGATGGTTTCATTGTATCGAATGGTTTGGTTTGCAGATAGCGTACTATTTGCAGCATAGATATGAGTTACAGGTGTATAAACTACAACAAGAAAGGCAAAGATCAACTTGTTCTTGGCCACTTTTCTTTCCTCCATTATCGTAGTATCAGTAACTATACTACTACAATTTTGGAGGAAGAAACATTTTGATTCAGTTTTAACAATTTAACACGAACCACCATTTTAGATGGTGCCGTGCCCTATTAATTACGCATATATTTCTTTCATCATCAATGAAAATCACCAAAGAAGTATTGGAGGACTGCATTGAATGGCTGAAAAAGAAATCTTCATTAAAAGTCCAACGTAACACCGTCTAATTTAGGGTATATCAATTTAACTTTGAACGCAATAGCCAATGATCTCCAGCTCAGCTGGTTTGAGGTAGGGTGGGTTTTCCCTTAAGGGTTCTCATCCTGGGGGAGGTCACAGGTTCGATCCATGCACACCACAAAAAAATTCCCCGTGACGGTTTGAGCTTAGGCAAGGAGGACACCGGTGCGTGGGTAGGGATTCGAACTTGAGACCAATAGGTTAGGGTTGTATAAGGATTTCCATTGATCTAAACATTTCAAAAAAAAAAAACTTTGAACGCAATATTTACCAACTGGCGGTCGTGAAAATAATTAGGTTTAACATGGCTTGTCGCGTTTGGAATGTCAGTACGAGAGGTTTAACAACTTTTTTTTATGAGAAAAGTCACACAAATAACTAGGGCCGCAAACAAATTAAATTTTCAGCGAACAGTTCATGAACCGTTTCGCGGAAAGTTCGTTTGTGTTCGTTCGTTTAATAAAGAAACGAACATGAACAGAGGTCGCGTTCGTTAGTGAATGTTCGGTAACGTGTTCGTTTATGTTCGATAATAAATTAGGGTTTTTAATTTTTATAATTTTTAATTTTCTTTTATTTTTATTTATGTTGCCCAAATAAATAATATATGTGAATTAAATATATGACTATTTGAGATCAATAAACCTATTTATTATATCCAAACTAATTTTATGTTACCACGTTTCAGCGTTGATGCCTTCCACCTCCAACGCGCTTCATTGTCCACCTACGATGCAAACTTAGTTTTTGAGACACTACTTAATTATGTTTAGTAGTACTATGTTAAATACTTAGTAAGTTTAGATAATTAGGTTATATAATTTTGGTTAATCTAAATAATGTTTTAATTATGTGAATTCGATTTTTTTCAAAAGTTAATATGTGTATGTGTATATGTATGTGTTTGTTTCCGTTCATGAACACCTATTTGTGTTAATTTGTGTTCACGAACGTTTGTTTGTGTTCATTAATGTTCGTTTGTGTTCGTATACGTTCATGAACAAAATTAACAAAAGAACACAAATGAACAGGAACACGAGTGTTTTCTTAACAAACGAACACGAACGAAAAATCTCATTCTGTAAGTGTTCATGAACTGTTTGCAAACATGTAATTTCCTTAACAAACGAACACGAACAACGCCTTGTTCGTGTTTGTTCGATTCATTTGCAGCCCTACAAATAACCAATGATAATTACAAAATAGCCTTGAATTTATTTTTTTTACCAACAAGTTGTCATGTGAACCAATTGCTAGTTGCAAGCAATGGTTACTTACCCAATTTAAAGTTTAAATCCCTCCTTCAACGGTTACATCCGAAATAAAAAATAATTTTTTTTTATCAATTTAACTTTCTATATAAATTATTTTACCATCTTTATTCAAACCAAACCATCATATTTAAATCATTTCTATTAAATTCGTCCACATGTTATCTTAAATGGGTGGGGTGATTTGTTTCCGCTTGAATGATAGCGGCTTCCTCATACCAGTGACAATCATGTCGTCGCCGACTCCCCGTGTAAACCGTCCACCTACAAACCCCCAATTAAAAACACGCCACCAACTCCAAACCCACTAAAAACAAACTCACCAACTACAAACTCACCAACGTTTGAAATTTATCATCCGCATCATCTTGGAGATTCGTCTATGGAAGAGTTGAATTATGTTTATGATTATACAATGACTCTACTACAACTAGGTGCAAATGTGCAATACGAATTGGAGACGTATATTCCAAGTTGGGCTGAAGGTTACGAAACCGATCCTGAGGCCGAAAAAGTAATGAATTCAGATGAAGAAAAGGTTTGCCTGTGTTGGTTTAGGCCCCAAAACACACACAAATATACTATATGTATGTATGTAAAATTACGATGCTTTGTAAAGTGGTAAAAGAAATTAGAAGGCTGCTCCATTTATTAATATAATGAGACTATATATAGCCTTACATTGACCAACAAAAACATGCAACGTACACCATAAATGGTGGAACTAAAACAAGAATAAGTCAAGACTCTTTATTGAAAGCAACTAAATATGCATAAAGAAACCTTCAGCAAACCAACGTTCCAAATGCATGAAACTCGGTCAAACCATAGACCAAATCTTCAACTAGTCACGTACATGCTAACCCGAGTTTAAACTCGTGACCCACGACCCGTGTGACCCGTGAACCAAACCCGATTAACCCAACAATCACCCGACCTTAATTGGTTTGAACCATCTCGACCCATCCAGGACACCCGACCTTCACCTCGGTCACGTCCAAAGTCATATCGGTTCAACCCGAATAAAACCACCACACTTGTAACATATCCCATGGGATCACGTTGGAAACCGTTCACTAACATCGCGACTTATCACGGATTGACGACCTCCTCCGGCCAAATCCAAAGCCACCCGATTTGAACTCCAACGCCATAATGTCACACCATGTAATCTCTCCAAATCTTTACCTTTTTTCGATCACATTTGTTCAAGAGGCATCTCTACCGACAAAGAAAACAAGCTACCTGCTTCTAACATTTTCTTTCACCTTAGCAAACGAGACGACCCAAAGCCACCTACTTTGACGGATACTTTATGCCCGCTTATAACGCTATAACACCGGTCTCCTCTTATCACGAACAAGTCGATCAAGGTACCTGCAGAAACCTTCTATTGTTTTCACCGGTTGTATAACAGCTGCGCAAACCCACAACTACAACCAAACAGCCTTGAATCTTCTTCCATTCAACACCACTAACAACCACGGAACACCAATGTTTATCACCGGTCACCCCGTCATCCGAAACCGCACTTCCACCATGACAACGGTTAACCGAAACACTTTAACGGTCTTCATTTTCTGCTGTAAAACACCCCCCCCCCCCAAACAGCCCCTGCTGTCCGGAACAACTCCTTTCACGCTGTCTGCCCTCCGCCAACCGACACACCCGCCGACGGAGGCTACCACCAACACTTCTCGAGCCCTAGGCTCTGATACCAAATGTTGGTTTAGGCCCCAAAACACAAACAAATATACTATATGTATGTATGTAAAATTACGATGCTTTGTAAAGTGGTAAAGGAACTGCTCCATTTATTATTTTAATGAGACTATATATAGCCTTACATTGACCAACAAAAACATGCAACGTACACCATAAATGGTGGAACTAAAACAAGAATAAGTCAAGACACTTTATTGAAAGCAACTACATATGCATAAAGAAAACTTCAGCAAACCAACGTTCCAAATGCATGAAACTCGGTCAAACCATAGACCAAATCTTCAACTAGTCACGTACATGCTAACCCGAGTTTAAACTCGTGACCCACGACCCGTGTGACCCGTGAACAAAACCAGATTAACCGAACAATCACCCCCTTAATCGGTTTGAACCATCTCGACCCATTCCGGACACCCGACCTTCACCTCGGTCACGTCCAAAGTCATATCGGTTCAACCCGAATAAAACCACCACACTTGTAACATATCCCATGGGATCACGTTGGAAACCGTTCACTAACATCGCGACTTATCACGGATTGACGACCTCCTCCGACCAAATCCAAAGCCACCCGATTTGAACTCCAACGCCATAATGTCACACCATGTAGTCTCTCCAAATCTTTACCTTTTTCCGATCACCTTTGTTCAAGAGGCATCTCTACCGACAAAGAAAACAAGCTACCTGCTTCTAACGTTTTCTTTCACCTTAGCAAACGAGACGACCCAAAGCCACCTGCTTTGACGGATACTTTCTGCCCGCTTATAACACCGGTCTCCTCTTATCACGAACAAGTCGATCAAGGTACCTGCAGAAACCTTCTATTGTTTTCACCAGTTGTATAACAGCTGCGCAAACCCACAACTACAACCAAACAGCCTTGAATCTTCTTCCATTCAACACCACTAACAACCACGGAACACCAATGTTTATCACCGGTCACCCCCGTCATCCGAAACCGCACTTCCACCATGACAACGGTTAACCGAAACACTTTAACGGTCTTCATTTTCTGCTGTAAAACACCCCCCCCCCCAACAGCCCCTACTGTCCGGAACAACTCCTTTCACGCTGCCTGCCCTCCGCCGACCGACACACCCGCCGGCGGAGGCTACCTCCAACACTTCTCGAGCCCTAGGCTCTGATACCAAATGTTGGTTTAGGCCCCAAAACACACACAAATATACTATATGTATGTATGTAAAATTACGATGCTTTGTAAAGTGGTAAAGGAAATTAGAAGGCTGCTCCATTTATTAATTTAATGAGACTATATATAGCCTTACATTGACCAACAAAAACATGCAACGTACACCATAAATGGTGGAACTAAAACAAGAATAAGTCAAGACTCTTTATTGAAAGCAACTACATATGCATAAAGAAAACTTCAGCAAACCAACGTTCCAAATGCATGAAACTCGGTCAAACCATAGACCAAATCTTCAACTAGTCACGTACATGCTAACCCGAGTTTAAACTCGTGACCCACGACCCGTGTGACCCGTGAACCAAACCCGATTAACCCAACAGCCCGTCATCCAAAAGCTCTGGATATTGATACGAGAGGTTTGACGGGCATAATAGTGATTGTGACTGCTCATCGCCCGATTCCCTCTTTGGTTATTAATTTATGCAATCGTGTGTTTAAATGTCTAATTAGTACTGTCTTAATTTTAATTGTAGGTATGTAGTAATTTTAATTTTAGTTATTAGTAATTATAATTTTAATTATGTCTCTTGTATTAGTTTTAATTCAAATATTGTCTATTTTATTTAAAAAAAAATTAAACAAAAGGAAAACACACATTTCAAGGTAGCGGGTAATGTTGCCTTCAAAATATAGTGAATTAGTAAATTGATTAGCAGTGCACGATTCATAAAAATCAGAGTAGTAGTGAAGGTTAGGGTCCCCTTTTTAATTTATATTCCAGCGATGTTGTCTCGCAAACCCTGTTAGCTAGTTGTGCATTAGCTAACTTTTGACCGCGCTATTAACCGGGTCTTTTGTAGTGGTTTTGACATCCATAATAACTAGTGGAACGCCTGCGCGTTGCCACGAGTAAACTTTTGCTAGGTTTATAAAGAAAAAGTTTCAAATTCATATTTGATGCTTAATGTGTGGTGTTAGCAACTTAGCATAATGTGTTGAATGAGATCAACGTGGTGTTATCATACAAAGTATGTCAAAAACAATCCATATAAAAATTGCCATTTTCTATATGGGTTGGATGAGATCAAGGAGTCTTTAAGTTAAGAATACATCATCATCATTTTCTATATGGGTTAGGATGAGATCAATGGGTCTTTTTTTAATAATGTTAAAAAAAATCATAACACTACTAGAAAAATACCCCTATCTTGACACACATTTTATGACACGCGAGAATTCATGACACGCAAAAGCACGTGTCATTAAAAAATGGTCATCTTTTAAAAAAATTGGTCAAACAATGACACTTTTTTTTGCGTGTCAAGAATCTAATGTCAAGATATTAAAAAACATGACACTACAAGAATTGAGTGTCATGTATTATGTCAAATTTCACATTTTTCAATTCCCGCGCCCTCTCTCTTCCTCTATTATACTGTGCACGTACCCCTCCCTCATATCAAAAGAAAAAACCCTGCTGATACCTATTTTGCTCGATCGTTCATTACCCAAAGCTTCTGATCGATCGTTCATTACCCAAAGCTTCTGCTCGTTCATACCCACGTAACCCTAGCGTAAAACCCTGCTGATAAAAAAAACCCTAACGTAACCATCTGCTCGTTCATACCCTAACGCGCGCTGATGGAAGACGAAGATGGAAGCTGACAATTACCTTCTGCTCGTTCATACCTTCTGATCGTTCATAACCATCTGCTCGTTCATACCTTCTGCGTCATCATCATTTCAGTAAGTATTTGACATCAATCTCGCGTCAATCGAAGGTTTGTTATCTGCTGACATGATTAGTGTTTAATGAGCAGGAAATACCCTAGGGTTTAGCTCGCGTTCATAATCTCGCCTTCCTCTATCTCGCGTCTGCTGCATCAATCGAAGTTTAGGGTTTATCTTCCTCAATTATTATGGTTTATTGTTGAAATTTGTGTATATAGTTCATTAGGAGATCAAAATATTGTATATAAGTTTCGTTTATGATCATACGTACTGTATGTAAAATTATTGATAGGAGCCACTTGTTACTATCTTGATTCTATATGCCCGAAGAGTGTCTACGAGCCGTTAAGGCAAATTATTGATAGGTAAGTAAATGTCGTATATGATGGCTTTGAAAAAAAATAGTTTATTGGAAGTTACGTTTGAATATGCTTTAAGATATAATTTATTTTTAATAGGGCCACGACCGTGTATAGTGCTCAGACTAGTACCGGCAAAAGGTTTAAACTGAGATGGGTCAACACCAAGGTGAGCACTTAATTATCCTAACTATTTATTTGGACTGATCTGAATATACTGTTTCACATATAGATGCTCCTAACTATTTATTTAATTGGTACTATCTGTAGGGTGCATTCTTTTTTACTTGCATGAATTATCCATATAATTCTTTTAATGTGCAGTGTCCGTGTCAGCCGGGGATCACAGAATGTGGTTATTATGTAATGAAATTCATGAAGGAGATCGTTACGGACGGACTTGGAATATTGGACAATGTAAGTTGATCGAGTCAAATTCTAGTCACTTTTGTTTTCTTGAAACTAAAACCATCGCGAACCCTTAACTTTTCATCTTATTAATTTAATTGTGTCTCAGGTTGGGGGAGGAGTGGAGGCTTACTCGGATGCGGATATTGATTATGTTCGTGAAGAATGGTCGGGTTATGCCTCGACCTTCATTTTCAAGTTATGATCCGTATGTTTAGGCTTACTAATCGACTAATGTAATGTATTGATACAATGTTTTTGTAACCCTTTGTGGTAGAATTCGACATAATTGTAATGGGTTTTTTTGGTGGTATAATATATGCAGCTTTATTATTAAATTTATTGTTTTTGTAATTATAAATAAAAAATAATTCCAGGATATTATTCGTTTTGCAGAAAAAAAAATTGGTAAAAAAACATGACACGCAAAATGACTGTCATAAAGGTGTGTCATAAATTCATGTATGTCATAAATGCTGTAAAAAAATTCGTAAATGAGTGTCAAGAATGTTTGTCATTAAAGAGTGTGTCATAAATGCGTGTCAAAAAAGCATGTCATAAAGGAGTGTCATAAATGCGTGTCATTAAAAGATGACACGCGCCTGCATGTCATAAACTTTTCTTGACATGTTCTTCCTTGACACTTTTTTGTGTGTCATAAACACCCTTTTATGACGTGCAATGCGCGTCAAGAAAGGGGTATTTTTCTAGTAGTGTAATAACTTTCAATTTCAAATTTCTTATTAGTATTATTACCATGATAGAAATGGCGATTTTTTTTTAAGAAACCTAAACCTTGCTTCAGCGTCAACTTCTAGCAAAGCTTGGCCCCATTGCATATTCAAAGTCACCAAGAAAAACATTGGTTTCTAACCTTCACTGGCTCCAAAACCCAGAAAGTAGACAATGTTTATAATTTAATGTCATGCGTTGCTGTTTAATTCCTTTCCAAGACAACATATCAAAAGTTTCTATAATTAACTAACTTTTAGTCAACAAAAGAAGCCATTAATTACTCACTGCTCAAATGCCAAACAATATGATCCACAATAGCAGCAATCAAATAACCCATATCAACAACCAGATGACACAACAGCAAGCACCAATGCCCTAACCCAAAATCAACATATAGTAGCCATTTGTTTTCATTCTGACCATCAACATAATAACAATAAAAGTATCTGCAGATTTATAACCACAAGAGTTGCATAATAAATAATAATTAGCGTACAACTAACAGGAGCTAGCGTACAACTAATTACACCAATCATTCAACTTTCCACATATTTTCAAACTGAATTTGGCCAAAAAGAATATGAATAAAAAACAAAAAGATCGTATGCCCAATTCAAGTAATCACAGGTAAACGGGCCAAAACTATCTCATCCAAGAATAGGTATTAGAAGTGTTCAATCAAAATCAACACCATATATGTAATCGCGACAGTAATCAATGGGATATGTATAATATGTTCTTAGATCAGAGATGATGTCAAGTTCATGCATCAATTTAATCAACAATTAAGTCACTAAAAATTTTAAGATTTACAAGTGCTCACAAAGTAAGATTGTAAGGAATAATACCTCTTGAGGAAACATGTCCAGTGTAGGGGAAAATGGACAAAAAAAAATAAGTAACACATACAATGGCATCGTAAAATTAAGATAACCAAACAGCAGAATTGATGAACGTGCAAGTTCCTTCTCAATTTTGGACTTCATACTACTTCGGCCGACTTTCAGTAGTGCTTCTCTGAAAAGTACAATTTTATGCCAATTTTTCTTTTCTTTAAGGTGCCCTTTAACACGAACCCACTTTGGACGGAACCCGTTTTGACCCGCTGCCTACGTTCCTTGGATGTTTCCTTATGTATATAGATAGGTAGTAAACTGATGGGAAGATGATCATCTCTACTATATGTGGGCAATGAAAATTTGAAGTTATAACTAACCTCAAATGTAATTGATTTCTCTTGCAATGTGTATAAAGGAAATGAAAATGTGAGTAGTCTTTCACCAAACCTTGAACCTTGCTTGGTCTGTAACTTGTATTTATAATCATCCTATATGCAGACAAAAAGACATCAATTCAATTAAAACAAATAAAATACAAAGAAAATATCCCAACACGTTTTTTGTTATGCAAAAAGATAATAACTTTACATGGAAAACATACTAACTACCTTTAAAAAAGTGTTATTATGTCCCATGACGAAGCTGCTTTTCAGGTCAGCTTCTTCTTTAATTACATACAAGCTACTCTCAACCGATGCTTCCCAAATATATTTTTTGTCTGATTTGGGACTCTTTGTGGAGAGAGTCACCTACCTGTTTTCAAGATAAAATCAACAATAAAATAACCACAAAAATAACTAACAAACAGTTATGTAAGAAGATTGTAACTATAGACCTTTTCAGCAACCAAAAAAGCCGAATAGAACCCCACACCAACTTGACCAATCAAACTGTTATCACTTCCAAGATCTTTGTTATCCTAAAACATAACATAAAGAATTGTATGTAAGAAAACTACATTACATTCATTCTAACGAGAAGCTTTTTGAATTCGTCTAAACAAGGTAGCACATCTATCTGCATCATTTCACCTTGTTCTTCTACTACTTGACCCTGTAATCAGCAATTTGAAATCGACCAATAGGTATCAATCAATCCTGGATTGAAATTGATAGTATGTTCTCAATTTAAGCGATGATATGATATCCCATTGGATGGATTAAAATTTATTTATTGCATCATCACAATACGACTAATATAAACCCATATTTCGCACACTAAGATCATAAAAGGTACCAAAAGCTAAAAAATATGCATTGTAATACTCTAAAATGTTGACAAAGCATGTTGTCTTACCAAAGTGAGCCCTAAAACACCTGGTTTAAGAACCTCTTCATCAATACCTTCCTTACTAGAATATAAACAACCTGCAAAAACAAAAGTAAACACAACAATCTTTTACCATTTGTGCACCCAATAACAATGCAAAACTCAAATTGTTCAAAAAGTTTTGAAATGTATGAACCTTTGAACATACATTCCTATGTATAGTTTGGACCTGGACCCACTGAATTTAGGGACAAACTTTCTTTGCTCCATCACCTCTCATTGAGCTTCACATCAAATGAGAATTTGATTAGTACTGAAAACATTATATATATATATATATATAACATAGTTGAGACTGCCATAACCAACTTTAGTTACTCTGGCTATATATGCCATTGGGGTGGTGGCCCAATGGTAGAAGCAAAGCTTCTAGGAACACCTAAGGGGAGGTCATGGGTTCAAGTCCCACAAGGAGTGAAATTTGCCGTTCAAAAAAAAAAAAAAAAAAAAAAAAAAAGTTACTCTGGCTATATGCAGACCAAATTTGTGTTTTTAACCTGGGGGTGGAAACGGTGGGGATATTGAAAAGACGAATTGAATGAGAAGAATTGAGGTTTGTGGAGGTTTTGGTGGATAATAATGTGCAGAGTTAATGTGATGAGTTAGTGTGTGGGTTACATGTTGGAAAAGATACTAGGTGTGTATTACACTTATACAATGAGCATGATATGTTGTACATAAGGGGTAAAAAAGGAAGAAAATAACAAAAAAAAAAAAAATAGACATTTGTGAGGTGTCTATTCAACTCCCATCTTAAAATTAGGTTGAAATAACCTTCTTGGACATGCTTGGTCTAATAATAGAGAAATAGAGATTAGGCCTATAGTATTGATAACAAGTTCCTCCAATATACAATTACTCGTGTCCTAACTCTTAAATATCAAGTCATTAGTTATGAAAAATCTGCTTGAATAACTTTAAGTAAAACTAAAGATAGATAATAAAATATCTTGAGCTGAATAAGAATTTTTAATATTTAAAAAATGTAAACAATACTAATTCATTTTTAGTCAATGTGGCTTGACCAAAATTGTGACTTCAGTACAAAGGTATTAAAGTGTAACCACAAATGCCAAACAGCTACGCATACCTTTCATAAACAACTACTAATCATATATTTTTAGTCAAAAGGGACCCCCAATGTTCCTCTTGATGACTATGGGTTTTTTGTCATGATACTTATATCAAAATAGTGAATTTCATTAAAAGCCATCCGTGGAAATTTGAAAAGTAAGGATTTGAATATATATTTTTACTAGTTTTTATCCGGGAGCGTCCCGGGTTGAAATATATAATATGACATAATAAAATATATTATTATTATTATTATTATTATTATTATTATTATTATTTTAAAACAAATCTCTACGATAAGTTATCATATTCAAATATAAAAAAAACGAATCTCTGCGTCGGGGTATAAATCTAATGTCATTACAAATGAATTCGGAAGTTTGTAATCGATCATTTTAAAAAGAACTAACATGAAATAAGAAAAAAAAAAGTTAACTATTGAAATATCGAACGCATTAGTCTAAGAGTTATGTGATACGTTAAAAAATTCATGGGTATATGATCGGGTATATAGTTCGGGTATTTGGGTATGTTGTTTCGGGTAATCGGGTCGGGTATCACCTAATCGCAGACCCGACCCAAACCCACAATTTTTTTAAACTAATCTCAAACCCGACACAATACCTGATGGGTTACAAAAAATAGTCATTTTTTCTCCGTTTTTTATATAGCACTATGGTACTCGTTGGAAAGATAATAAAACGATCGTTAATTTGATGTAATTTTTTTCTTTAAAAAATCTCGTATGTAAAAGATATTAACGTTTAAAAGTTATGAGAGGAAACACGAAAGAAAAAATAGTAAAGTTTTAATATTTAGATTTATTAGATTAGATATTTAATAGATTAGGTTAAAGATTATAATAGATTAGGTTAATTCATATTTATTTTATTTTTTTTTAATTGGTTTACACTTGCCACGTCATATTCTATGTGGCATCTCTCAAAGGAGAGATTGCATAAAAGTATGACATGTAGGATTAATCTCTTTGCAATATATATATATATATATATATATATATATATATATATATGTATAGATATAGATTAACAGAGTAAGGAGTAAGGATTTGAATGATGCTATGGGTCATAGGCTCTTGTATCTATTGGGAAACGGAAGATGAAAAAAATCTACATAGGTTTACAATTTAAAACTTGATTATGGTTTGTACCTAACTGTTTATAGGTTGTACTTTAACTTACTTTTATTTTCTTTCTTTTTGTTTTTTTCTTTTAACCCTAATAGCTTATAGGTTTACAATTTAAAGTTCTATCAGTTTTTTCACTTTCAATTTTAGTGTCATATATTTTTCATCTTTAACATTTTTTTTGTTTTGCATTATTAGAAATTAACCCTAAAGAAACACAATCAAGAATACACATAATCATCAAAAGCTTAAGTCGGCTTAAGGTTATTATTAACGAATTGAAAGAAAATAGATTACAAAGGATATTAAGTGAATGATATAAAACTACATGCTTAGAGCTATTTAACAACCTTTCCTTCTAATTAACCAACTTCTAATAGATTAGTAAATCTTGTCACTTCTGGTCCCTCAACTTCAAACAATAAGCAACTGTTTCACATTTTCTGAACGACTTTGCTGTTTGACTTTTATTTTTGACTTTATTTGACTTTTACTTTTAACATTCTCCACCTTAAAATCAAATCAAGTGTTCATCTGATTCTCATTGCCTCAACACATAACAAAAACTTGACTCCAGGTAGAGCCTTTATTAACATATCAGTTGGATTCAAATTTGTATTCACTTTCTCAACCTTGACTTCTTTTTAATTGACCACATCTCTAATGAAGTGTAACTTCACATTGATGTTCTTTGTTCTTTCATGGAACATGCTATCTTTGGACAAATGTATAGCACTCTGATTATCACACATCACCTTGGTATCAAGCAGCTCTATTCCCAGTTCAGTTCATTTAAGCCACAGTGCTTCTTTAACTCCTTCTGTCCACTACGCCAAAAAAGGGCTTTAGCCACACCAGAAAACTGTGACCATATGCCTTCTGCCACACTTATTTTTTTCAAGTCAAGTGTGACTAAATGTCGAGTCATCGTAGATAGCATACAGCCACATTCAAGTTTAGTGGCCGTAGCTACTAAAAAGTGTGGCTAAGGAGTAACAACATTTCTTACTGGAATCAAGCATTTCTGCATTAAGTGTGGCTAAACGGTAGCAACGGTCACATAAATTTACTTTAAGTGTGATTGTTTGTGTAATATAGTCACATAAATTTACTAAAAAGTTTGTTTTAGCCACATCAGTTAAAAAAAAGTGTGGCAAAAGGGTTGTTGTAATCAAGCATTCCGTCCGTTAAGAGTGGCTAAATGGTAGCAACGGACGCATAACCTTATCATAAATGTGGACGTTTTTATTATATAGTCATATTAATTTATTGTAAGTGTGGCTAAAAACTACTTCTAGACACAATTTTTTTAATAGTGTGACTATTGTCTAACCTTTGGCCACACAAAACTTTTTTTCATGTGACAGTTGTTATCATTTTGTCACACACAAAAAAAAACAAAAAAACAAAGTGACAAAAGTGTGGCGAATGGTTATGTATAGCCACATTAAATTTGGTAATTATAAGAGTGACTATTGCCTAACCTTTGGTCACACATATTTTTTTTCTCCAGTTACATTTTCTATCATTCTGTCACACAAAAACATGATGAAAGTGGCTAACGTCTAACATTTAGTGACACATAATTTATTTTTCCATCACATTTGTTTTCATTCAGTCACATAAAAAAACAAAGTGACAAAATTGTGACTATTGTCTAACATTTAGTCACATATTTATTGTTGTTCTATGTGGCCATTTTCATGTAAGAAACAATTTTAATTTCATTTTTTTGTAAAATTAAAACAATAATAAACCAAAAGGCATGCATATGTTTTCAATTTAAATACTAAACACAATTTTAATCAAAATTTATGTACAAAAGTCGAAATGAAAATGACTGTACACATAAACTAAAAGCTATTTCTAGGTTGTTTTCTTGTTCTTCATGCTCCTTGTCTGTTTTTTGATGTCATTTACCGGTGTAAAACATTGCACACTCCTGTACTCATTCCTCAATAACCTGGTTAAAATGCCACATCGAGAACAAATAAACAAGATGGATTAAGCCTGGTTCTTTTCCTGGAACTGATGTTGTGGTTTGATTTAATGCAACAATAGAAGTTGGGTTATTGCTAACCAGCAGTATGTATGTTTGAAAGCCATGTATGTGTGTCAATAGCACATACCAATCCCATCAAAATCATCAGTGAATACATGATAATCTGCAACATAGTCACACATTATACCCATTCCTTTACAATTATGTTCCTAGCATACAAAATATAATATACTAAAAAGTGTTAACCAGGCTTGTGGTAATGTGGTTCATTTGCAAGATGTATATAGCAGATCTATCCCAAAGTATCTAGCCTCAAATAACCAAAGAATATGTGAGGCTAAAATGAATATATAGTAGCAGATCTATCTTAGTTTGGAACGAAAGAGAGAACAGCGAAGTACCAAAATGACATATGCCGTAATAAGGAGGTATGGTAAATTGCCAGTAGTTGTTTAAATACAGCCTGCAAAAACTTATTTAGTTTTTTTAAGTGAATTGTAATAATAACTAATGAGCTAAATATGATTACAATTTACAATGACTATATTTATTACATATATTCTTATTCTTTTAACAAAACATTTTGCAAGGTCTATACATATTGAATGCAGTTTGAGTGGCTTTCCACTCACTTGACCTGTTTACATTTTAGTAATTTCACTCAGTTTTGACCCATTAGGAAAAAACATAACCCAAACCAACCCATTCAATTAATGGGTCAAAGTTGTCACCTTTAATTAGGACCATCACTAGAAAAAAAAAACACAGGGAATAGTACCTCAACTGCCTTGGAATATACAGCCTTACCCACCTTGGTTAAAGAGGACGATACACAATCTGCAAAATCCCAAGTTTTCATGACGTAATGTAGAAATCATGCCACTTTCACTAAGAAATTAAGAGGTTTCGTGTTTGGACTTTGGAGATAGTTGTTTTATGGTAACTATTTAGTATTTACCCATCTGACAACTCACCCTCCAGAACACAAATTTTATTAGAAACACAAGATGATAACACCACCTTATAAACTCTACCAAAAGCACCTTCTCCAAGCTTCTTTGATGGATCAAAGTTATTTGTTGCAGTTATTAGCTCTTCCAACTATTCAGAATCTTCACCACTGCATGTTCTAAATGATAGCATCTTTATTTTTATTTCACTTCTTTTGCGTGTGGGTACTTTTAGAAAGCTGACACTAAAATCTATGCAATTTGCCTCATAAAAAGTACATTTGAAAAGTGATCGAAAAAGTAAAATGGGATAAACATCAACTAGAGGTGGCAAAATGTGCAACCAAGGTGGGTGGCCAGAATGAGTTCTGGTAAAAACATGATAGTTATCTGGTATAGTTCCAAAACGATTAGTTAATGCCCAAAAACTTTTATCCAAAAAAATTTAGATAATTTGTAGGTCATATATGACTACAAAAACTATATTGCTTCAATAAAAAACTAATTATTGGAATAAAAATTATTGTTTTTTATGCATTAAAAATTCATTTGGGGCAACTTTCAACCCATCTGAACGTCTTTCCTTTTAAGTTTAGTTTTTTGTTTTCATTTACCCGTTAAACTGGTTGAGATAAATTAACCCGCTCAGCGCATTCCTATAAAAATGGGTTGAAATTGCCACCTCTGGTGGTGATGGAAAAACATAACTGCAGCGTACATACGAATATAGAAATAAATTGCAAACCTGAACACCATCATTCCTTTGCTTTCGACGTTTCTGTGAGGCTTGCACTTGCAGCTGGAGTTCTCTTATTATTACGTATTTCGGCAAAGAATTCCCTCTTTTTTGTTTCTATTTTGTTCTTTTCTTCCTCCTCTAATTTTGTTAGTCGCTGCAACAAGTGATGATGTATGAGAAGCATTAATATTTAGAAAAACTGAAAAAAATAAAATAAAGAACAACTATTCCAAAGCATAGAAAAACAAAATCATAATGGTTCATAACTTAATCAAATGAGCAGCCATTAGGCCAAGAGATCCAATGGTATGGAACAAAATTTAGCCATTTAATTTAGAGCTGCTAGTGATCCAAAAGATGAGAGAAATTGATTCACGTTATGTAATCTATTACTATCAACAAACTGGGTTTCTTTATAGAAACAACGAGTGTGACAATTTCCACAAAGGCACTAACAAATATTTAGATAAAAGCAACACAGGAAAAGGAGTGATGCATATCATTCATCATGAAATTAGGGATTGTTAATGCACATAATAAATAAATAGATTTTTCATGAAATAAACATGTACCTGCAGGTTCTGTATATATAGATTCTCCCATGTATATACAAATTCACCCATGTAGACAAGGGGTATGGGTCTTATACTGTAAATCTAGTGGCCATGTACTTCAGGTAGGTTATACCTAAGGTATTGGCTAAGATTGTTATGACTAACAAGAATCTTTTGTGCAACATGATCATCTTTTCTTAAGATCAGACTAATTTATTCTAAATAAGTAGATAACATATAGCAAGTTCGGCAGCCTTTAGAAAAACATTTAGAATTCAAACCATGCGTTGTATGAAACATGTAGCTGCTTATTTACACAAGAATTCAGTTCTTGAAAAACCATCACCTCATATGTTAGCGCCAAACAACTCTGAAATTAAGAACTATCCATCAAAACGTTAAAATTGCAGAACTCGCTAAAGATGCCCTTTCAACAAATCTATTTGTTTGGGTTCATATAAGCTTTCATATAATGCAAAGAGGTCTTATAAAAAGAATTGCAATCAATGCAGGTTAAGAAAGAAGCTATAACTAGTGATATGTTATAGATTAACTAATAACTTTCATAATTCATATACATATATAGGCTCTGCTCATTAAAGATCACCCAAACATCTCACAAATCAGGTTTGTCTCTTGTCTAGCCATTACCCAACATCCCCCTTCCCAAGTAAAGATGATAAAAACATGACCATCAACTCAAAAATTTAAATAGTTTACAGATTTATGTTAAAAAAGAACCAGTAATCTCGGTAACAGCACCATGTTTAAATATTTTGAACTGGCACGAGCAGGAAGAGCATTCAAAATAGAGTCGAACAAAATCAAAGACCAGGAAAAAAGAAAAAAAAAACAGATTCAAAATCAAAAGCGGTTAGTCAGTTTGAATAGAAAAATCAGAACTCTAACAGAACAAACCTAGTCGGATTCAAGTCTTGCACTTCGTAAACAAGCCCTAATTCTTAAATCACCTCGATTCTTCATGGTCGTCACTATGATGTTCCACATATCGCCATGAATGGACTGAGGAGGGCGGAAACCTGGAAAAGGAGGACTAAATGGTGCCACAAGAAATATTGATCTTTAGATTTCAGCTTCAATCGGTTTCAATCAGATGGAGGCCAGAATAATGAAGATGGTGGCTATTCGAACCCTAGCTATTTGATCAGCAATTGTGTCGTTTGGAGTCGGGATGTGGTGCAAATGATTCTGGTTCACTGGGTGTATGTGTGTGTGCGCGCGAGGTAGAGATAGAGAGAGGGGGATGAGTAGGCAGGAGGGTTTGATTTTGTTGGTGAAAAGGATAAGCGGGGAGTGAAAATTGAATAAGCGGGAATTGAAAATTTTAAGGGTATTTTCATAACTTCTTTTATTTTAGAAATATTGATCTAGTGCCGATTTGTACCGGTTTCGATACGGGTTGATTGTTCCGGTTTTGTTCATGAAATGTTTTTTTTCATCTCCACGTGAATCAATTAGAATGTGCCCACATGTTATCGATAGTCATATGATTTTTTTTTTACCATCATCATTTATAACGCTTAGCCACACTTAAAAACTTTAACCACGACCATAAAATACTTTGAATTATTAGTTTTGTTTGTTTTACTAAGTAGCTAATAACATTATTTTTTACCCTAACTAATATAACATAGTATGATATAATCTTCTATTGCCCGTTGTGATCCATTAACTCAATATGGCCCATTAAAACATCTATGATATACTATTGTTTATTGTGATCCATTGAGACCCAATATAGTCCACTAGTGCATATATGATCTACCATTGTCCGTTATGATCCATTAAGACCCAATATAACTCATTAAACCATATATGATGTACTATTGTCCATTATGATCGATTAAAGTCCAAAAGGGTCCACTTAAGGCATATATAACCTACTATTACCCATTATGATCCATTAAGACATATATGAACTACTATTGTCAATTGTGATTCATTAAGGCCCAATATAGCTATTTAAAACATATATAATCTACTATTGTCCATTATGATCAATTAAGGCCCAATACGGTCAATTAAAACATATATGATATACTATTGCCCATTATGATACATTAAGGCCCAGTAGGATCCATTAAGCCATATATGATCTAGTATTGTCTGTTGTGATCCATTAAGCATATTGTAATCCATTAAGGCCCACTATTGTTTAGTAATACATATATGATTTATTATTATTATCCATTGTGATCCATTAAGGACCCACATGGTCTATTAAAACATATATGATCAACCATTCTCCATTATGACCCATTAGGCCCAATTTGGTTCATTAACACATATATGATTTATTTTTATCCATTTTGATCCATTAAGAACCAATGTTGTCAATTAAGACGTAAATGATCTACCATTGTTCGTCGTGAGTCATTAAGCCCAATATGGTCCATTAAGAAATGTATGATCTACTGCTATATACTGTGATCCATTAAGACCCAATATGGTCCATTAAGAAATATATAATCTACCATTGTCCATTGTGATCCATTAATGCCTAATATGGTCTTTTAAGACATGTGTTATCTACGGTTTTTCATTTTGATCCATTAAGGCCTAATATGGTGTATTTAGACCTATATGATATGTTATTGGCCAGTGTGATCTTTTAGGGCCTAGTATGGTCCATTAAAACATATGTGATTTAACACTATCCACTGATATCCATTAAAGCCCAATATAGTTACTTAGCATATGTAAGATCTAACATTGTCGATTAAAATATGTTTTTTTAATAATTATCTTTTATTAACTCTTAGATTAAAAAAAAAAAAAAACTAAATTGAATTTTAATACAAGGAAAACATAATTTCATTTGTGTTTATGGGCCAAATCATTTTTTTCTTAAATTGTTTTCGGTTAAGTTGGTTCTTTTTTACAGTTCCAACAGTTTTTTTTAACGATACATATTTCGGTTGATAGGGAACCATTCGGTACATGTACTGAAATGCTCATCTCTACCAACACTAACACATACACACATACGCGCACACCCATACATACACTAACGCTTCATGTTTTAAAAACCGGTTTTTATTCCATGCTAGGTTGGGTTTAGAAACAATTCAACCAACATATTTTTGTAACATTGCCACATACGGATTCCCGCTTCCTTCCCTGAAATTTTACTATTTTCCCTCCTCAATTTTCACACACTCATACTCCCACTAGTTTTCCACCCCACGAGGTATGTTATTCTCCTTTTGAGGTTTTACCGCCTTCTAATCACCACAAAACACAAAACTGCTCACAAACCGTAATCAAAACCCACAAGTATTGATGCCGTATCCATATCGTTCCCTTTGGCATTGTTGGCCGTTGCACAAGCCACCTCCTTGTTAACCTTATTCTCATCACAATCCACCGTCAATACTCTGTTTTGCTCCTATCTAATTCGACCACACTATCAATACTCTGACCCCAAAAGTCGTTTTGTGAGGCGTGATAGTTTTTTATCTGTGCCTTTTGGTTTTCTTGGCATTGGTTTCATATTCGTGGAAATATTGGAATACACTGCCGAGGTTTAGTTATTTTTAAGTTCATGAATCTCTGAACCTTATCTCCAATATCATGATTTGGGATGTTTTTTGAAATAAAAAAAATTACTATTTATACTAAGTGGTATAATATGATTTGAAGTACTATAATCAGTTATTGATCCATAATGGAGACAATTTGTATATTTTGGTTCAAATCAACGGTTTTAAAAGATTTGCTATCAAGTATATGAGTGATGCTACATATAAGTAGGTGTATTCTTGCGACAGTTCTTCTTTGATCATTGGATGGAAAATAAGGCATTTAATTGGTACTTAAAATCCTACTTTGATCATTAAACTCTATTAATGTGCAAACGAATTGAACAGTAAATTAAATGAACAGTACGTTTGCAAGCAGGTTATAAATACAATTAGTTATGAATCAGAGTAAGATAAGATGCTTGTGCTGTAGTGGTTAGGGTGTTGTTGTGTGATGAAGAGTGAGCAGGTTCGAGTCCCGCATTTGGCCGGTTTTGTTCATTTTTTGTGTGGCTTTGTTTTCTTTTAGTGGGGCACGTGGCAGCTGTTGGGTGTTTACACCTGGATTCCATTATACGTATATAATTTTTTTTTTAAACCGGATGATCTTCACTTTATGCATGCTTTCAAAGTCCTGTTTTGTGATACCTCTTCATTGTTTGCGAGCGTGTAAGGCCTGATCTGATCTTGTGTCTTTATAAGGTATTATCTTCCATTCTTTCATTACTAAGTTTAGTTATTTAAGGCTTGCTATGGTCATTTTTAATTTGTGTTATGTGTTGTTCTTTAGGCAAGACAAAAATTTAACATAATCAGTTCTTATCAGTTTATTATTTGCCTCTTGTCAGTTTGCATGTTAGTTTATGTTTAGTTTTTGGGACAATGTAGCCGTAATTTGGTTGGGTGTGTGCTTAGGAGAGCAGAGGTTTATGGTGTGTTGTGGACGCGGCGTTGTGTTGTTGTTGGTTCGCTTTGTTGCTCTTGATGTCGGAGAAGCAAAATATACGAGATCACAAACGTAGATTGCTCGCGGCTAAGTT
This sequence comes from Ambrosia x helenae, assembly GCA_030844895.1. NCBI lineage: Eukaryota > Viridiplantae > Streptophyta > Magnoliopsida > Asterales > Asteraceae > Ambrosia > Ambrosia x helenae. The sequence goes on along the minus strand of CM061231.1, from coordinate 40,408,272 downwards.
GCTTCAGTAGATTGCTGAGAATAATGAATAAAATTCACACGCTGCTCACGTGATAACCGCATTCCTGTACTGCGTGTTTGCGCAAGGAGTCTATAGGTGTCAGCGTCTTCATGATAGGATCGTGGTAGTAGAGGGCTGCGCAATTGTGGCGTCATAACCATGAAGATTTGGCCTGAGGTGCCCTGTCGATGAGGATGATGTTTGAGGCGTAACAACTGCGTTCGTCTCATTTAGCGACAGTTGCGCTGTGTGTTTGCGCAAGGAGTTTATAGGTGTGAGCGTCTTCATGATAGGATCACGGCGGTTATTGCTAGAGCTATTATTTCAAAACAGTTCAGATTAGTTGAAGCTTTTGGGTATCTTTATTTTTTTAATCACTAACATTGCATTTCAAAACTATGAGGGGTTGGGTGTGGATCTGGTGAGTCTGTTTAGGGGTCGCCCAGGTAATAATAGTCACATTTCATTCTGGAAGGAGAGGTGGTTGTTTGAGGAGACGCTCCAATCCAAATGTCTGAATCTGTTTCAACTTGAAAGATGCAAGAATGCGACAATTGAAGCCCGAGTCAGGGACTTAACTAGGGGCCATGCGTTACTGTTTAACTGGCTGAGAGCTCCGGCTTCTGTCAACAAATTATCTGAACTGCAAGTTATTGCTATTGTTGTGCAGGGATACGATTTTGGTTTGGTCGATGATGTTTGGCGATGGGAGACGGATGGATCAGGGATCTTCTTGGTTAAAAGCATTCGAGAATTGCCTCAAAGAAAGTTGTTCGTGAACAGGGTGCTGGAGTTTGAGTGGAATAATTGGGTACCTTTAAAGGTGAATTTTATGGTTTGGATGCTCGTGCAAGATCGGCTACCTACTGTATCGTCACTGGTTTCTAGAGGCGTTATGGTTCCGAATCAGTTGTGTTGTTTCTGCAGAGAAGAGACAGAGTCAGTGCTGCATCTTTTTCCTGCGTGCAGAGTGGCTGCGCAGACCTGGGATATCATCGAAAGCTGGTGCAGGCTGATGCCATTATACTTTCTGGAGCTGAAGGATTTTTCATCTCTACACAAGCGGCTCAATGGTTCCTGCAAATGGAGGATAATAGTCTTTGTGATCATTCAAACGGCATTGTGTGTCATGTGGAAATGGCGAAACGAACTAATCTTTTATTTAATGGAAGACAACTGAACATGTGGAGGTTAACGGAAGGCATTAAGGGTCTTAGCTTCTTATGGGTCAAAAATAGGGCGAATAAGGGGGGTATAACGTGGGAGGATTGATGTAGCTTTAGACCCATTATGTTTATGTAATTGAAATGCTGTTTTGGTGGATGTATTCCTTGGTGCTCTGTCTAACAGTTTGTTAGTCAGATTGTGGTAATAAAATCTTGGTTGTCCATTCAAGAAAAAAAATGTTCTGCCTTTTGTTAATGGTTTCTATATTTAATGAATATATACACACACTTGCAGGTACATTTTAGGAGGATTTTTCCTTGCCGACTATACTGAGAGCCGATTTGGACCCTTTAATGAGGTTAATTTCCTATTTTAACTATTAAACTAATCCCACTTGATGAATAAATAAATAATGAGGCAAGTTGACACATTCTGGTACATAGGATTGCACTTTGTTTATGAGAAAATCACAGCAATTATCATAAAAATATATATAACCGTTTATATATTACAAAAATTCCATGGATAGATAAAAAGTAAATGCGAGCGTCTCATGCGTGAGTATTTCGGCTTATGCATGTACAGCTGCATAATACAAGTTGAAAATATTGATTAATAAACAAATCAGAAGGTTCATGCACTTAATTATATAGTTAATTACTTCTAATTCATGCATTTGTTTTTTACCACTTGTGAATTGAGATCACATGACCAATTGCCAATGTCTAAGACCAATTAAGATAGTGGTACGGAAATTGATATAGGATTGATTTAGAATTTGAAATGTCGCAATGCTATGTCATTACCTAACTATTTACTAGATCAGATTGACGCCGCCGCAACGCGCGGCCGGATAAAAACCTAGTTGGATGAAAAATTAGGTATTTAACATATTCCTTTTGTATTTGCAACTTAGTAATTTTTGGACCAGTTACTTTTATGCACTCTTTTTCCTTTTTGGATGGGACTTTGTTGTTCCATATAATTTCAAAATCAAATTCTCAACCAAAGTCTCTTTTTAAGTATATTAAGTTATTCACTTTTGATTCTTAAAAAATAGTCTAGCATAATGAAATTTGAAAAGGGGCCTCGGATATTTTCTTGGCTTTGGAACCCGAAATGGTTGAGTCGCTACTGGTCGTAGTTAGGCTACGTAATGAATTTATTAAACCTTCACGGTTAATTGATTGACCTTCACTATTCTGGGCTTTGGTTCAAGAATATGTGAAACAGTTTTCTGGTTTATCAAAATTTGAAATCTAATGACACCATGTCGCGTTGAAGGTTTGTTACTGACAATTTTAAGTATGACCATTATCTAACTTTGGTCACACAATTTTCCCATCGCATTTGGTATCATTCCGCCTCACAAAAATAAACAAAGTGATGATAGTGTGACAAATGTTTATGTAAAGCCCATGAAATTTGTAATTTTAAGTGTGGCTATTAGCCACATCTTCAAACAAAATAATATATGTGGCCATTTGCTTTAGGTTTTAGCCACATCATCAAACAAATATTGTGACCGTACATCGCATTGGGTCACACTTTTCTAATGTGACTACTAAATGTTACAATTTTGTCTTAAAGCGTAGCTAAAGAATAAAAAAACACATGTTCTTTGTCTCATGAAACAAATATTGTGGTCATAGATCATGTTTGGCCACACTTTTTTAGTGTGACTGCTAAACGTGACAGTTTTTTCTTAAAGTGTGGCTACAGGTCTCGAAAATATGTGTTTTTTGTCACATGAAACATAAATTGTGGTCGTAGATCACATTTGGTCACACTTTTTTTAGTATGGCTAGTAGATGTCATAGTTTTTTCTTAAAGTGTGGCTAAGGATTTTAAGTTGTTATACGATAGTCACACAAATACTTAAAATGTGTGACGAAAAATAGGCTAGAAGTTTTTCAAGTGTTAAAAATGACCTTTAGCCACATATTTAAGCAAAAGTGTGACAGGGTGGTTTTGGAAAAAGTGTGGCCGTAGCCCATTTTTCACGTAGTGGTCAAAGCTATATACTTTGCCTCAGTTGAGGAGAGAGCAACAATAGGCTGCAGTTGAGCTTTCCAACTAACAATGTTGCCTAAAACCTGAAATGCATATCCAGAGATTGATCTGCCTCTATCTTTGTCCTTAGCAAAATTAGCATCAGCATGTCCGATGACCATTTTGCCCTCAGGTCCTGTTTTTCTTCCAAACTCGAAACCAACATTCCTAGATCCATTCAGATACCTTAGTATCCCTTTGACAGCCTGCCAATGAGCTTTCCCTGGATTGGAGATGTATTCATTTCCATATGGCACCTACTTCATATATTCAACCTCCTCTTTTGTTTTAGGAGAATCAGCACTAGACAACTTGATATGAGAAGCCATTGGAGTTTTGATACTTTTACCCTTGTCCATTGCATAATTGCTCAATATATGAACCTTGGGTCAACCACAACAATTCTTTGCTTCTGTCTCTAGTGATCTCTATGCCTAGAATCTTTTTAGCTTCTCCCAATTCCTTCATGTCAAACTCCGTCTTCAACAACTGTTTAGTCTTTTCCACTTCTGTCTTATCTTTACAAGCTATTAACATATCATCAACATATAATAGCAAATGAACAAACCCACCAGCCTGTATTCTTTCAAGTAAACACAACTGTCATATGAACTTCTTTCAAAACCATGAGTTATCATAAGCTCATCAAATCGCTTGTACCACTGCCTTGGGGATTGTTTCAATCCATACAGGGACTTCTTTAATAGACAGACTTTGTCCTATTGTCCATTAACCTTAAATCCATCAGGGTGATTCATGTAAATGCTTTCTTCCAAGTTTCCATGTAAGAAAGTTGTCTTTACATCCAATTGTTCCAACTCCAAGTGCCATTACTATTAAGGGAATTCATCTCCTCTTGCATTGCTTGGCACCATTTCTCCTTTTCTACTAAATTAATAGCTTCAAAGTAAGAAAGTGGTTCATTTGTGCTTTCTTCTGCAGCAGCTGTAAAGGCCACCACATAAATGTCATCACCACTTCTAAACCTCAGTGATTTCACAATTTGCCTCCTTTATCTATCCCTTGCCAAACAATATCCTTCATTCTTTGTAGGCTCTTGAGACTCATTATCATTTATTGATGAAACAGCTTCAGCTTCTTCTATCACAGGCTCCATCTCAACCAAAACTTCTTTTTCATGATTACTTAAACCTGACTTGTTACCCATTATGTCTTTATACAAAATTCCTTCTCTAGACTCTACATTTCTGCTCTTAATGATTTTGGGCCTCACATCATTTGTTCTCCATAACCTTGCCCATCCTAAGAAAATACACTTTTCAGCCCTTAGATCTAACTTATCCTCACTTTTATGAGAATAAGCTAATGAGCAAAATATCTTCAAATCTTCATACTCAGGTTTCTCCCCTGTCCACGTCTCCATAGGAGTCTTTAGACCTATAGCCTTTGAAGGTGACCTATTCACTATATAAGCTGTTGTTATGATGGCTTCTGCCCAAAACTTCTTGGGCATCCCAGCAGTGAACAACATACATCTCCCCTTCTTTAACAGTGTCCTATTCATCCTCTCCACAAGTCTATTTTGTTGTGGAGTACCAAGCACAGTTAAGTGTCTTGCAATTCCTAAACTTTTGCAATACTCATTAAACTCACCACTACATAACTCAAAACCATTATCAGTCCTGAGTTTTTTAACCTTACTTTTAGTTTGCTTCTCAACTAGTGTTTCCATTCTTTGAATTCTCAAAAGTGTCATTTTTGTTTCTTATCACATATACCCAAACCCTTCTTGAAAAATCATCTTTGATGGATAGGAAATACCTAGAACCACCCATGCATTCTCTTCTTGAAGGGATCCATAAGTCATTATGCACATGATAAAGTATATTCTTGGTTATATGTTTGTCTTTCTTAAAACTTACCCTCTTGTGTTTGCCTAGTATGCAATTTTCACAATGGTAATGTCATTATTAGACAAACCATCAAGGACTTGTTTGCACAATTCTGCAAGACCTTGACTGCTAATGTGACACCCGCCAAATTCACTAGGCGAATCCGTACAATTAACCGTTTTTACTTAAAAATGTGTAACGGTGCGCGTTAATGTTGGAATGATTACCTGGAAATAAACCTTACCCGAACACCATGACCATCGTAAGGATAAAAAAAAGCGTGTGGATCTTCATATAATAATTTATGAGACTAAAAACTATATTATTTGTTTTTATGTACAATCGGTTGGACACACACATATACGTACGAACATATCACTTCATATACCCTATACCTACATATTATAATCTCCACATTATTGGATCCATCCTACATAATTTGAGATATGCCTAACTATGCATATATATATATATATATATATATATATACACACACGCATATGTACACACACATGAACAAAGACACATGCCATCCCCATAAGTCTTAGTTCTTGATATGTCACTATCCTAGACTATTAATTATCTAGTATATTTCCACATTTTTTTGGGCACCTATTCGTCCAACTAACAAGAAGAAAATAACAAGGAAACTTCACTTGAAAGGGACATGACCATGACACTTGAAAACAAACTCCCCACACCTTAAAACTATCGGCCGAAATCCACACAACACACCCACATTTGTCTTTAAACTACTAGTTGAGAGTGACTTGTCAAGCTAGAAAACTCATGCATGTGGTATAGGACAAAACTCACTAATCATCAAACCATTCACCAAAAAGGAAGGTCCTACACATGATCAACACTTAGACAATCTATGACACCTTTTTGTATTACCTTTCTTGTTGAAAATGATGTGTGAGTGCCCCACCCCTTGTACACGATCAGAATTGAGGCAAGAACAAGAAAAGAGTTGACAACTATCCTTACTTACACCCACAAGGCTACTAAACCAAGGAACTCCTAATTTCTATGAAAGATCATTTGCCAAATATGTGTGGAAGGTCTTGCAAGAATCGGCCAAAGAAGGAGAGTCATCAAGAGGTCCCTATCAATCACAATTTGGTGTTTAGAAACCTTAACAATGCAAGACATCCAAGTACTCCTTGAATTGCCACATATAGTTTTGTCTTCTTCCACCCTTCGGCCTATATAAGAAGAGGATCACACCATTGAACACTTGCACTTTCACCCATAAAAACATCATAAATCACTCTCAATTCACATCTGCTTGCTAGTAATCGGCCAAAGACAAGGAGGACCCCAAACCACTTGAGCTACGATCCAAGGGAGAAGCACAAGAACCTCACTATCACTTACCACATTCCTTGTTTCCTTTGGTATGTAATGGAGCCCTTTTCATTCTTATAACTTCTATAATAATCGCCCCATTGTTCACCAACTTTTCGACCCATGAAACCATCTAATCGACCACCCACTTATATAAGTAATCGGTCCATATGATACCCTAATAAAATGAGTAGTGCTCTTCAATTAAAACCCGATCCTAAAGAGTTAGCTAAGAATCGGATTTCACAATCACAACTCACTTGGTTTATGGTTAAAGTTAAGGTTTACTAATGCGGTTTATAATCGGCTTTTATCACTAAACACATTAACACACCTTGAAATGACTCGATGGTGCTTAGATAAACATATATCGACCAAATCTAGTCCATTAAACAATCCATTTCAAGACCCATGATGTGTGTTAGATTCGGCTACCACATTATAACACATGTTAATAAAGCTAAAACATATGCTTGCATGTTAGAAAGGCCTAAACGTATGTTAAAGCACTTGTTTTATCACAAAACAACCATGCGTGTAGATTGGGAGCCACTTAGGACCCATGACAACATGCCAAGGCCGTTTTGTTTACAATAAATGCCATTTTACAAAACCACCGGGGTTTCCAGAAACGTACATTTTACAAGTACACTTGAGATCATCACGTGCACAAAAACATGGCCCACATACACCAATATTAGGGTCCACAAAGTTCGGGTGAACAACTTGTATGATAAACAACAAGAACCTTCAATTTACCGTACACTTAATAATCTTAGGGAAAACATTGCCAGGACGGTAGCTATCTTACATTTACAGCTTCGCTAGACCACAGGTGACACTATCATATGAGTCTTGTGGCCCCTTTTACTATTTTATTGTTTTGCAACTTCGGGGGAGAAACATGCTACAGACCCACATATGTACATGACAACAATGTGTGTTACATGAGTTAGACCCACAATTGTCACAGATCAACAAAAATGCCTCGGAAAACTATAACCATTAGCTTAGCAATAAGCCGTGGGTCATATTAATAGTACTATTTGGGTTGACACTCCTTTCACTGTTAGTCGCGTTAACAGATATGAATGCATATTATCCATACTTTACAATGTCTCATGACAAGGCATTGGGGCGGGGTGCACACGAATGTCGTGGTTTGGTTATGGTGCTCATGGTAACTATATTATGCATGGACACGGACAACAAAACTTTCTGAGCAACAAAAATGTTTTATCGAGTCAACAAAACCGATGCACTCACCAACTTTTTAATTGACACTTGTAAGCATGTTTTTCAGGGAAACCAAGTAAGGACGTTAAGGAGCCAAGTTTAGGATTACATGAAGAAGGCCTTATTTTGTGGTTTTGATGTAACTGTTTGAATCACTTGTTAGGATTTGTAATTTTTATTTCGACTATGCGACTTATGTGTTTGATGAAAAAAAATGACATTTAGTATTTCTCATATAAACAACGTTTGTGATCACCATGTTCATCTCACCTCACGTTTCCGCCTTAGGCGGGGTGTGACAATTAATCACATGACCATTTAATACATAAGTATTATTCTGTTCTCTAGATCATGTCAATGTCACCATAGACCCCATAATAACCTTTCCCTTCCATTCTTTCAAACTTACAGTATAACCAGCCTTTTCAAATGTTCCTAATGACAACAAATTTCTCTTGCGACTTGGAACATATCTGACATTTTCAACATCTACTTCTGTCCCATTACTTAGTTTGAATGTCACATTCCCATATCCAAAGATCTTACAGGATCTTGCATCACCAAGTTTAACAAAACCAAGATCTTCTTCGTTAAAGTTCTTGAAATATTCTTTGAATAGTGTCATGTGGAAAGAACCTCCTGAATCCATGACCCACTTCTTGTAAATTGATCTTTATTAATGGCAAATATTATTGAATCATTAATCTACATAGGTTGCCTCTTTTCTGTTAAATCTTCACAAACTACAATCAGTACATCTGAGCTATCATAACCATCAGACTGGTCATCTTGATTATTATGAGTGACTGGATGGGCCTTCTGTGATTTACCTCCATTGTTATCAAATCTTTTCTCCTTCTACTCAGGACAATCTCTTTTGAGATGTTTTTCTGAGTTACAAATGTAACTTTTTCTTTTGAACTTTGATCTTGACCTTGATGACTAATTGACTTCGAACTTGACCCTCTCATATCTCTTCTTCCCATTACATACAACCCCTCTCCACCTTCTTCTTTCAAATCAGTCCTTTTCTTTAATTCTCTTGACTTCAAGGCTGCGAAAAACTCTTCCATGGTAAGAGTTTCTCTCCCATACATATGAGTATCTACAAAGTGTTCATACTGGGGTGGTAATGATGTAAGAAACAGCATAGCCCGGTCTTCTTCATCAATTTCTATCTCAATGTTTTCAAGATCCAACACCAGTTTATTAAACTCGTCTGTGTGATCTTCAAGAGTCTTGCCAGTACCCATCTGAAAAGTGTAGAAACGCTTTTTCAGATAGAGTCTATTTTCCAAAGACTTCGTAATTTAAAAGCTCTCCAACTTTGTCCATACACTGGCTGCAGTAGTTTCTTTCGAAACTTCTCTTACCACATGATCACCCAGACTAAGAATAATAGCACTATGTGTTTTCACCATCATCTCCTTCTTTTCATTCTCACTAAGACCTTGTGGTAACTGATCTTCTCCATTCAATGCATCAACGACTCCATTGTGAACCAATAAAGTTGTCACACCCCGCCTAGGCGGAAACGCGAGGTGCGACTTCGAAAGATTTTCAAGCACAAAGGTCACACGAGCATTGTTTAAAATAAAGCGAGAACTTTCATTAAACAACCAGATTTGTTCTACATAGAGTTAATTGTTTAAATATCAAAACCATTGTATGTAAATGACTAGTATTAGGACAACAACACAACGGTCCAAAAGAAGGTATCCCACAAATGCTCGCACGTGACCCCCGCAAGTTCCATTATCCATGCTAATTTCCTGAAAAACATGCATTAAAGGAAATATGGGTCAACATAAAGTTGGTGAGTTCACGGGTTTTCTATATGGTGGGCATGTAATCCAAAACCGACTAAATCATTGCCTAGCTAGGGCAATACTCAATATGTGATCTGACATGAGCCCATAACCAAACCTTAACATGTTGTGCCACGCCCATTGTACACTAAAGACAATGAAATAATGTGAAATACAAGCACTCTTTCGATATCTGTCATCCGGTAAGAGCGACTGATCAAGAGTGGGGGTGTCAACCCAATAGATTTATCCCGGTGTTTCATGGCTAAGTCCATAGCTAATGGTTATGGTATGATGTATGACACAAGGGCTTAATGGATCCTGAACCGTAATGTCTCAAGTTCACATAATAGTCATGTATTGTAACTGAAAACTGTAAGCATGTTTTCCCCCGGAAAAATGTAAAAACTATAAAAGGGGGCCGTGAATACTCACTTGGTGTCTGAATGCAGGACTGAACAGGATCTGTCACTATGTGTCTGTCTTGGGATGCCCTAAGTTCATATGAAGGCACCTTAGGTCTATGTTTCCTTCTAACTACCATGCAACTATTCACCCGACTGTAACACTCATGGACGAGAGGTTTCTGTACCACTATCCACGCGTGTCACATACTGTATGTGTCAGGAATGTTCGTTTTGTTGGTTAGGTGACTATGATTATTCTTTTTTTTTTTTGGTAAAAACAAGTGCTTTGTCTTACTAAATGTTACCGGTGTTACTTATGTCTCAGTTATGTATGTCTAGGGTGGCATATGGACACAGTTTTCGACAGTTTTACATAAAAACAACACATTTAGGTGTTTTGCCTTTGTATATTCACACATATCACATGTTTCCAAGAAAACTCTTGTGTTAAGCTTGTTAACACATGTTTTTATTGTTCTTAACACATGTTTATAAATCTAACCATGATGTATGTTGTAGAATTAAGCGAAATTCACTATTCTTAGGCGGGTCTTGGCTTCATACACGTACGCATACATCTATATGTATGTGTGTGTGCTCGTACATGTCCATATACATGTGTTCCAAGATGTATGTACCAATCTAAGTATGTGTGTATACATAAGCTAAGCATTGAACTTTTTAACATAAAAACTTAGGTTGTTAAATTAGTTAATTTCAAAAACTAGTTGTTATATAAGGTGTGCGAGTATGTATAGGCTTCGGGTGAGCACTACATGTAGCCGAATGATATGTAAACAAGAATAAAGGTTCGGGTGTTATACCTCACGTGTATAGCCGAGAAAATAAGAAAATAATAAGCTAACTCCTCACAAGAAAGCTCCTAGATGCTAGCTAAAGACTTGGAACTCCCTAGTGGTGGTGTAGGTCGATCGATGTAGGCTCCTTGGGCATCCTTGTCCTTCGGCCGATGAGTTACAAGAGAGGAGTGAGAGGTTTCAAGTGTTAGTGTAATATGAGGTGTTGTGGTGTGAACAAATTGAGCTCTTGTGCTTCCTTAAAAAGTCGAGTGGTGGTGGTGGTGCTCTAGTGCCATTGGCTCACAAATGTGGAAGGTCAAATGTATGCTTTCATGGAGCGCAATGGTAAGGTGGGTTGCTTGAGAAATAGGATGACTTAGAAGCTTTGTAGTGTAGTGTATGGGGGTGTGTGTTTTCGGCCGCTAATGGGCATAGGGAAGGGGCACCATATTTGTGGTAAGGTTGACAAGATAATCCTTCTCAAATGTTCTATGTTGTGCCACTTTGTGCAAGAGTTTGACCTTGAAGCATGTGTAGTGTGCCTAGGGAATGAGCTAGCCAAAATATTGGAAGGTTTTGTGGGTCTTGGGGTAGTCAACACTTCTTCATCCATGTTGTAAATGCAAGTGCTTGGCTATGCTGGTGTATATCCTTGGTTCAAGTGCTCTTTAGATAAGGATTATGACTAGGAAATGAGAGGGCTTGTGTACATATACATATATATATGTGAGTATATGTGTGTGTATGTAGTTTTTGTCACTTCTTCACCCTATGTGTATGTGTGTATATGGCCGAGTATGCATGTATGTATATGTAAGAGTGTGAGTGTATCCTAGGTGATTTAGATAATGTCTGATGTGTTGTAAAACATATCTATTCTCCTATGTATTTTGAGTTATAATTGAGTCTTTTATATATAGTTTTTAGTAGTTTTAGGCTTGTACCGGTCTATTTTATTTAATATAGGTTTTTATAGATTTTTATTAGTTTTGAGTCAGTTTTAGTATTTATGTATTTTATTTTATATTTTGGTAGGTGTTCATGGACGTTGGAGCGTAAACGAGTAACTTTGGCCGAGTCAAGAACACCCGAGTCCAAAGCACGGAATTATAATACTATATATAATAATAATAATAATAATAATAATAATAATAATAATAATAATAATGGGAAATAATTCAAGTTCAAGGTCTCGTGACCTTGTTTGCCTATGGGCCCAAGAGTATTAGAAGAATAAATAATCGAAAGCGTGTTGACTTGGGATGTGTGGGTAGGCCCAGCCGGTAGAAAAGTTTCCTTTGAGCTAATACACCTAAATATATTAGGATACTTTGTGGGTTCTCATCTAGGAAAAAATGGGGAAGCTGAAACCGCTAATAATAGTATAAGGAATGCCGTTATAAGTTTAAAACCGTTAGAATTTCTAATCAAAAGTTGAAAAAAAAGGGCTGGATATAAAATAAGGGCAAGGCCAATGGTGTCGTTTCTAGGGATAGTGACTCCGGACTCGACTCCCTCTAGGATTGTCTGAAAATAAATATCTAAAAAAGCTCATGAATTAAATAGAAATCAAAGCGAAAATGCTGAAGCTTAAGGTGCCTGGCCACTGGGATAGCGACTTGGATTGGTCACACCCTCTGAGTTAAGTATGCTGAGATGAAAAAAAAAAGAGAGAGAGAGAAAAAAAAACAACAAATGATTTTAAATTCTCTCGGTTTTCTACATAAAACGGTTAGGAATAGTCAATTGGTTGTTCCTTTTGTTTCATAAGCTTGAGGCGGGGATTAGGTGAAACTGTGGCTTCATTAGTGTGAGACCCTAGGTAGACTAAATGAACCTAAAGATAAACTAACATGATAAGGGGCTTAGAAACCGGCGGTTGGGTTTAAGAGGACAAGTATACCTGCAATCGCAGTTGGCACGTGATTAGATTTTTAAAAAATAAAAGTAACCTATATTTTGAGGCCAGATTATTTGATTGTGATTCCATTGCATAATTCCTTTTCAGGGACGAAAAAGAGTCAAGTGTGGGGATGTTTGATGTGTGGTAAAACATATCTATTCTCCTATGTACTTTGAGTTATAATTGAGTATTTTGTATATAGTTTTTAGTAGTTTTAGGCTTGTACCGGTCTATTTTATTTAATATAGGTTTTTATAGATTTTTATTAGTTTTGAGTCAGTTTTAGTATTTATGTATTTTATTTTATATTTTGGTAGGTGTTCATGGACGTTGGAGCGTAAACGAGTAACTTTGGCCGAGTCAAGAACACCCGAGTCCAAAGCACGGAATTATAATACTACTAGTAGGCTTTGCCCGCGCGATGCGACGGGAACTCAGTCAGTTTCAATCTTCGTAATGCAAGAGAATTCGGATGGTATCCATTCAGATCATTAGGTATCTATATGTTACTTGCAATCAATTTAATGATGTCAAAAAGAATTTGTTTTACACTGAAAACCATGAAAGGGAATACCAGTTCCGATGCCGGTGTTAGTTTGGTCCGTCACGGTTCTGTTTTGAATAAAACTCTTTTTTCAACGAAGTTCATAGGGAAATGGCAATATATATATATATATATATATATATATATATATATATATATATATATATATATAATAAACATAATTGCAGGGTTAGGTTTTTTAAAAAAGTTAATGAATGAAAGAAATTTAAATTCCTCCTACACTCATGCAGGGAGGCATGGTGCCGATAGGTATGATGATCATCTAATCATGGGCTTCAAAGTACTCTTCATAAGTCTGCATTAAACCATTATAAATTACGAAAAATATTGACAAGTTGAACTTATTTGTGTGTGTTTATAGTAAATGAAAACCAACATACCATATTAAGAATGTCATCAGCAGCAGAAGCATTAAGCTTCCTGTAATATAACAAAAAACCATTCAACACCAGCAACGCTTTTTTCTGTGATGTATGTGGGTTAGAACAATGAAGGATAGAGCCTTGGTTTTAAAAAGCGTTAAGCGAACTAAAGCGAGGAGGTCCAAAACCGAGGCGCAAAGCGCAAAAGCGTTGGGATTTTCGTACGCGAAGCGCAAGACGATTATATAATTTTTTTTATATATGCTATAGGTTTTTAGCATAATTTACCCAAATATAGATACAAATAAGGTTTATACATGATTTAACAACCCTTTTAGCTACATATATAACAATTTTAAACATAAAAAAACACCTCCCGTACGGAAAGCGCGCGCCTCAGGGGGTTTTTTTTGGCAAAAAATCGCGTTTTTCCTGTTCTTCTTGTACAAGGTGCGCCTAGGGTTACATAAGGCGCAGAGCCTGGCGCCTCAAGGCGCACTTTTTTAAAATGTAGGATAGAGCATTAGTCCAAAATGCATGTGTCCCATATCTTGTAAACCACAAAAGTCGGGTTTTCATCCATTCCACTCTTTCCATCATCAATTCACAAAAACAAACAGGTCAAAAATTATATGTACTTTAGAAAAATCTCAAAATAATTATTGAAGAAATTATACCAAACATAAGAAACATGAGTCTCTTTAGCTATGGGTATATAAATTTGGCCTATATATATGAAAATAGAAAAATACATAAAACTTGAAATTTTCAGCCAGTTGATTCATCGTTTTCGCATCATTTCTAGAAAAAAAAACTCAATGTAAGGATTAAAACACCAAAGCAACTAAGCAGGAAAAAAGAAAATGAATATTACCTGTATCGATCCGCAAAAGCAACTATAAAAGAAAAATGTAAACGAAGCTGCAAGATTAAAAAATAAAAGTTGCTAGAAACATGGAAGTTTGAATGTACGGAAATCAAACATACTATCCGAAAAACACATGGAGTGAACCAAAATTTTATACAATATGAACAAAAGTGTTAGAACCCACTATTCATATTCAAATTGATATATGTTTCATACAAGGGGCTGTAAGATATGAAGCTCATGTGATTTGGCTTTAAAGTGTGCATTAGTGAACTTAACTTGATTAGAAGATTGATGCACTTAGTTGTTTAAGGCCATGAAACTAAAGTGTAGATTTTGTACTGTTATCTAACTTCAATTCCTTGAGTTCCCCTTATGTTGGTCCTTTCAATGATGTAGATACCTTCTTAAGAAGTTCCTGGAAATTTAAAAACGTTATTTATGAATAACAAGATAAGACGGGAACCAGAAAGAAAAACATACAAGTTTAAGGACACTAATTAAAAGAGAAAAAGAATCAGAACATGCACCTTATCATACAAAGATTTTGCCATAAAACTCTACATACTATCAATGGAAGTTTCTTCATGGAATGGAATAAAATTTGTTATGAATGATTAATATAAATAAAACACAATGAATGAATAATTGATTAGGAGAGCTCTTCATATGGCCTAAGAGGGAAGGTGAAGGGAGTTAGGGGCACTATAGGAATGATATTTTAGCTTTTAACTAAAAACAAAAGATAAAATTACTCTACTAACCCTCTAAGTGTCTTAATTGTACCCTTATGAAATAAGGGTACCCATATCCCTATAATACCCTTATGAAATAAGCTTTATTCTCTTATACTTGTTGCTTTAAAAATTGTACCCATGTTAAAATTCCAATATGGTACATCACTCCTCCTTTATAATGTACTAGTAGGAAGCCCGCGCGTTGCCGCGGGAGCTATAATATAAAGTATGATACTCCATATTAGTTTATCAAGTCCATATCCAATATTTTCATATACCAAATCATCAATGCGACAAGCTTTTCTACGTAAAAATGTGTTCTTAAGCATTAAAAAAATCTTCGACTTTAAAGTCTAGCTTTCAAGAACTTAAGCAAGATCACATCACTTCTTCCATCTTTAGATCCAGATGACTTCAGTCATATATTATACAAATTTTAACCTGGGTATAGTATTATAGCAGACTCCACAAGTTCAATTTTAATTCAATGAATTGGCGTTAAACAAAGAAAACATAAGTTCTCACTATCACAATTATGATGAAACCAAAAGGTCTTGTTATCAATCAACATACCATACTCATTATCCATGAAAATTTAAGTGCGTGTACTATGCAATGTGTTTTAAATCTATATTTCACATAGATGTATATAGATAACATAATGATTGTGTTTGTAATGTTTGTAACATTAAATTAAATATGTCTATTTATATATGAAGTATATTATTTACAAACCATCCAATTGAAAAACAAACAAAAATTTAGTTGCTTTACAGTTTTGCGTAAATATGGAAACAAATTAATAACTCTCAAAGAAGGAGAAAAGTAAACAAAAAATATGAGACTTCAATCAAAAAATGAGATTTTATGTTTTACAATTTACAAATTACACTTTGGCAAACTTTTGACCTATCCGACCTATTTGAACAACATTCTTCCTATCTAATTTTATTTTATTTTACCTAGTTGGCCCATTAGAGAGTAAAATAACCAAATTCATAGGTCAAGAAATTACCTTTCGATTTGCCCTAGAAGAAATTCAAGATGCTTATCAAGAGCTTTTTTCTTCTTTTGATCAAGCTCTAACCGATGCTTGTACAACACCTAAAATGACATGATATTTTATAGAAAATAAATATGTATCAAAATTATAATGTAAAACAAACCCCTCATATACTAAATTACATATATGACTTACCAGCTTCTCAATTTTTGTCCAAAATTTCTTCACCTTGGAGATATTTAGTGCAACTTTTTTCATCCGGAGCTCTTCTTCCTAACCATTAAAGATAATGAACTACAATATTAAGAAGATGACATATACACTTCATCAGAGGCACTCAAAGGTCTCACCTTCCAATAAACACAATTAAAACAATTCTTAAAGATAATTCAATGGATAATTTATTGGTATGGTCATGAGGGCAAGATTGGAATAGAATCTTAAGATGTGAGTAAGATAATGATGGTAAAATTACAAACATATCCTCCTAAGTGTCTTAATGTTCACAATTATACCCATAATACCCTTAAATTTCTTGATAAAATATGTTGTACATGTTGCTTCTTAAGTTGTACGGAAATGAAAATGACTATGTTAGCCATCACTCCTCCTTAATAAGATAATATAGATTATAGATTATAGATATTATAGATATATAATAATAATAATAATAATAATAATAATAATAATAATGGGAAATAATTCAAGTTCAAGGTCTCGTGACCTTGTTTGCCTATGGGCCCAAGAGTGTCAACAAGAAATAAAAGAAAGCAAAGAAACAATTGGCCCAAGTCAAGTCTAGAGGCGGTGCATATCAATTTGAGCGGCAGAAGTTTTTTTTTAGAGGATATTATTAATAATCATTCAACATTGTTTCAATCGAAAAAAAAAAAAAGAGAGAGACAGAACAGCCGATACATTATCTTGGAGAGGAAGCAGAATCACAGCAGCCTAAGGAGGTCTTGGGTGATTTTGGAAGGAGAAGGTCCGGTGCACTAAAATTAATTATTTGAAGACTCGGTGGTTTGTTTTATCGTTTTTATTTATTTAGAGACATGTTTATCATTGTTTTTTATAGACTTTGAATTTGTGTTTTTGATTTTAATTATGAACTAAATATTTCCATGGTTGCTTAGGTTTATGAACTAGACACGTTTTATACAGTTTTTAATGATTTTTGGTATTTAATTTTGATGTGTAGAATTACATGACTTTAATTCTATTTGGATTTGATATATGTGTGTTGGTGTTAATTTTATTTGAAGTTTGTTTATTGGTTTTTGTGGAGCTAGGCATGTAGAGATACCCCCTAGGCCTTGAAATCAATCTAGTTCGTCAACTTAGGTTAGCGTGCTAGTATTTGGAGTTGGAGTACGACACAAGTATGACAAACTAATATAATAAATTAACTAAAACGTGCAGTCCATTCTTGAGGGTGAGAAATCTAACTCGAGATTGCTAGGTAACTAACTAGGCATTGTTCGGTAGTTGGCAAGCGCTAGGGCGGGAGTCGCTACTTGTCCGTGTTTAGAGTTTTCCTAGGTTTTCTTCAGTAGAGTTTAAGTCTGCTTCATAGTTTAAGGGTTTTAATCTGATTTCTATGGGATTTTGGTACGCTAGGGCGATCCAGATCCATCTTAGCATTTCTACACTTGTCCCGCCTTAAGTCTAGTGAGCTATCTTTGACAGGAGGTTTATTAGATAAGAATAGGGTCTCAAGTTAATTACTGAATTCAGGATTTATTGCTAGTGTCTAGGGATTTTACCTAAGTAACCAGCCTTCTTCCTATCTGATTTCTCCAAGCTCCTAGGTTCGTATACGAAGTTGAGGTTATTTTATTTATATTTAGTTTCTTTAAGTTTTTAATCATTAGTTTAACCCCCCACATAAGTATATATTTATTTAGGCTAGTATTCGGTATAGGTTGTGATCTAGAGTTACATTCGCGTCTTTGGGTTCGATACTCGGTCTTATCTGTTTACTGCTTTGCGACCGGTACACTTGCCGTGCGTGTGTAGTTTTTAGGTGAGTCGTTTTAATTAGAACTTGTGTTATTTATATATATACATTTACACACATCAATGTCCAAAACATTGCACACTTCCTTTTCTTGGGGACATGCGGCCGAAAATTTACTTAGATAAAGAGCAAGGTATTCTAGGCAAGTCAACTTGCATATGTTTGGTTAACTTATAATGTGGACTATGATCCCATTTGGGTAAGTGTCTTGGATTTGATGGGATTGTGTTATGATGTGTACATGTACATGGTATTTGTGGCCGTAGATATGTATGTATACATGATAGTGTATTTGTTTGATTTACATACTCATACAAGTCTACATGGATCAAGTTTTGAGGTTACGGGTGGACACATTGTTCGTATATGTACTAGTTTTCTAGATTACACGTTGGTAACCTCTTTGTTCATGAACATTGTTTGATTTTGTCCTTGTCGGGGCGACCATTTAAAAACGTATTTCAGTTGCATGGATCTCTTATTGTTAGTCTTGTGCATGGAACTCCTATAGTCTAGTACGAGATATTGAACTAACTAAGGCCTTGAACTAACTAGTGGGGTCTATTGTTAGACTATATGCCTTGAGATTGACCTGTTGCAACCCTGTATAACCCAACTATGATGCAAATGTTAACATGTAATGCTATACACACGGTGAACATGTAGCTAAGTGTACGGATATGACCTGTGATTTCGGCGGGTGTCACAAAAGCCCTCATCTTCAACCTCCACAGGCTGAAATCATTCTTGCCATTGAACTTCTCCGATTCAAACTTTCTCGATACCATCTTATCAATCGATTAACTCTATAACAGATTAATCTTCACAGTTCTTTGAATCGAGCCCTAACCTTGGCTCTGATACCACTTGTTAGAAGTTAACCCCAAAAAAACACAATCAAGAATACACACAATCGTCTAAAGCTTGAGTCAGCTTATGAGTATTATTAACGAATTGAAAGAAAATAGATTACAAAGAAAATTGAGTGAGTGAATCAAAACTACATGCTTATAGCTATTTAACAACTTTTCCCTCTAATTAACCGACTTCTAAAAGATTAGTAAATCTTGTCACTTCTGGTCCCTTAACTTTAAACAATAAGCAACTGTTTCCCATTTTCTGGACGACTTTGTTGTTTTACTTTTACTTTTAACATGCATTCTGAGCTAGATTTTTCAAAGTTAACACATCGCCACATGTGTATGTGGTTCAACGTTTTTACCTCTATTTTTGGGTTTAAAGGTCGCGTTGTGTTTACGTTTTGGTCTAAAGTTTTGTGCATTAACACATCGCGACAAGTATGCATGATCAATGTTTATACGTCTAGTTTTTGTTGGGTTTTCTTTTTTCCATTTTGTATTTCTTTGGTTTTACGAACTTATTAGGTGTTAGTGGTCGATGACGATGATGTGACATTGTACTACTTGGCGCGATATTACACCCCTCCCCTCAACGCGAGGGGGCTTAATACTAGTTTATATTCAATTTCAAAGGAGAAAAAGACTATATTCAATCTTATTATAACAATTAAGAGCAGGTTGGGTGACTTACTTCTTTGTAAGAGTGAGATTGACATTCACAACAAAAATGAAAACTGCAATTTTTTTTATCGGTTAAAATGCCACTATGCTACTCGGAATAATTTTTAACCACTAAATTATAGTTTAGATCACAAATAATCCAACTTACCTTATACAAGTAAGTATACATGTATATATGTAGATCTTCATTCCAGGAATATAAATGTTTGTAAAAAAATGTAAAACTATGCCATAAAGGGTTTTCTTGAACTTTATTATTAGAGAACTATAGGATAGAAAGTATCCTTAACGTGAGAAGTGTAAGAACCCACCATAATTTGCCACCTATCAACTATGGTTAACCTAATTAAACTCAATTACAGTCAAATTCACGGGCAAAGCAGACATTTTACATATAAACTGTTTTATGTAAATCATGTTTGTATATATGGTAACGATTTCGTAATTAACTTTTTTATTTTCAAATCCGAATTTGAATTATACAAATTTAGTCGATCACATTATCAATGGGTGGATGTTTAACCATGTTTTAGTATGTATAACTAGGTGTTTTTAAGTGTTTAATTATGTAAAACATAGTTACTTTGAAAATGATTGGGATTTGCAGGCACTTGAGGCTTAATGAAGTTAATTGGGGCTTAATATGAAGGTTTTGGAAGCTAGACAAGAGGCTGGAAGTCTATGGATGCAAGCCCAAGTGAAAGTGTGAAGAAAAGAAGAAATTCCGAGTTAGAGCGCAAGGTAAAATGCCTTTGAGTGCACGTCCTCTAATTTCGGCCCAAAATAGAAGGTTTGTGGAAGTTTGGTGCTCCCCACCGCAAGCTGGGGAGGGTATGAGCGCAAGGTGCACTGGTCTCACCTGACCTTGCACCCCTGTCAGCATAAGTTACGAATTTGATGGTTTAAACCCCATAAATAAATAATTATTCTCCAAAACGAATAAAAAACTTGAACCCTAGCCGTTTTTGAGTTCCCAAACACACTTTTCATCATCCCAAACCTCAATCCAATCAATCATTCCATGCAATCATCATTCCAATCATTCAATGAAGATCCCATGACTAAGATGAGCAGCTAAACACTTTTGTAACCACCTCCAGGTGCACAGTTCGTTTGTGAAACCTATAAACTTGTTTGATTTGGTTATTAGATAGTTTTTCATTCACTTGACGAATATTTGTGGTTTTAATCATTTAAAAAATTATGTGTGTTTCAATTGCTTATCTTTTTATCATTTGAATTCGGTTTTCTTGCATCTTGAGCAGTTTGATTCTTGGGAGGGTAATTGATATACGTGGGTTGGTAATTGAATTGTACAAGTTATTATTAAAACTTGTGTTTGATTATCACTTGAATTGAAATCGTTTAACAAAGCCATGTCTATGTGGTATCCTATCATTTAACCAGGTTTGGGTGAATCATTGAACTGGAAACTCAGAGGGGGTTACTTCTTTATTATTATTATTCACAACTTTTCAAATCCGTTTTCTAAAATTCAATTCAAAAAACAAAGTAGTTAGATATTAGTTTAATAGTTCAATTTACAAAACTACTCTTTCCACCAATTCCGTGTGGATACGACTCAGCTTTCACTATACTATATTTTTACTTGTTTTTGACCTACCAAACGACATCGATCAAAATGGCTCTGTTGCCCGGGAATAGGTGCGCTTAGTGTAGTTTTTTAGTTTTTATTGTTTATTTATAAAAATCCTAAAACCCAAAAGTTATTGTATTTTTCTAGTTTAGTTTAGTTGATTTAATTTATTTTTATCTTTGTTCAGTATTACAATGGGTGTGTTAGTTTGTGCAGGCACAATGAAATTCAAAAACACATGATAAGGTGGGTAGAAGATGACCCCATGTGATTGTTGTAGGAACCCGTATCATTTATTTCATGATTGTCCAGTGGCCCGTAGGAAGATTGAAGCGTATAAGGAACAACAAGATCGAATCATATTCGGTTTCAAAAATCATGGATGCTCACCCCTATCATCCTCATATCGTCAACCACATTCAGCAAACTCCTACGGCTATTATCAGCCAAATGATGTGTATCAAAAGAGTTCATTCAATCAAAGGAAGCTACAATATCAGAACCGTCAGCAAGGGAACCAAAGAAATTATCAAAGAGAAATGTATAATCAAGGCTATCAAGAAGGTCCACATTTTGATTATCAGGAAAATTGGAAAGATCAAGGAAAGCATGTGGAAGGATTGGTTGACTCGGTTGCTTCGTTAAGAGATACACTGATGGAGTTTCATACAGGAAATACAGAAGGATTAAAATATCCAGGACAAGATTCGTATGGAATTGGTAAAGCAAGTTAACTAATTAACGGAGGAAAGTGTAGATTTAAAGGCTATGGAAAACAAGACCACATAGAATCCTCTTATTCCTAAAGATTTCACAATAGAACCGGGTATGGTTAATGATGAGGTGGTAGATGAGCTTATAGATTTTCCTAACCAAAAAGTTGGAGAAGAGGTCATGGAAATCAATACCACGCTAACTCCCTCAGTCGTTGAAGAGCCACATGGGGATCAAGTTGTGATGGAAGAAGTCTTAGAAAAGGAAGTTACGAGCCTAAAAGAATACGTGACTTCTTGCATACAACCACTTGCAGACACACCTTTTGAAGAACCAGTGAACTAGGTAACCTTGGTGTATTCTAACCATCCTCTTATGTTTAATAAGAAAACCAAAAAAGATGGGGGTGATGGTTTGAGTGGAAAGAATAGGAAGGTGAGTTAGGAGGATCTTGGGCAAATTATCATGAAAGGGACTCGCAATACTTCACCAGACATGTCGATCATGAGCAAGAAGAAGAAGACTTGACATGTCAACTACCGAACATATGTTGGAAATTCGATAGGAAAATGTGGATTTCAATTGTTTTGCATTGATTCAACAGGCATGTTGATCATGAAAGCCCAGATACGGAATCAGAATGTAAACTACCGGGCATACATCGGCAACTCGGTGGGTAAATGTTCACTAAGACCACCTTGATAAATATAGTAAGTATGAAGTCCGGCTAAAGACTCATAAACTTAGCGCTCTTGGGCGGCAGCTCGAGGTATGTGTTCCTGTTTTTCTTTATTTTCTTTGTGTTTTCGTGTTTGTTTCATTACCATTGCAACAACTAAGTGTGGGGAAGTTATGCAGACATGATAGGTTTGGAGTATTCAATTAACACACATCAGAGTCGATGCGAGTTTGATGGGGGAGTGAAAGTTCGCAGAAAGGGACTCAAGAATATCATAAAGAATCATAAAATGAGGTCCATGTTCTCATTCATTTTCTTGTGTTGTTGCATGTTTATGAAATTTGGTGGTGTAAACATTTGTTCGTGAAGGGAATGGTTTAATTAGTATGTGAGTTTTGGTTGGTTGGGAGGTTAGTTGTTCAAAAGTTTTGGTTGGATGGTTATGTAACCTAATCCCTATGATTAAACCATACATTGGGGACAATGTATCCCAAGTGTCGGGATGGGTATAACAAGAGGGTAAAATTTGGGAAGTGTAGACAAACATGGAAAATTTTGAAATTTTTTTTTAGCTTAATTATGTTTGAAAACCGGATTTTTTCAGTGTAACTCATCAACTTTTCAAAGCTGGTTCATTAGTATAGATCCTTTGTCATGGTCTAATTCATTGAGAAGTAATATGAACCGTTTTCAACAGGCATTTTTAACGGAAAATATTTAGAATTGCCTAATTGGGGTTGATCAGCTTTTGGTAATAAATGCATGCACACATCTGGAACACATTTACCCACTTTTGTGAGATCTTGAGCCTACTAGATGAGAGATTGATTCATACATATATTTTCATTTGTTGAGAGTAGTCCACATGTTTCTCTGTTGCAGAACTTGTGTAATTTTATACATGCTGAGGTTGTAGGCTATATATGCACATAAATGACAAAGGCACTTTAGGATTTCCCTTTTCGATTGATACCGGTTTTATTTGTTTGTGTGGTTAAACTGTTTACCCACAATATTACCCTAGTAACCATGTTGAGCCTTTACCTATTCGTTTGTTAACACCCCAACCGATGGCGGAAACATCGAGGTGTCACGTAGTGACGATTGTTCAATAGCTCATGGACTAAAGTGTAAATTTGAATACATTGATTAAATAATTTATTACATTGAAATGAAATACAACGATTCTAACTGCCAACTAAATTGAAATACAATGAATCAAAATCTAAATATAAATCCGAAAGCTTAAAGGATGTATCTCAAAACAACCTGAAACATGTACAAAATAATTTGGTCAATACAAAAATTGTATTGGTGAGCATACCCTGTTTGAATAAATATAGTAGAAAAAGTGTTTAGCAATTTATGTGCGGTACCATTTGCAATTATGTAATAAGTAATATCCGTTCAAAACCAAACCTAAGAATAATGACTAACACATGACTAACCAACTGAATAATGAATTAACAAGACAATGACCAAGATTCTCAACAGAGTCTCAAGGGGGTATACCATAGTACTATTCATTGAAAAGCTAGGCCGCCCAGCGGTTAATGATTTTGACAAGTCATAGACACACCAATTAACATAAAGCAAACACACATGAGAATTGCATTAAGTATAAGAAATTGAAACTTGATTAATATATAGGTACATGAGTCACCCCAAAGTAGTAAAACAGTAAAAAGGGGAAAGATATACTCACCGTTTGCGAAAGCGATCAAAATCCACTTAAGCGATCGTGGGCTAAGTAATGGGAATTCCGAGGAATTCAACCTATAATGTGTAAGAATACTAATAAGGAAGTGTCTAAAAAGTCTAAGGTAACTAGGGTCTAAGGCATTAGGGTTTGCTAAGTCGATTTGGGGAATTAGAGTTTTTATGATAAGTCGCGTTAACGTAAAAAGTGTATATCACAAATAATACATGAAAGGTTGTAAATGTGGTTTGAATAATATAATTATTACCTATTGAATATTTAGATAAAAATATGTTTGAATAATTAAGACAAAATAATTTAGTTAGTTACTTTAAAATAAATACAATAATCATACATATATAAATAAATAATTTTGAGTTACACAATGATTCAGCAAAAGGTAATAAAGACATTAAACCATATGAGTATTTCTATTTTATAAGAAAAATATTAATAAAATAGATGTTTAAATTGTATAAATAAATAAATGTTTTATTATGTCTAATTAAACGTAAATAAGACTAATAATACCATACATGATCCAAAAATACTAGTTTTATAGAAAATGGATGATTTCTGATGTAAACAAATTAGAATAATTTTCCCATAATTTATATAAACTTATTTATATTTAGAACTGATTTAACGAGATTTAATTATGTTTAAATGATTAAAAAATAGGAAAGTCAATAAAATTAAATGTTTTCTGAACCAATAATTTTTATATCGGTTCATGATGATGAGAAATAATTACCCAAAAAGTTTGAGATTAAAATCATGAAAAATGATTTTTTTATGAATTAAATATGATTAAAACAAATTAAATCAATAAAAATATAAAAATAAAACATTTTCCAGAAAATAAAAGTGTGATAATTTTCTTTAGGGTGTAAAGATGTTACACCTAAATTTTAAAATTTTTGGATCAAAAATGAATTTATTACGAATATTCTAAGTTTAAATGGATTATAATTGGTTAAAATAAAGAATTAACAAAGGAAATGTAAAAGAAAGGAAAAAAAAATCAGAAATGGTGGAACTTGGGATTTGAACTCGTGACCCTTGGGTTAGAACAGTTATGGCTCAACCACTAGGCCATCAATGCTTTAGTTGAGAGTGTTGAAAATGAATAATATTTAACTTCTACATATTGTTCATTTATAATACCCCTAATTCGATCAGCAAACACTGAGGAAGCATAGGGCTATTATACAGAATGAAAGAGGAATAAAATGACATAAAAATACTGGACTTACAATCACGTTTAAGGACCGAAGAAGAAAGAAAAGGGCGCGACTGTTAGTATCGATTTCCAGGCTTTTAAAAGCGTGATTAGTATGTTATTTTTGTGGTTCTGAGATGCTCAAACGTTCAGAAGTTAAATGAAAGGTCTGGTTTTTATATAGGTCGAGTAACAATAACGTTTTAACTTGTTTGAATGATTCCGGCGGTTACATCCTTACACCCGATTAAAGCTTCATAAAAGTGGGTTAAAAACTCGCCATTATTATGGAATAATGACAAGAAACAGCAGAGAAACGCATAAGTATCGAGTTAGAATGTTTAGAAGCATTAAAAACTATATAAAAGGACTCGCCGGAGCACCACCGGACTCCGGCCGGTGGGTGTCGCCGGAAAAACGTGGGAGCCAGGGAGGGAAGTAAAATCCTTTTAAAACTTTTGCTTTTTGGCAATTTGGTCCCTCATAATTAACTAGGTTAGTTTATTGTGATTTGTAGTTAAGTTTCTTTAATAAAACACTAACCAAGTTAAACAACTTAACCCCAAATGTTTTTAAACTTTATGAAACTTAAATTTTTAACAAAAATTTTCCGAATACATTTCAACATACGCGTTTGATTAAAACTTATACCCATCCATAATAGATATAAATGAAAAAAAAATATTTAGTTCGCTCAAAAAAAAATTAAATTTGAAAACGACGAAATTTACAAGGACTATCATGGAAATATTTGAAGGACTATTATTGTCAGTTTGACGAAAGGTGAAGGTGACGGATGTCACAAACCCAAATCAATTTCTTGAACCGACCTTTTGTGTTACCAGTGTTACTTGACAATCTAAGTGTGTAGTTACTATGATGTTAGTAGTTATATGTTAAAAAAAGAAAGAAATAAAAAAAGAGGAAAAAAGTCAGTCAATTCATGAGGCCGAAATTGACTAAAGTAGGCGACTGAGAAAAAAATGTTAGTATTATGTACTACAGGTCCAAAATAACCCGCAGTTTTAGTTATTGTGTTTAGTATGAATAAAAGATTGTCATGGGTCGGTACTTGTCTTTGTTTTAGCCACTTTTCTGCCTAAGCGTTCACCACCTTTACCCTAAGCCCAAAACCTGTAAGTCCTTTAGATGTGTGCATTGTCTATAACTAAGGTGTGATTGTTATACAAGCCTATGATAAAAGAATTGCATAATATTAGCGCATTACATGCTAGTCCAGATATTAAACCGATTGGAGTGAAAAATTATGAAGGGTGTGTTGCATGAAAATAAAAACCAAAAGCATGTTAGGTTTAGTTAGGCAAATTCTGTTTTTAAATGGGAATTATTGTTACTTGCTGAATTAACACAGCTAATGCTGATCTACAATAGGGTATGACTTTGGACCATAGCAGTGAGTTGGTGGAGAATAGTGAAGTGTAACTGTTAATGATGGTGGGATAGTTGTGAGAGATCTTTGCTTATGGGGAAGCAAAGGTTAAGTGTGGGGATGTGATGGGTGGATGTTTAACCATGTTTTAGTATGTGTAACTAGGTGTTTTTAAGGGTTTAATTGTGTAAACGTAGTTACTTTGAGAATGATTGGGATTCAGGCACTTGAGGCTAAATGAAGTTAATTGGAGCTTAATATGAAGGTTTTGCAAGCTAGACAAGAGGTTGGAAGTCTATGGATGCAAGCCCAAGTGAAAGTGTGAAGAAAAGAAGAAATTCCGAGTTAGAGCGCAAGGTAAAATGCCTTTGAGCGCATGTGCTCTAATTCCAACGCAAAACAGAAGGTTTGTGGAAGTTTGGTGCTCCCCAGCGCAAGCTAAGGAGGATACCAGTGCACCGTCTCACCTGACCTTGCGCCTCTGTCACCATAAGTTACAAATTTGATGGTTTAAACCCCATAAATAGGTAATTATTCTCCCAAACGAAAAAAACCTTGAACCCTAGCCGTTTTTGAGCTCCCAAACACACTTTTCATTATCCCAAACCCCCATCCAATCAATCCTTTCATGCAATCATCATTCCAATCATTCATTTAAGATCCTATGATGAAGATGAGCGGCTAAACACTTTTGTAACCACCTCTGGGTGCACAGCTCATTTGTGAAACCTTTAAACTTTTTTGATTTGGTTCTTGGATTGTTTTTCATTCACTTGAAGAATATTTGTGATTTTAATCATTTAAACAATTTACGTGTATTTCAATTGTTTATCTTTTTATCTCGCAATCGGTTTTCTTGCATCGTGAGCAGTTTGTTTATTGGGAGGGTAATTGATACACATGGGTTGGTAATTGAATTGTACAGGTTATTATTACAAACTTGTGTTTGATCATCACTTGAATTGAAACCGTTTAACAAAGCCATGTCTATGTGGTATCCTATCATTTAAGCAGGTTTGGGTGAATCATTAAACCGGAAACTCAGAGGGGGTTGCTTCTTTATTATTATTGTTCACAAGTTTTCAAATCCGTTTTCTAAAATTCAATTAAAAAACAAAGTAGTTAAATATTAGTTTAATAGTTCAATTTACAAAATTACTTTTTCCACCAATTTCCTGTGGAGACGACTCAACTTCCATATACTACTATTTTCTTATATTTTTTATTGACCAAACGACATCGATCAATTACGATTTCATAATCTCATTCAAACACATAAGGATTTTCATAATCACATTCAATTGAAGATTTGCAGGATGTTCGATATGTTTAGAAGTAGTTTTTAATCAATTTTCAGTAGAATTATGTTTAATTGTTGATTTTGTTTATCAGATTTAAACTTATCTGTTGATGATCAAAGCGTTTCTGTTGAGAATTCGATTCCAGAACTTGATAATATTGTTTTTCACTGTATATATCATGAATGTCTGTGAACGGAGAAAATATCTTCAAGCGTTTGTGGTGCGATTTTCGCGCGTTTAATAGGTGAATTGTTTCTCCACCATAAGGTTTTCGAGTTGCCGCATTGGATCTTCACCGACTCGCTTTTCAAAATTTATCATTTGAACCGCATTATGTATATATTTTGGGATAATCTTTTTTTTGGGTTCTTTTTCATGAGCATTCTCCGGATGTTACGATTTGGAATGCCATCTGCCCGACCAGGTCTATATCCTCTGAAGAGAGCCTTCTCGCATACTCGTGACCATCTAAGTTTTCAAAGGGAGTGTGGTTGTGCGCCAAGGTTTTCACTTTTAACCTCCAAACCTCTCTCCGAGATTCAAGCACCCCTATCAACTCAACGGGCAACCAATTTTTTTGCACCCATCTTCCTCACCGTAGCCATACTCTTATGCTCCCCTAAGAGTGCATTGAAATATAACCTTCACGAAATATGTTTTTAGTAACTTTTTAAATAATAAATTGTAAAATACTTATTTATTAATTTTTTAAATAATAAATTGTAAAATAACTTTTTTAAATACTTTTTAAATAATAAATTATAAAATACGTTTTTTTATTAATTCTTTAAAACAAGAGTGGCTAAAATATACTTTCACGAAATCGTCTCCTTTTTTTTTATCCTTTTATAACAATGATGTAACCATTTTCCTTTCCCGTATCTTGTAGCCGATCGATCAACTTCTGGCGTGACGGAATGTTCGGTTAGTCTCAAACGAAACTATGACTGAGTAAGAGCCTTCCTCCTGATCTTCTACCGGCTTCTCCTCACCACCACCGTCTCCCTAGTGCGGAAAGTCAGTTGTACAAATGTCTCCAAACCACCGTAAGCGTAGTTATGATAGCTTTAGTGATCAAATGGTGGCTCACCATCGTAACCGTAGTCGAGTTGACGGGTATAGTGTTGTGCATACAGGTCTTCCAAGGGGGTATTCAAGTCCAGTGACACCGTATTGTCACGATAACGAATGCTAGACTGAACCTCCTTGACATTATCTGGTTTAGACTCGTCGTAAGAATCACCGTATATGAAGTCGTAATACGACATCTTGTATATAGTGGATAAAATTTGTATATTGTGGGTAAGGATGTAAATGTTTAAATGTAAAACCAAAACGTCTCGCTATGGCCAAAGTGAGGCGCTTAGGATTCACATGTGACACCTTTTACAGACTTTCAGACTAATTAGTCAACCTCGTACCTAAAAGCGTCTCATTGTAGCCAAAGCGAGACGCTTTGAAGTACGAAGTTTGACTAATTGAACATAAAGTCTGATGAAAAGTAACCCTAAGCGTCTTGCTTTAACCAAAACGAGACGGGTGAAAATAATTTCTAAGAGGTTTAGTTATAAGCACCCATATCAAATAACCAAAATCGAAATAAAATAGACAAAATCGAAACAATGAAGATCAAAATCTTCTAATAATACCTCTCTTCTTCTAAAAACACAACACAAATCCCCTGTTATTGGACACATAAACACCTCATTACCACTTTGCCCCATAATTTTCCAACCATGTTAACCGAACCCACCAATTCACTCAACACACAATCTGAACAAATCATCAACACATACGGAGTCCAAATGTACACAAAACCAAACGAACCCGTAGACCAATCCATGATGGACATGGAGTATTCAGTAACAGCAGTAGAAAACATAATAATGTACACATTTAAAAGCAAGAAGCTTCTAGAACAAGCCTTAACTCACCCTTCTTTTTCTGATGGTCCCTCCTACCAACGCTTGGAGTTTCTTGGTGACTCGGCTCTTGGACTTGCGATTTCTAGCTTCTTTTATTTGACTTACCCCGAGATTGATTCGGGTAAGCTGTCGGACCTTCGGGCGGCCAAATTCTAGTAATGAGAAGCTTGCCAGAGTTGCGGTTAATCATGGGCTGCATAAGTACATTCGCCATAGCAAATTGAGTGATAAGGTATTTGTTTATAACGGCGTTGGTTGTCTATCGCTAAATATTAAAAAAATAAAAAAAATGGTGGGGTCGGGTTGGGTATTAAAAATTCCAAGACCATGTGTAGCGGGGTGAAAAATATAACGCTTCCCTTTCTGATTGGTCCACGTGGCAGCTGAGTTAACATGGGGCTTTAATTTGAAATGGGTGTGTAGTGGGGGCGTGAATTTGTTTCTATTTTTTAAATAAAAAAATAAGAAGATAAGAAAGCAGGAGAGAGAGGCTGAGGTGTCGAAAGATGATTAGGTGATGTTTGTGATGTCTAGCGCTAAAACAAAAACGCCTTGGCCCCTTTTTAGCCCATAGCGCCCCCCCTGTAGTGGTGTTGGGGGCGCTATGTTAGTTTTCACGCCGTGAATCGCGCTCCAGTACAGATGGTCTAAGATCCGGTTTAATATTATTTAATCTAGCAATAGTTTTCAATTTTATGCTAATAATGAAAATATATAGAGCTATTTGGTAACCTTTGTGTGAGTAAATGCTGAGTATGTGGTGCTGGTTGGTGGTGGTAGAGGAAGTGATGCGTGAGTGCCTTGATGAAGGTTATGAATACAGGTGGAAGGACAAACGGGTAAAAAATTTATTCAGCATCATTTTGAAACTTAATGATTAGGGGGTTTGTTGTTTGATTTAAAGGTGTCCTTCTGGTGAACCAGACACACTTAGTGTTGACTTTTAATTGGTCAAACCAATTAATGGCTTAGCATAACGTTGCCAAACGACCCATATAGCAACATTCAAATATTCTAGCAAATAATCAACTAATAAGTTCAACAATCTAGTACGCTAGTTAATAATCTGATAATTAATGTAGTAAATAGTCAAGTAATAAGGTAATAAAGTTTAGCGAAAAATATTTTTTTTTTAAATACATGAATGGCTGAATTGAGGATTTGGAAAAATGATAGATGATTAGAATAGAAATTTGAATTGATTCATGAGAGGGGCGGTCGGACTTCTGAGTTCGACTTTGGACTGTGAAGGGGCAATCGGACTTTGGAGACGTGTTCTATGGCTGTGTATGATCTGCATACTGTTTGGATCAAATTGACTGATATATATAATACATATTGATTATTCATTATGCATTGCTATTGAAACCGGAGACTTTTGGTGTTTGATTTTGTCAGGTTTGGGAATTTTTTATGAAAGTCGGGGAAGAAGAAAAGATGGCTGTGTATGGTGGACAGATGACAGCCCCAAAAGTTCTTGCAGATATTGTAGAATCAGTGGCTGCAGCTGTATACATTGATTGTGGGTTCAACATTCAAATGATGTGGTCGGTGAGTTCCAATGAGTTTGTTTATGTTTAATAAGCGGTTACAACTCTGAACTCATTTTAGATCTTGAATGAAAGTAAGAATGTGAATCAAAATTTTGATTAATGTGTTTGATATGATGATCTATACAGATATTCAGAAACCTACTTGAACCGTTGGTAACTCTTGATAGCATTTTGGCTGAGCCGCAACCTGTTACAGCACTGTATGGAGCATGCCGGAAGGATGGGAAGCAGGTTGATATACGATACTCAAAGAATGGTAGGAGCTTGAGTAAATCTCTCTCTCTCTCTCTCTCTCTCTCTCTCTCTCTCTCCTCTCTCTCTCTCTCTCTCTCTCTCTCTCTCTCTCTCTGATCCTACATTAAATGTTTGGTTCGCTGAGTAATACGATAGCTAATTATGCCTAATGATTATGCAATTTTTTTACTTGTGAAAGAGTAGTATTTAAACAAATTTTCTACATAGGGCTTCTAGCCTAGTGTTATCATGGTGTGTTAAATGGTGTATATCCCTTTGTGGTTGAAAGTTCGAGTCCAGTATTGGACGTTGGTGTAGTTTTAGGACTACGTGTGTGTTAGCCGTTCAAAAAAGTTAAACCATTTTTTTTGTTTTTTAATTCTAATATCTTTTTGGCAAATCTTTGGAGGGTATCAAAACTACCACCATTATCATTAATGAAATATTAAGACTAGATGGTAGAAAAAGAAATTGTGGTTAACTGAACACCTAATCTTTTTTTTTTTAATCTCGCTAACCTGTAACCACCTAATCTTTTTTTTTTTTAAACGCCAAGTAAATCAGAATCTGCAGCAATGCAGCATTGATATAGAGTTTATATGCTGAAATTATTAAAGCCTCAGAATAGTCATAGCAGATTTAGCAGTGCATACATCAAAGAGATGCAAAAATGGTTTTTACCATATCTAACCTATTTAAATTCTCAGGTGGCAGAAACATTGCAAGTGTGTTTGTGGACGATACATTTATTGCATCTGGCTCTTCAGATTCCCCAAAGAATGCAAAGCTTCATGCAGCCGAGGCTGCGTTGTTGAAAATACCAAAATCTAAAAGTGGTACGGGTTCACAAACTGATCTTGATTTTAATGAATTAATGGAGATTGAAGATGCCAAACTGAAACTACTTCAACTCTGCAACACGAAGAAATGGCCAAAGCCAACTTACAGGTATGATTTCACTGCTGCGTATTTGATTATTAACATCAACTACATTGCAAACGATTTAATCTGACTGATTTGGTTTTAATGTTAGAGTTGAGCAAGAGGTGGGTCGTGGGCTTGATAAAAGATTCGTATCATCTGTTCAAGTTGAGCTTTCTGGTACGGTTTTGTCTGTGAAAGGGAGTGAGAGAACTAGGATAAAGGATGCTGAGAGATCTGCAGCTTCGTTGATGTTCTGTGTTTTGCGAGAGGCTGGATATGCATGACTCTAGAAACTTAAGGAACGTGTGTTTAATATTCTAACTTTAACAACTAATGAGTTTACTCGTAATGCTGAAAACTGCTAGATTTGTAATATTTTGCTTGAAAACTTGGTGTTGAAGTTTAAGAACAGATGTTATTAATCTAATTAGGTATTCATATTATTGCCTTGCATATGGTTGAAGAAGGGTCTTGGTTCGATTGTAGGATTGAAGATAGACGTATAGGTTATGATGGTTATAGTTTCTGTATGATTAAATGAATGATAAAAGACAATTACAATAATCTATATCTATATCTATACTATCTATATCTATATCTATCTATCTATATCTATATACTATATTATAAAGCATTTCCCAAAGACTTCTTAAAAATTAAGAGGTACAGGTATAATAACTTATCATACAACATACAGTACATATGTTAACAACTTTTTAGGGGTAAATTTGTCTTTAAAACACCCACTATATAGTTAATAAACCATAGTAATACTAAAGGCTTTACATTAATCATCTATACTTAAATTTTTTTTTTTTTTGGAATCTATACTTAATTATTAGTGATATTAAATGTTTGTTATAATATTAGATGTGTAGTATATGAAAAAAAAAAAAAAAAAGATTAAATCCATAATAATTAAGTATAGATTCCAAAAAAAAAAATTTAAGTATAGATAATTAATGTAAAGCCTTTAGTATTACTATGGTTTATTAACTATATAGTGGGTGTCTTAAAGACAAATTTACCCTTAAAAAAGTTGTTAACATATGCATTGTATGTTGTATGATAAGTTATTATACTTGTACCTCTTAATTTTTAATAAGTCTTTGGGAAATTCTTTATAATATAGTATATAGATATTAAATGTTTGTTATAATATTAGATGTGTAGTATATGAAAAAAAAAAGATTAAATCCATAATAATCCCATATAAACACATAGATCATTTTTGTACATCATCTTTTAATTATGATAATATATATGATACAATAGTTATACACGATATTCTTACTAGTTGTTAACATAGAGAAATTTTTCAAAACAAATCTTAAGATTTTGAGTTTTTCTTCAACAATATTGCAAGTCGACAAACTTCGAAAATTATTTCTTCGAGTAATAATTATTATAGTCGAATTTGTGCATAGTGAATTCATAAGTTACAAATTTAGTAAAATCATGTTTAAGATATAAAATGTAATAAAATAAACTGAGTTTAAAAATTTGTTTAGGAATTTTGGAAATATGAAGGATCATAAACTAATAATTAAAAGAAATCGTAATGTGATTAATTAAATTATTAATTCTATTTATGATTAATTAATAAACTCAAATGCTTGTAACTAAATAGTGAAACGGTTATAAAAAGATTATAAAGCATTTCCCAAGGACTTCTTAAAAATTAAGAGGTACAAGTATAATAGCTTATCATACAACATAAAATACATATGTTAACAACTTTTTAGGGGTAAATTTGTCTTTAAAACACCCACTATAGTTAATAAACCATAGTAATACTAAAGGCTTTACATTAATCATCTATACTTAATTCTTTTTGGAATCTATACTTAATTATTAGTGATATTAAATGTTTGTTATAATATTAGATGTGTAGTGTATGAAAAAAAAAAGATTAAATCCATAATAATCCCATATAAACACATAGATCATTTTTGTACATCATCTTTTAATTATGATAATATATATGATACAATAGTTATACACGATATTCTTACTAGTTGTTAACATAGAGAAAATTTTCAAAACAAATCTTAAGATTTTGAGTTTTTCTTCAACAATATTGCAAGTCGACAAACTTCGAAAATTATTTCTTCGAGTAATAATTATTATAGTCGAATTTGTGCATAGTGAATTCATAAGTTACAAATTTAGTAAAATCATGTTTAAGATATAAAATGTAATAAAATAAACTGAGTTTAAAAATTTGTTTAGGAATTTTGGAAATATGAAGGATCATAAACTAATAATTAAAAGAAATCGTAATGTGATTAATTAAATTATTAATTCTATTTATGATTAATTAATAAACTCAAATGCTTGTAACTAAATAGTGAAACGGTTATAAAAAGATTATAAAGCATTTCCCAAGGACTTCTTAAAAATTAAGAGGTACAAGTATAATAGCTTATCATACAACATAAAATACATATGTTAACAACTTTTTAGGGGTAAATTTGTCTTTAAAACACCCACTATAGTTAATAAACCATAGTAATACTAAAGGCTTTACATTAATCATCTATACTTAATTCTTTTTGGAATCTATACTTAATTATTAGTGATATTAAATGTTTGTTATAATATTAGATGTGTAGTGTATGAAAAAAAAAAGATTAAATCCATAATAATCCCGTATAAACACATAGATCATTTTTGTACATCATCTTTTAATTATGATAATATATATGATACAATAGTTATACACGATATTCTTACTGGTTGTTAACATAGAGAAAATTTTCAAAACAAATCTTAAGATTTTGAGTTTTCTTCAACAATATTGCAAGTCGACAAACTTAGAATATTATTTCTTCGAGTAATAATAATTATAGTCGAATTTGTGCATAGTGAATTCATAAGTTACAAATTTAATAAAATCATGTTTAAGATATAAAATGTAATAAAATAAACTGAGTTTAAAAATTTGTTTAGGAATTTTGGAAATATGAAGGACCATAAACAAATAATTAAAAGAAATTGTAATGTGATTAATTAAATTATTAATTCTATTTATGATTAATTAATAAACTCAAATGCTTGTAACTAAATAGTGAAACGGTTATAAAAAGATTTTGTAACCCAACTCAACATCGGTATTTTTAAGTCTCCTTCATTCTCATTTTTCATCCACTATACTCACATGCACAAAAAGAAAGCGATAGCGAAACAACTTGCACTTTCACTTCTATCAAACTCGTATTACTACTTAGTCCTTACCATACGAGTCTATATACAAAATTTGTTTTGTGCTCAAGGGGTGTTAATCCTTGCCATAAGACTCATTTGATTATATATGTGTTTCGTATTAGTTACATTTGTTAATTCGTATGGTTATTTTACTTAGTTCATTATGATTTGTTTCTAACCGTTATGTTTATGATGATTCCAACCATATTGCTTCCATCCACAATAATTCGTGTGTTATTTTATTGCATCAAAGATTTCTTGAAGTACTTGATAAATGTATGACGCCTATGACGTATGTCCACCACCATGATGCTACTAACCTAAAACCATCAGGAAAAGACCATAAATAGACTTTTTTAAAAATATTATACGAATACGAAAACTATCATAAATGAGAATCACAATACAAAGTGTCGGCCCCGCCGCAACGCGCGAGCCAACCCACTAGTATTTATAGATGTATAGGAGGATTTCAAGGAGTCTAAATATTGAAAATGTAATGAATGCTTTGACCACATATTAATGCACATGGAGAGATTTGAGGATGTAGAGATCATCACGGATAATTATTCGTGATATAGGTTAGCTGGTTTGATTTTTACTTGTTGCATTGCTACATAAACAACCGAGTGATCGCGTGCAAAACTAGCATTAACTTTTGTTTTTGCATCTGAATGAAGGGAAATAAGATAACAAAGCTGTGAACGAGATGCAGTTTTATGAGGTTACTCAAACTCATCAGTCAAATTTTACTTAGTTTAGAGCAAAAAGAACGACCTTGAAGCATAGAGCTCAAGTTAAAAGGGTGGTAAACAAGTTTGGTTTTATCAAGTTACTAAAAACTAGGTTTGTTTATGGTTCAGTTTGAAACCTTTAAACCATTATCCAGATGTAAATTTGACATTTTTTTTATGAAATTTCTTTTTCTTTTCTAGTTAGACGGTTTAGCAATTTTTAAACTGTACCAAATGGTTTAGTTTGCGGCTTTACACTTGAAACCGACCAATTTTCGGCTCAGTAACTTTTTATATATCACTTGTGCCTTTAACAGTAATATTAGAACATTAGCACTTCTTTATTTTAATCATATGTTATGCATCCTTCTATTACAAAGACCCAATAACTAGTGTTACTCACTTACTCGGTTTAATCAAATTAAACGGATTGAGCTTATGTTTTAGTTTGTTTTATTTTGGTTATATCTAGTGGGTCAAAACCATTTGGGTTATGTAATTAATAGTTATGAGCGGGAGGCCATGTGAACCTATGGTATGCGTAGGTTACGCCTTCGATGGTTCATCACGGCCGGTTAGGCAGTTACAAACGAAACGCTGCAGCTACGCTTCGTTAAACATAAATAGGCGGTGAACAATTCAATGTAACAACATTTCATTCAATTCAAAAATTAGTGTTTGTTTGGTTAATTTGCGTGTCATTTTGCTGTCGCAAGATTGGGAACATCACATCATTTTGCCTTGGTAAGTATGTTAACTTGTTATCCACATCATAAAAACTAACTATATTGTCAAGTACCAACATGACCACTAGGGAAATTTGAGATTGCCGAAGCAATACAAAGATTTTGTTCGCTTTATTTACCTTGTTAGTTAGACGAGTTGATGATCAGTAATATTACTGAGACAAAGAAAGGGCTACTAAGTACTAACGTGTTAGTGAGACCTTTTCAATCAAGGAAATTTAGTATCTTAACAAACCTTTTCTTTTCCTTATTAAATATAACCTCATCATAGTAACATTTTTACTAGATAATATGTTGATGTTTTTGTATTACATGCAAATATTTTATTATCTACCATCCAACATTGTAATGCTGAGTCCATTGCCAGAACTTATTCCATACGAGTGTGTAGTATCTTGCATACATTCTCCAACATAAAAACCGGGTTCTTTGGGTGAAGGCAATTGACCCTCACTCCCCAACATCAGGATCACGGAAGTCATAGTTGGTCTATCTTCTGGCTGACGTTGAACACACAACAAACCAACATGGACTGTACGCAGAACCTGTGACACATTGATTGATTCACTTAGACACTTAGCAACCAACTCCAGTGCCTTGCCTTCGTTATGGAGTCCCCATGCCTATCAAGATTGAAGAACACTGTCTTATGATCCTTGGGCAAGTTGCATAACATTTATGAGAAAAAAGCATGCAACTCTGTTCTTATTTGTATTTAGATAACTAGCTTTATTTTGGAGAAAACTATCACAAAAGTTCTTTTAGATAACCTTTTAAGTTATCGACCAAGTAAGGAAAAAGTTAGCTTGATCTAAGTTGAAGTTTTTTTAAAAGTATAATAAATTAGGGTAAGAAATATAAAAAGATAAGATATATATATATATATATATATATATATATATAGGAGAAGGTTTGATAGAAAACCTCAAAAATTTAAGAAAACCCAACTTTCAGAACTTTTTTTATTTGAAAATTTTAGGACATATAATGTATATGTTTTTAAGAGTTTTGAACAAAGAAAACGCTCAATAATTAAGTTTTCCAATGTAAGATATGTTACAAATGTAACATATGTAACACTAGAAAACATATTTATTTTTAAAAAATAATGGCTTGGTGCTTTATTTATTATTTTTAGCTCACAACTCTTAAAAACATGTATATTACTTGCTCTAAAAAATTCAGATAAAAATAAATTTGGAAAGTAGGATTTTCAAAAAAAAAATAGCTTTGTTAGTTGTTGTAATCATATACAACTAAGTTTTCTATTTAGAAGTGTATAGTTGACGTAGTAATTATTAAGCTATAATTTTTCTACTATAGTAATTATTATTGTGACACTTAATTTGTTGTAGTATAGTTACTATTCACATAGTATAGAAAACGCTAGCTATATATGTGTATATATGTGTTTGTGTTGGGAAGGGATCATGTGAAAACTAAAAAGTTACTAGAGCACCCATAGAGCCACAACTTATCAAGCAAACTTTCTTTTACAAATTTTTTTATATGTTACTAATTTTTACAAAATTAATGTGTCTGTTAGTCAACGAATTACATATATATGGCTCGTAAATCTTTATATGTCTTTTAGTTTTCTAATAAGAAAAAACTGTTTATTAGTTGATAGTAGGGATGAACATGTATGGTGGCGGTACCATTACCGAAAATCCCTAAATTGGGTTCCAGTACTGAAAATAATTAGTACGCTACCGGTGTTCGCATGTAAAAATCGCTAAATACCGGTACCGTACCAAACTGGTACTGAAAAGGGACCGGTGTCGAAAATGATTCAATACTGGGAATTCGGTACCGATACCCGATACCTGTGGGGAGAAACTGGGGCTATAAAGCTTAGATAGAATTTTTTTTAAAAAGAAATCACCATTGCATTACTTTTAAAACTATTTCTTAAGTTCATCATACGTGTCCGAAATTTTTCTTTAGAAACTATCACAAACTGGCACATCATCGTTTTGACACCATAACCAGCTCAGGTTACTGTTTTTCTTTGATGTTTGATGTTTTCCCCTCATTTGCTTGTTAGTTGAATAGCCTATATGGTGAACATTTATAGCTTAAAAAGCCAATGCTTTTTACCCTTTAAAAAATTTGCATTTTCAAAATTACAATGCTAAAACTTACATGTCCAGTAAGGTTGTTGCAGTGTTCTTTATGGACGAATCCCCTGTTTTTCTCCCCACAAACAATTTCCAATACTACTACACCGAAGCTATATACGTCTGATTTGATTGAAAAGTCACCATCTCTTGCATACTCTGGCGCCATGTAGCCACTGTGAAGAATCAAAGTATATGTAAAGGATTCATAAAATAAATTGCAATCATGTTAGGATAAATGAATCTCACTGTGTTCCAACCACTCTGTTTGTGTTTGCCTCCGTCTGATTTGCACCGAAACTTCTAGCTGTGCCAAAATCTGATATCTTCGGCTTCATATTCTTGTCGAGCAAAATATTACTGACTTTGAGATCTCTATGTATGATTCTAAGCCGAGAATCTTGATGAAGATAAAGAAGTCCACGAGCAATTCCATTTATTATATTGTAACGTGCAGACCAATCAAGGAGTCCGCTTTGAGTTTTATCAAATATGTAGGAATCAAGACCTTTATTTGGCATGTATTCGTAAATCAACATTTTTTCGGCTCCTTCTATGCAATAACCCAAGAGCTTGACCAGATTGCGATGTTGTAGTTTAGATATCGACATGACTTCATTTATGAACTCTTGAACTCCTTGAGTTGATGTTTTTGCTAGACGCTTCACTGCTATTTCCTTTCCGTCTTCAAGTACACCCTGAAACATGACAATATCTACGGGTGTTTTTTAGTTAAAAAAAAATAAAGAATTACTAAGTAAATCCTTCATCTAGAGATTCACAAAGATTACACAGTACATCGACATTGTCATAGAGGACCATTATACATTTATAACAAACTAGTAAAATTCTTTCCACCATGCAGCTAAGATTTGGTTGGTATCAGTTCGTTTCATTATGGTATCATGATGATACCGGCATTCGGTAATGAAACTGAAAGACAAAATATAAAGAAAGAATCGTGATATCTAAAGGGATGTCAAGACATTAGGGATGAGCTTAGTACTGGTACCGAATGTACTGATACCGAATTGCCAAAATTGGGTACTAGTACCAATAAACTCTAGTGTGGATTAGTAAGACAGTAATTGTGATTTAAACACAAACAAATAGTATAAACTGAAACATGAAACAAATATTTAAATGGGCGTAATTGATGGAGCTTAAAATTGGGGAGAAGCCCAATACTGTTATGTAACAGATAACAATATCAACTTATTACAAGGGTTTATTGGTCTAGTTTATCAAAAGTCACAAAACCTTAAATTAAGAAGTTACTTGTTGTCCTTCATGGGTAGCTCAGTTGGTGAATAGACCGAGGATCCCTCTTAGGGGTCCTTGGTTCAATTCCCACGAGGGACATAATGAGAAATGATGGATGACTCCTTGCTTATGGTCACGAGTTCGAGTCCTGATCTCGCCCGGGTTTTACCAACCCCTCACCGTCGTGCCTACAACGGGTGAGGGTTGGGCTTTCCCTGGTTTTGGGAACTGCATGGGTGGGCCTGACTACGTCAGCCGCCCGGGTAAGTATGGGCCCTCCATTGGGTTGGTCGTGGGGTCTGTCCATAATGTGGGGACTCCCCTGGGTAGTCGGACATAAATGTTTGTTGGCCGTTCAAAAAAAATGAGTTTATTGGTTGAATTTATCTATTCTTATTAATAGGAATAAAAAAAGTAACCGAATGTATAATATTATCATCTCAATAAATAAATTCCAACACTCAAGGCAACAAATGTCCAAAGGAGTGTGTTGCAAATTCTATTCTGATCACATCCAGTGGCGAAGCTTGGTTTCGGAATCGGTGGGGGCCGAACTCAATTTTTTTCGATCGGTAGTGGCAAATCGGTGGGGCCGAACTTAACCTGGACTCAATTTACCTATGAAAATCGCAAATTTATACCACTGCGCCCAAAAACAGGGGGCAGGGCCACCCCTGGCCCTTCTTATTCTTCGTCCCTGATCACATCTACATATTCATAGTGATTATTTTGATTTTTTTTTTTTAAACTTATACTAAGAATCATATGATCACATCATATGTACAACCTGGTCCAAGGTGTCATAAAAGTACCTTGTAAACAGGGCCAAAACCACCCTCTCCAAGTTTGTTGTTTGTTGAAAAGTTGTTCGTGGCTTTAAGTAAAGTAGACAATCCAAACAATGGTAGCTCTAGATCTTCGTCGCCACTTCTATTTTCAAGATCATATCTAAATTCGACTTTCGGTGTTCCTGTGAAGTACGCCATTCATTCAAAACAACTGGTTGCATATCATGTGGTGTATTTTTGTGACAAAACGATTCAATACATTTGGGTGTTATTTAATGGTTTTCGTTATGATAATAAAACATAGTGTAAGCCGGCCAGTAAAGAGTATTCAAACTTCATACCTTGTTGATGTCGCTTCTTCCTACGATAACAATAAAATAGGCATATTGAAACTAGGATGAACAAAACCACAACTAGTATGGGTACCATAACCCGTACTCTTATCCCTTCGCTAATTGAGTTTTTCCTGTTTTCTGTTGAGTTGTTTTCCGTAGAGTCTGTGCCAAAACATAATAATCAGGTGAAGATGTTTTATATGAAATCATAATAAATTTATTGTTTCGGTTTACCTAACTCTGAACGTGGCATTCGTATATAAAGACTGTCCCCATTATCAGTAAATGTTCTAATATCAATAAGGTCATCAAACCAGAGCAAGCAACCACTCCCGGTCCCAGAAATGTTCGAATTTGTGTAAGCTGTACAAGAACAATTACTTTTACACATCTTCTCACACTCCACAAGGGTCATGGCCTGGTTATACCATGACCCCTTTGTATCGGGTAACTTCAAGTTAGAATATTTGTTGAACCCCTCTTCCGGTCCACAATCCAAAGGAATAGTACGTTGACATCCCTGTGACCAATCTGCACCCCTCCACTGATAAGGATATCTTGGTTCAAACCCCTTGAAACATTCACAAACCGGGGAGTTGTCAATGTTGCACCTCCCGAATGGCCCACACAAAGCGTATCGATCACAGTGATCGCTTTCTAGGGCTTGATAAAGGTTCCATTCTTGTTTGCTATCAGTCCATAACAAGCGCTCTATACGACCATCTGGCTGTAACACCATCCGCGTCAAAATTGAAGTATTTATAAGATCATATCGGTAGTAAATTTCTCTTTGATTAAGAACAAAGGTGAAGTTGTAAATCGGGTTTGGTCTCAAATTAGGGAGTCCGGTATATCTAAGCCCATTCCATGGACCTGCCCGGAACTTTATATCCGGGCCATCCATTAGGATCGGCTGAGGATAACCTCTGATATCAACCCCATACGAAAAATTACCGGAAGCAGGATCATCATCAGATTTCCATGACGTGAGGCGCCATTCAATCCCGGTAACCAAATTCCTGCCATACATCATTCCAGGAAGAAAAGTGTCTGTCAAAAAGTCAAAACTTTGCCATATGGGATTTTCTTGAACTTCTTCGTAAATTATAAAGTTGCCTGTGTCTAGAAGTTGCCCAATCGGATTTATCACCGTTGTTGTAGATGATTTCACAGACGACCATAGGATATTGCCCGTGATGGCGTCTTGGAGAATTAAAACTCCCTGAAGGGTGAGAGTTAGCTCACCAGAGGTATGTGTGAGTGGTGCGTCCCGGTTGGCTACCCATACAACGGTTCCGTTCGATCTTTTCTTGTACCAAATTCCGACATAATGGTTCTTGGAGTTAGGGGGGCTAAAGAAACCAAGTTCGAAGGTTTCTTGTGGTGAAACGATGGTTTCATTGTATCTAATGGTTTGGTTTGCAGATATAGTGGCTGCAACATATGTATAAGCTATAGATGTATAAAGTACAAGGAAGCCAAAGATTAGCTTGGCCATGGTCACCCTTCTACCTCTCATCAACGTACCAGTAACCATACTTTAATTCAGTTTGGAGAAGATCATTGGGTGTTGACTGAATAACATTAAAGGAGATGTGCTTGAAGGTTGTAAGTGAAATTGAATAATTGGTGGTGATATGCTTTAATCGGAGAAGATAAGCTTGAAGAAGGTTCGGTGATGTTGAGCGTGGAGGTGAAGATGCAGCAACCCCAAGGAATTA
This sequence comes from Ambrosia x helenae, assembly GCA_030844895.1. NCBI lineage: Eukaryota > Viridiplantae > Streptophyta > Magnoliopsida > Asterales > Asteraceae > Ambrosia > Ambrosia x helenae. The sequence goes on along the minus strand of CM061231.1, from coordinate 40,364,448 downwards.
AAGAGTTGAACAAAACTTTATTGAATACATTGTTTGAAGTCCAACAAATATGACCTTCTAAATGGTTTTAAATTATTTTAGTGTTAGTTTTTATACAAATCACAAAGTTATTATATAAATATAAATATAAATATAATTATAAATACATACATATATATATATAATATTTATTGTCCGGTTTATAAATCCGGTCCGACCGGTTGGACCGGTCCGACCAGTGAACCAGTAAGAAGACTGGTTCAACGTCCGGTCCGGTTATGAAAACATTGCATTTTAGTCTTTAGATGGACCCATGGATTATCAGATATTTTCTTTCGTTGAAAGGGAATGGTTTGACATTTATTCATATGTAATCATCAGTTATATGTAGATTTTTATGAAATCATAAGAGTGTTTGTAGTGGGGTGTTATTCTGAGTGCTAAAACCATTTTGGCGCCCTCAACACCAAAACAGCCTGGCGCTAAACAATGAAAACACGAAGGGGCTTTAATTTTTTTAGCGCTTGAAGGTTATGACACACAACCAATTATCGTTTGACACCTCATCATCTTCAACGGTTATATATCCCCCAACGGCTCATTTTTTTAAACCGTAAAATTCTTTTTTTTTTTCAATTAACAATTTATTATATATACAAACCATATACTACAACACCACACCACAACACAAACCATTCAACCATCCAACAAAAACACACCACAATATTTAAAAAAAATGGGTTCTCCCGTCATCATCCGTTGCCAAGCATTATTACGAAGAGTTTATAGATCATGAGGGTGAGTCGTCAGACGAAGAGTTAGAGCAAGATGCGTTACGAATGTGTGTATGCTCGCGGCGAGACATATGGAACAAGCTAGTGCACCTACACCTTCAAAAGTGTCTAGACAATTTAACGAACGAGATCGTGAATCGGTAAATACTCGTTTGATGAAGGATTACTTTGATGAAAACCCGACTTACCCCGACCCAAAGATTTTTAGGCGACGGTTCTGAATAAGTAAATGTTTATTTCTACGTATTAGCGGAGACTTGGAAAACGCGTTTCCTTACTTTCAGCAAAAAGCGGATGCAGGGGGATCATGGGATTTACCACTATTCAAAAGTGTACTTCGGCACTGCGTATACTTGCATACGGTAAAGCGATATGTCAAAATTATGTACCGAAAGCCGTTCAGGATCTACCGCAAGCGACAATGCCTGAAAGAATACTCAACACACATGAACTTCGTGACCATCAAATACATTATGCGTTAGCGGCGGATATGGTCCAACATGCTTGGTCGGTTTGGTATATTCCAAACGAAGGAGAAAGCGAAGACGAAGACGGAGATGAAGACAAAGACGAAGATGAAGCAGAGTACGACGAAAGCGAAGATAAAAATTAATATTATTTGTGTTTTTTTAGATATTATTTGTGTGGTTTTAATATTATTTGTAACTTTTTTTAAAATTATTTGTGTTTTTTTTTTACTTTTACTTGATTAATTAAAAAAAAATAATTACCCAATCATTAGATAGGACCTTAAATTTAAGGCCCCACTACACCTCATTTTGGATTAAAGCCTCATGCTGACTCATCTGTCATGTGAACCAATCACTGAGGTGGCCTTAAATTTAAAGCCCGTCACTATACATGAATTAATGATTTTTTTTAAATAGAAACATTTTTTGTTTAATATTATATACACTACATTTTATACACTTTCTACCACAACCAAATCAAACGCTTTCAAACACTCTAATCTCATCTTTTGTTAAGCACTTTCAAACAAATGGATCCAAGAAAATTAATGGGTGTCGTAAACAAAGGAAGATATTCTCTAAATCAAAAGGAGCGGGTTTAAGTAGTAAGGGAAGAGGATCGGGTTCAAGGGCGGTTTCGAGTGCGGAGAAGGATATAGGCTGTCGATGAATTTTTCACCACAAACACAACCATTCCAACAACCCTAATTTTGTCCACTAATACAATTTCAATACCAACCATATCAACAATACCAGCAACCCTAATTTTATCCACAAGTCGGGCCACAATATACTATACCACGTCAAATACAACAAATGGAGGAGTTCGATACGTTTGCAATGAGGAGTCCAAATGTTCATAATAAGTATGTGAGGAGCATGAGCGAGACCTCCATTTCGATGGAGACAATGAAACTGATGAACTTGTATCGGAGACACAATACGAGGCATATGATGATGGATATAATTTGGGTGACGATGTTGAAGATATGTTTGTTTTAGAAGATGAACATGAAGATGGCAACCTTGGAAAGAGTTCGCAAGGCAACCAGAGGCTAAAAAGTGGAAAACCAAACAAGAGATTGTTTTGGCAAAACCTTGGTGTTTTGTATCGAAAAAAGGGAGAAAAGTAATCAAAGAAGCTAGAGGAGTTTTTGGAAGGCGGTTCTTAAACATTTCAGCGAATTATTAGGAGGAACCGATCGAACCATCGATCAAATAACTTCAAAATGGACCTCCATGTACCGAAAAATGAATGAGTTTAGCGGACTTCATTAAAAAGCGGTAGCAGATATATTTAAATTATACCAATTTTCACTTACTTGAATATAGGACTGCCTACGAGGCAATGTATGTAGCGATTTTAATGGGATGAAAAGGGCATGCAGTTTTAATCTTGTTCCCGCATGGGAGATTGTAAATGATCACACCAAACGGGAAAAAAAGCATCGATGGGTGAAGAACCATCCGATAGTCATTCTAAAAAGATGATTTAGTCATCGGAAGCCGATAGGCCCATTTTGCCATCAATTACCTCATTACGGTGATAGCTTGTCAGCAATGCATCTCGCACCTTCAAAACCTTGCTCATGTGATTCTAAAGCATTTGAGATGGGTATCAAACAAAATTAAGTCATTACTACATTTTATTAAAAAAAAAAATTGCAATTTTATATAAAAAAAATTATGTATAACAAAATTATATAAAAATGTTTCTACACATACAAATATATACCTATGCACCTTAAAAAGATTGTAAGAATCAATAAAAGTCGAACTTTACGTAAAAAATAATTGTGATTCCTTTCCATAAAAAAAGTGTGCGCATGAATTGGTTCACGAACCCAAACCGAACCGAACGGAAACCGGTTCAGACACGAACCGGTTTGTAACCGGTTCATTTCCTAGAAAAAAACGATATGTGCACGTTTATAAAGTTCTCAGGCTGGGAGGTCTTATGTGGAATATTTTCATCTAACCAAACTTCCAATTTCACTTTTCGATGCCACTCATAGAAATTTATGGTACACTTGATTAGCAGTTTTATTGCATTGCTTTTATCATGTGGAAAAAAAGTTATGGGTATGCTTCTTTGCAGGTTGCTAATGTGGATCTTATAAAGCTTTCTTCTCCTCGACAATCTCTCTAGATTTGGCACTTTCAACATATTGAATGGAACTATTAGTATAATAATAGTTGCTAATGAGTCAAACCGCTACTTCCATTTTTTTACCGGCATGTAGGTCAAATTGCATATGGTATATAGAACGTAGCATGCTATCATGTCTCCTTGTAGACTTAAAAAAATTACCCCACTACGAAGAACAGGTGCTTACACACACGCAAACATACACCTTAAATATTGATTCTTTTAATCGTTTTAAGGTTTGAATTATGTTTCCGCCCTGTATTGTGGACTCCGCCGCAACGCGCGGGTTCCCTGCTAGTATGAATATTATGTTGAATGCTTTTGCCACGAGTTCAATAATGAGTGAAAAGTGAAAGGAAACTTTGTAAGCACATGGAATATGATAATAATTTTAAATGTTAACCACTATAAATTGTAAACTGGCATAATCTTACGTTTGCGTGTTTCATTTTCACTCACTAAATGAAAATTCGAAGCATAATACTCAATGGTCTATGATCTTTCTTTCCACATTTGTGCACACACATAAATATATTCGTATTCCATTTTCACGAAATGCAGAAGAAGTTTCCTTCAAACTGCTTTCATTCCATTATCTCACACTATCATTCCAAGTCAAGTGTTCACAAGTTAGAAGGGTTACAAATACGTGGTGTTATTATACGGGTGTATATGAAGGAAAAAATGGTGGCGTTTCATAAGTTTGAAATGAAACTCGTGTTGGAGGCTATGGTTTTTTAGTGTTGTTGGATCGGTGTTACATCTACATGAAATCACTTGGACCAATGTTACATTTGCATGTGGTATAACATGTGTTAAATGGTTGTCTTGTCATGTGATTTCAAATATATTAATGCTCGAGGGTCCAAAGGTTGTAGAAGAATGTATCGAGCTTCTTCTTTGCATCCCCCAACCACTTCTTCCATGGTGGTGGTTGGGGTGGTGTACCAGCATGGCATGTCAATAACCCTTTTTTTCATGCCATGGACCCTCTTATTTTTGGATCGATGTTACATCTGCATGAAACTACTTGGATCGATGTTACATCTGCACGTGGAGTAACACGTGTAGAATGCAACGTTGTTACGGTAGTTTATAATATGGAAGTGGTGGTTTGCTTAGGTGATCAGCCTCATTGCTGTTTGGCACCTTCAATCTATCGTTTTGCGAAAGAAAAGTAGTTTACATGGGTGGGGTTGGCACCTATGCCTAGCGAAGAGGGCAGCGTGATCAATGTAGGCGTGTGCGGCTAGATTTTGTTGGCGGAGATATCATGGTTGAGGATTGCCTCCCATAGCTACGCCATAGAGAGTTAATTAACATATCCTGGAGATATTGGTTGAGGATGCCCTTGGTGGGCAAGGAATGCTACCATCTATGCAGGCTTTTCACCCACAAGTCACACCTTTATGTTGACCATCATGCAACTGTTGGCAACACACAAGGCATAAATCATATCCACATGCACAAGTTCTATATGAATTTATTGTTACCTTTAGAAAGTTGGAGTTGGTGTTCTCGGAAATATACTGTTTTGTAACTGTCATTTGTTTAGATTGTCAATTCAGATACATGTTGTATATATTGTCATTTGTAATTGGTAGTGTTTTTACCAAAAAAAATGTTTTTTTAACGTATTGGCACGTATCAAATAATGTCATCCAAATATTTTTAGGACCAATCTCCCGTGGGCGTTGATATATCTCCCGAGGACCACGTGTTTTGGTCATGGGGCCTCTTTCTGGCGCGTGATTCTATGTTTTGGGCCGGTTTTTCCGGTCACCGGCGGCACCAACGCGCAGTTCATAGGAGATACTTTAACTTTCCTATATGTTTAGGCCGTAAAAAAATTGGCGCGGCATCCTTCGTGACATGACAAAACGTTGAAAAGTTACTTTCAGGCAGTGTTTTAATTGCACGTTTAAGGAGCCGATGTGTTTTTTAATTTTTTAGGTTTATTCGAAAATGGCCCGGGGGCTTCTTTCTGGTCCGTGATTCTATGTTCCGGGCCGGTTTTTCCCGGTCACCGGCGGCGCCAATGCGCAGTTCATAGCACATACTTTAACGTTCCTATAAGCTTAGGCCGTAAAAAATTGGCACGGCATCCTTCGTGACATGACAAATCGCTGAAAAGTTACTTTCGGGCAGTGTTTTTATCGCACGTTAAGGAGTCGATGTGTTTTTTAATTTTTAGGTTTATTCGAAAATGGCCCGGGGGCCTATTTTGGACGCGTGATTCTATGTTCCAGGCAGGTTTTCCCAGTCACCGGCGGCGCTAACGCGCGGTTCATAGGAGATACCTTAACGTTCCTATAAGTTTAGGTCGTAAAAAAATTGGCGCGGCATCCTTCGTGACGTGACAAAACGCTGAAAAGCTACTTTTGGGCAGTGTTTTTATTGCATGTTAAGGAGTCGATGTGTTTTTTAATTTTTTAGGTTTATGCGAAAATGGCCCGGGGGCCTCTTTCAGGCGCGTGATTCTATGTTCCAGGCCGGTTTTTCCCAGTCACCGACGGTGCCAACGCGCAGTTCATAGGAGATACTTTAACGTTCCTATAAGTTTAGGCCGTAAAAAAATTAGCACGGCATCCTTCGTGACGTGACAAAACGTTGAAAAGTTACTTTCGGGCAGTGTTTTTATAAATATTATTCATTTTTAATCAATACGCAAAAAGTCTTGCAAAAAAGTCACCTTTATTATTAGCCAAACAAAATACGAACAAAAAACAAAAAAAAGAACCAAACTTAACAATTAGCCAAACAAATTACGAACCACGTGAGCCCCGTGTTGTATTCGTGCCCTATTTTTTTCTCATCAGTCCCCTTCCGGTCTGAGCAATTAACTCACTCCAGATGACGTACAAGTCAATGACTCAAACACCATCCTGGACAAACATTGTTAATCGTGTGACGTCATCAGGAGTTATGAGTGGATGCAACCCTGTATCAAGATCACCGTTTGGTGATCTAAAATAGTACCACGTGTTGTTAGTATTTTCATACCCAAGACGTGGAATAATGAGATCCATATCTGAGAGTTGGAAACCTTGGACAGTAAGGAAGTCAACATAGGTTATCCTATCGTCGTCATATGTCCTATTTGGCGTCGCCAAAAAGTGTCCGTAGTGGAAGACTTTCAACGTAAAGTATTGAGGTCGGCCTACATAGAGGACTCATTTACCGATCTTATCTACCATGTTGATGGAAAAAACGAAATTTGGGTATACAAATTCGTTGTTTTCAACCTCCATTTTTAGTGGTGTGATTTTAAAAAGAATGTACATGACTTTATATTGTCTGTGAAGCAAATTCCGCAAATTCGATTTTCAGATTTGAATGTCCTTGGAGTCGTCTATATATGGTAAACCCGCAAGTTTAACTTTCAGATTGTTTGAATATGGTAAATCCGCAATCCCGATTTGCGGATATGTATTAACTGCGTATAAAAGTACATGCATATGCATCCTCTGACGACCACTAATTCCCACACCAGAAGAGTATGTCAAGCAATAGTCATACACACATCCTCATGGATCTTGATCAATCTAACCCCGAATTTGAGGGCGTCCCTGATAAACCACAGTATAAGATTCCATAACAACCCCAATGGTATTGTCCAACTAGAGAGTCGAAGAAATGGTCTCCCAATGTCATAGAATTCTACCGGAATGGGGACGCTCCTGTCTGTTGTAGTGTCTTCCTTGGCAGGATCTCGCTCAGAATGGATTTTTGGGGAACCTCTTGGGATATGAGGGTGATGGTCACCTTTGGCCACTTGTAAGCATTGTTTTTTATAGTTTATATAGATGTACATTTATATATATGTCTAAATATATTCATTTGTATACATTTGTTTATTAAATATTGTAGCACGTGGAGGGCTGGGTTACGCTATTCATGAGGTACAGATGGGTATTGATCACTAAATCTAAAAAACCTGGAGTATTGTATCCTTGGACAATACTACCACCATAATTCTTCGACTTGTTATCCGAAACTCCCAACTATCGTGCGTTGCCATTTACCATCGCAATTAAAGACAATTACCCTCCTTTTATGGGATACTGATACCGTAATATTTTTAAATATAAATGATGTGTGTAAATGTATATACAAAAAATAACACAAGCTTTAATTAAAACGACTCACTAAAAACTACACACGCACGGCAAGTGTACCGGTCGCAAAGCAGTAAACAGATAAGACCGAGTATCGAACCCAAAGACGCGAATGCAACTCTAGATCACAACCTATACCAAATACTAGCCTAAATAAATATATACTTAAATGGGGGGTATTTTAAACTTACTAATTATAAACTTAGAAGGATCTAAATATAAACAAAATAACCTCAACTACTTAGACGAACCTAGGAGCTTGGTGAAATCAGATAGGAAGAAGGCTGGTTACTTAGGTAAAATCCCTAAACACTAGCAATAAATCCTGAATCTGGTAATTAACTTGAGACCCTATTCTTATCTAATAAACCTCCTGTCAAGGATAACTCACTAGACTCAAGGCGGGACAAGTGTAGAAATGCTAAGATGGATCTGGATCGCCCTAGCGTACCAAAATCCCACAGAAATCAGATTAAAACCTCTCCTAGATTAAAATCCTCAAACTATGAAGCAGACTTAAACTCTACTGAAGAAAACCTAGGAAAACTCTAAACACGGACAAGTAGCGACTCCCGCCCTAGCACTTGCCAACTACCGAACAATGCCTAGTTAGTTACCTAGCAAACTCGAGTTAGATTTCTCACCCTCAAGAATGGACTGCACGCCTTAATTAATTTATTATATTAGTTTGTTATACTTGTGTCGTACTCCAACTCCAAATACTAGCACGCTAACCTAAGTTGACGAACTAGATTGATTTCAAGACCTAGGGGGTATCTCTACATGCCTAGCTCCACAAAACCAATAAACAAACCTCAAATAAAATTAACACCAACACACATATATCAAATCCAACAATAAAATTAAAATCATGTAATCCTACACATCAAAATTAAAAACCAAGAATCATTAAAAACTGCAATTTACGTGTCTAGTTCATAAACCTAAGCAACCATAAAAGTCTAGCTACTCATAATATTTAGAAACATAAATTCAAAGTTTATAAAAAAAAACAATTTCATCATGTCTATAAAAATATAGAGCGAAAACTAAACCTAACCCAAGGCTCGTTAGCTTTTGATCTTTAACGTGCCCGTGGCCTTTTCTCCTTCCGTGCTCTTTCGCTCGTCACCGTAGTTGACCGGTTGACTTTTTGTCTTTCTTTTGTCTTTTTTTGTGCGATTCCAACTATCTGATTGGAATTCTCCTTTTTCAGTATATATCTCTCGTGCGCCGCTTTTCTATCTTTTTTTTTTTTTTTGAATACATGACTTCCAAGACAATTTAATGAAACCCTCACAAATTGTGTGTTGGGCCTTGAGTGACACAAAAGTCACGATTAGTTTTCTTTTTTTTTCTTTTTTTTTTATATCTAATAACTATTATTATTATATATATAGTATTATAATCTCGTGCTCTTGACTCGGGTGTTCTTGACTCGACCAGAGTTACTCGTCTACGCTCCAACGTCCATTCGAACACCTACCAAAATATAAGATAAATAAGCACTAAAAATTAATAAAAATCTATACAATGACAAAAATAGGCCAACAAACGAATACACGCCTAAAAATACTAAAAACTATATACAAAAGACTCAATTATAACAAAAAATACATAGGAGAATAGATGTGTTTTACGACACATCAAACATCCCCACACTTAAACCTTTTTCGTCCCTGAAAAAGAATTATGCTATGGAATCACAGTTAGGTTTACATCCAGTTTCAAAACATAGGTTACTTAATTAATAATCTACTAACGTGTTGATTGCGATTGCAGGTATATTGATCCTCTTAAACCCACACCGGTTTCCAAGCCCCTTTTTATTTATGTTAAGTTCATGTTGATTAGTCTATCTAGGGTCTCACTCGAAGGAAGCCACAGTTCCTCCTAATCCCGCCTCAAGCTTATGAAGCTAAAGGAACGACCAATTGACCATTTCCCAAACGTCTTATGTAGAAAACCAAGAGAATTTAAAATCACTTTTTTTTTGCATACTTAACTCAGAGGGTGTGACCAATCCAAGTCGCTATCCCAGTGGCCAGGCACCTTAAGCTTCAGCATTTTTTTCATCTCAGCATACTTAACTCAGAGGGTGTGACCAATCCAAGTCGCTATCCCAGTGGCCAGGCACCTTAAGCTTCAGCATTTTTGCTTTGATTTCTAATTTTTTTTTTAAGTGATTAGAAATTCTAACGGTTTTCTACTTATAACGGTGCTTCTTATACTATTTTTGGCGGTTTTGGTCTCCCCGTTTCTCCTAGATGAAAACCCACAAAATAGCCTAACATAATTAATTTATTACTTTTAAGGAAACCTTTCTACCGGCCGAGCCTACCACATATCCCAAATCAGACACGTTTTCAATCAATTTTAATCTCTTATTATACATACTATTTGAAAACCGGACACCTAACTTTACCTATCATTTTCCATATTTTATATAATGCAAACTTCAAAATCAGGGACTTTTTTTTCAGTTTTTTTTTTTTTTTTTTTTTTTTTTGATTTAAACGACTCTGTATACAGACTAAACGACAGTTTCCCATCCCCACACTTAAACTCTACATTGCCCTCAATGTAGGAATAGAAAACGACTCAAAACAAAAACTAATAAAAAAAATTCCGAATACAAAAATAAAAAGACGAGGGCAAATTGGAAAAGACTTAGCTGGTTAATTAATGCGTAATCTCCAAAAACTCTAGTCCAATCCAGCTCGATCGTATAGCATTTTGGTCGCGATCGGCTCTGACACAATGGTAAACTCTCGGGTTGCTTCAATATAACGTACAGCTCCAGAATCGCCCGAATGGAGATTGAGTACGAGCGGTACAATCCAAACCTGCGCAAAACGAAACAAACAAAACCCGAGCATAATACCGAACCACACAAAAATAAAAAGACTCAAACTACTAACTTGGACTCAAAATATAACAACAAACAAGAAGACGTACCTGCTTGGCAAAATGGCGGTGAATGGTGGTAGAACCAAATGGGTATAGAGGAAAAATTATGGTTCTTGCTCAACGTGAAGGACACTGGTGATCACAACACGTGTTGCAAGCGAAATTAATATATAACTTTCCGGGGTAATAGCTGGTCGCATGAGGCGAACAGGTCAGCCCAGACTCCTCACATTACGTTAAAAGTCTTTTTTCAGAGAAAGTTAATTAACTTTTTCTTTTTTTTTTTTTTTTTTTTTTTAGAAAAATTCTCTTATTACCCAAACCTTTACCAAAACTCCCACTCATAAAATATATATAAAGATAATACAGGGGATCCGCTCATTGTGAAATTTCCTCTACCTAAGCAAACACGCAAACCTGCTAACTGACTCAAAGACACAAAAAACAAAGATATAATAGAAAGATAAAATCCTATGAACCACTACCGAAGGACGGACCACAAATAAAAAAAATGAAAAGCTAGAAAAAAATAGGTATAAATATAAATTTACAAACTCTACAGAGCCTCCCCACACTTAAATTTAATCAGGGGGCTTCTCTTTTATCTGGACCCGATCCAACCCATTTAATTCCACCCGGTCCATATTATTTAGAAAAATTACATTAGTGGAATTTAAAAATATTTTATCGAATTTAAATGGGTCGGGCCACCAATATTTAAATTTACCTGGACCAAACCTGATTCTTGGCATGTAATGAGGGGACTTGCTGTCTCTGCAACTCCTGACCCTCACCCTGTGTCGGTCCAGGTGCCTCTTCGCCTTCTCCCGTGGTGGTGGCCATGGTGGTGGCACTAGTAGCAGTGTAATATCCAATGCCTGCACGGGCCGGCTGTGGTGTTCTTCTTCTTCCACCACTGCTTCTTTCTTATCTTCCTTGTTTGGTGACACTTGATCAAAATCTTTGTCCACTTCTAGAGCTGATAAATCAACTAACTCGTCACCAAACTCTGCTTCCCCATCAGCTACTTCTTCAAGCAGATCAGTGGTGTCTTCCTCTTCCACCACTTCTTCCTCAAACAGCCAGCCTGTGGATTCTGAAAATTCCATATCTTCCTCAGCCTCCTCTATCTTCTCCGTCATGGCTTTCCTGTACGTGTCCCACTCTACCCTTTCTATCTCCTCATCATCACTCCAGACATCCGCCTCCCAAGGATATGCTACTGAACTAGAGATCTGGCAAGGCTGCTCATCCTGCTGAACCAAAGGTGGGACTAAGGTGTCCATTATGGTCTCTGGCTCTAACCCTGAATCCTGCAAAATATCATCCTCACAAGACAAGTGTAAAGAATCATATGGATCAGTTAAATCATGCACAGAATCAGATGAGTAAGGACAAACAGTTTCAGCAACGGGCCTAATGCAATCAGGTAATGTAAATGTTACCATCTCGTCTGGGTCATCATTTGTGAAATAAACCTGCTGAACTGGAGGTGGGACTTCAACGTCCATTATGGTCTTCAGTTCATCCACCTGAGCCTCTAGCCTTTTAAGTGCCGCATCTTGTTCCCTCAAAGAGTCGGTGCGCTTGGATAGCAAAGAATCGATATCCTCGAGCATGAGCTGTTGTTTAGCAAGTAAGGCGGTCAAATCGGGTCTAATGTGAGACGAAACATCCCGATAATCGGGATGTGGATACAAATGTTGGCTAGGTGGATACTCTGACGAGCAACCACCATGCCTTTCCTCATACATCTCATCTTGTAGATAATCATGCCGACTTTTTCTTCTATCTAGTGACTCAGATGTTGCAGGGTTAAACCACCTGTTTGCCTGTGGGTATGAAGGCTGGTGTAACTGATATGGCTGCGGCTGCAAATACGTGTTAGAATAATAATCTGTGGAATACCCCGATGAATATGAATAAGGGCATCTTATGGTAAAGTGGGGTCCTCCACAGATCTCGCACATGATAAAAAAAATTTATATTACGACTAATAAAATAATATTAATAAGAAAATAAATAAAAACAAAAATTATTCACAAAATAGTAGACCAGAAACGGATCGGATAATTCTCAAGAGTGCTAATTGCGTCCCCGGCAACGGCGCCAAAAACTTGATGTGTGTAAATGTATATACAAAAAATAACACAAGCTTTAATTAAAACGACTCACCTAAAAACTACACACGCACGGCAAGTGTACCGGTCGCAAAGCAGTAAACAGATAAGACCGAGTATCGAACCCAAAGTCGCGAATGCAACTCTAGATCACAACCTATACCAAATACTAGCCTAAATAAATATATACTTAAATGGGGGGTATTTTAAACTTACTAATTATAAACTTAGAAGGATCTAAATATAAACAAAATAACCTCAACTACTTAGACGAACCTAGGAGCTTGGTGAAATCAGATAGGAAGAAGGCTGGTTACTTAGGTAAAATCCCTAGACACTAGCAATAAATCCTGAATCTGGTAATTAACTTGAGACCCTATTCTTATCTAATAAACCTCCTGTCAAGGATAACTCACTAGACTCAAGGCGGGACAAGTGTAGAAATGCTAAGATGGATCTGGATCGCCCTAGCGTACCAAAATCCCACAGAAATCAGATTAAAACCTCTCCTGGATTAAAATCCTCAAACTATGAAGCAGACTTAAACTCTACTGAAGAAAACCTAGGAAAACTCTAAACACGGACAAGTAGCGACTCCCGCCCTAGCGCTTGCCAACTACCGAACAATGCCTAGTTAGTTACCTAGCAAACTCGAGTTAGATTTCTCACCCTCAAGAATGGACTGCACGCCTTAGTTAATTTATTATATTAGTTTGTTATACTTGTGTCGTACTCCAACTCCAAATACTAGCACGCTAACCTAAGTTGACGAACTCGATTGATTTCAAGACCTAGGGGGTATCTCTACATGCCTAGCTCCACAAAACCAATAAACAAACCTCAAATAAAATTAACACCAACACACATATATCAAATCCAACAATAAAATTAAAATCATGTAATCCTACACATCAAAATTAAAAACCAAGAATCATTAAAAACTGCAATTTACGTGTCTAGTTCATAAACCTAAGCAACCATAAAAGTCTAACTACTCATAATATTTAGAAACATAAATTCAAAGTTTATAAAAAAAACAATTTCATCATGTCTATAAAAATATAGAGCGAAAACTAAACCTAACCCAAGGCTCGTTGGCTTTTGATCTTTAACGTGCCCGTGGCCTTTTCTCCTTCCGTGCTCTTTCGCTCGTCACCGTAGTTGACCGGTTGACTTTTTGTCTTTCTTTTGTCTTTTTTTGTGCGACTCCAACTATCCGATTGGAATTCTCCTTTTTCCAGTATATATCTCTCGTGCGCCGCTTTTCTATCTTTTTTTTTGAATACATGACTTCCAAGACAATTTAATGAAACCCTCACAAATTGTGTGTTGGGCCTTGAGTGACACAAAAGTCACGATTAGTTTTCTTTTTTTTTATTTTTTTTTTATTTTTATATCTAATAACTATTATTATTATATATATAGTATTATAATCTCGTGCTCTTGACTCGGGTGTTCTTGACTCGACCAGAGTTACTCGTCTACGCTCCAACGTCCATTCGAACACCTACCAAAATATAAGATAAATAAGCACTAAAAATTAATAAAAATCTATACAATGACAAAAATAGGCCAACAAACGAATACACGCCTAAAACTACTAAAAACTATATACAAAAGACTCAATTATAACAAAAAATACATAGGAGAATAGATGTGTTTTACGACACATCAATAAACCTTCATGTATATTATAATACAAGGTGGGAGTAAATTTACTCTAGATTTATTTATGCAGCTATATATCCGGTTATGTGTTGAACAAAGAGAGTGGTTCCTTGTGCAACTTGATATGCGGACACTTCATATGAATCTTTATTTTACTAGCTCTTGCGCGTTATCTGCTTGCGGTCACCTGACTCCAATTCAAGTCTTGATTTACCCAACAATTGTGAAGTTCGAGTCATTGGTCAAACAATTTTTGGATGAAATTTCATACTGGGAACATTTTGGACGAACTTATGTGGAAAAAATAATAGTCTCTGATACAAAAGTTTGGCCTCAACATAACGGCCTAGTTGGTGGTAATTCTGGAGTCCTTATCTGTATGTTAATGAAGAATCTAATTAATGACGATGATATCAACTTTCAAGGAGATCTTGCGGGGTCTTGTTTAGAGTATCGTCGGTACATGGCCAATGAATTTTACGCTGGACGTTGGACAGCAAATAATATGTAACAAGTATTGTTATTGTGCTCCATTTTCTTTACCGGCTAACATATGTTTGTGATTATGTTTGTTTGTTAACCTTTAGCAACCTTTAGAAAAAAAAAAGTGCTATTTATTAAACGAACGGGTGGATACATAAACATAGTTGTTATTAAATAAAAAACACAATAATTTGCCACAAACACACTTAGTAACCGCTTGTGTCCTCAGCCTTTGAGTTATACTCTTCAGCTTCTTGTTGTTAACTAAACAACTCAAATTGGACTTCATCGTAAGCTCGCTCGTAGCAAAAGTCACAGTCCTCTTCGTTCGTGGGACAGTGATTGTGGTAGTGATAGTGAATGGTAGGTTGTTGCACAATTGACTCGGGGTAACGGTAAGAACGGTGATGGGTTGGTGGTCTGACATTTGGGTCGTGAACACGGTCATGGGTTGGGGGTCGGACATTTGGGTCATGAACATGGTGATGGGTTGGGGTTCGGACATGTGGGTCGTGCTGACGATGATGGGTTGGTGGTCGCACATTTGGGTCGTGCTGACGGTGATGGGATAGGGGTGGTTGCACATTTGTGGGTTGGTGACGGTTGGTAGGTGGCTGTTCATTGGTTATGTGAACACGTGTATGCAACTGCTCGTTGATGGAATTCAATAAATCCTCAGTCGATCTGGCAGCCAACGGTGGCTCTGTCCAGCATACAAACCCACACCGTCTACCTCACCTAGACACGCATGAGTAGTACATACGTCCTGGGTTGGCTGAACTCCTTGACACCGGATAATTGTGTTTGATCCACGATTGCAATACACCATTGTTAATCGTTGATAGCTCAGCCAACCGGGTGGGTATGATGTAATTGAATCTCGTGCTTATATGATATGGTATTTATAGGTGACTTGCATTACAGAACATTTAGTCTTGCTAAAAAAATCTTCAAGTTGAACTTGCAACATTTATTATGAAAAAAAAATGTCTGCGTGTACTTTGTCCAGATGACTATTATATTATTATTTATTTACAAATCTGCAAGTTCAACTTGCGGGTTGTTGTTCCCAAGTATGCAAGTTCAAGACATTTATTATGAAAAAAAACTTACCAGTGTCTGTATGTACTTTGTCTGTAAATTCAAATCTGCAAGTTCAACTTGCTGGTTGTTGTTGAAAATCCCTATATAATACTATTTTACTATTATCTATATAATACTATTTTATTATTATTTATTTACAAATCTACAAGTTCAACTTACGGGTTGTTGAAAATCCCTATATAAGTATGCAATGTGTAGTACTGCATTTGCAAAACTTACCACCACCATCGTATTCTCCAACCCATTGTAGTGGTTTAAGGCCCCATAATGTCCCCAATGATTACCTAATTATTATTATTATTATATTTTTTTTAAATTGAAACAAATAAGCCACCTACCATTTCTTCTTATCCTGCCCTTTCTCACACACACACAACCAAACACACACCCCCCAGATCACCACCATCACTACCAATGACGGTACAAGACCTCGCCACCACCACCACCGTACATGTCAGCCACAACCGATCATCATCACCACCACCGTACACGCATAGTCACAGATCTGAAAAAACGGTCAGTTTCCTCTCATCTGTCCCCCCCCCTCTCTCTCTCTCTAATGTGATTGGTGGATTCAAAATGTTTTGTTGCGTTAAAAAATTAACGCTTAAACCGGATTTGGGGAATTAGCGCCGGGAGGGGGTGTTTGGGGCCTTAATCAGCGCTAAAATGGGCTTTCATGCCCCATTTACCGCCCACTACGGGTGGTCTAAGTATATAAATAATGCAGTTATCTAGGCTCTTCATCCTAATCGAGCTCAATTAATTATGCTCCGACTTGAATTCGTTTATCAAAAAAAGCTTGTAGTTTGCCTCAAGTTTAATTCCTTTAAAATAACCTTAATTCAAGCTTTTAGTTAGATGATCTTGAGATAGAGTATCTCAAGACAACTCCGTTACACTTCTCCTTTTTAGTCATGAGATGAGTTGCCTCTTGTTTTGGGATGATGAATGATTTATATTAGGCTTTTGGGTATAGTTTAATACATCTTAATTTCACATACGTTTCACATCATTAATTTTTTCCTATTTCACTTTACCTCACTCAAAAAATTTGTTTAACTCTATTAACTTCATCTAATACTATTTTTAGTGGTTTTTTGTTTAAAAAAATAGGAAACAAAAATAATTAAATCTCTTAACATTCCATTAACATCTTAATTCCACATCACTAACTTTCCCCAATTTCACTCCACATCATCTCAAGAAAATGGTTTAACTCTATTAACTCCATCTAAGACTATTTTGAGTGGTTTTTGGTTTAAAAACGAAACAAAAATAATTAATTCTCTAAATATTCCGTTAATAAAATATAGGGTTGAGTTCCTGTACAAAGGGTGTTTTTTGTAAGAAGGGTAAGAGGTGTTTATAGCCCTTAGATCTATAGATGGATGGTTGAGATTGATTAGTGGCAAAATGGTAATTTGTGTTATATATTTGAATGATTAATTAGAGTGAATAGGGGTGTAATAGTCATTGTGTGTACATAAAAGATGGAAAAATATTCATCATCCTTAAGTCACGTTCCCCTCTCTCCCCCTTCTCTCTCTCTCTCTCTCTCTCTCTCTCTCTCTCTCTCTCTATATATATATATATATATATATATATATATATATAGGGTAGGGTTCCTGTAGGAAAATGGTTTTGTGTAGGAAAGTAGGAAGTGTTTTCAACCATTAGATTTAAGGATGAATGTTGGAGATTAAAAGATGGGATGTGTTTAGAATATAATTAATATATTATAGTAATTAAGGGTAAGATAGTCAATATGTGTTTTAATTGAGGGTATCAAAGTCATTTTCTATCAAAGTGTTTTAGAAACTATTTTAATGTTCCAACATTTAAGGTTTTCTCTCTCATCTAAATCTATATCTATATCTATATCTATATCTATATCTATATCTATATCTATATCTATATATATAATAAACCAAAGTATTTTTAATGACATGTCATAATACTATGCAATCTCTCTTTTAAGAGATGCCACATAAGATGTGATGTAGCAACTCTAGACCAATTGAAAAATGAATAAATATGGTTTAAATATGATTTAACATAATCTATTAAATACCTAATCTACAAAATGTAAATATTAAAACTTTATTATTTTCTCTCTCATGTTTCCTCTCATAACTTTTAAACGTTAATATCTTTTATATACGATATTTTTTAAAGAAAAAAACTACACCAAATTAACGAGCGTTTTATTATCTTTCCAACGAGTACCATAGTGCTATATAAAAAACGGAGAAAAAAAACGACTATTTTTTGTAACCCGACAGCTATTGTGTCAGGTTTGGAATTAGTTTAAAAAAATTGTGGGTTTGGATCGGGCCTGGGAGTAGGTGATACCCGACCCAATTACCCTTTTTTTATATTAGAATATGATAACTTATGGCAGAGATTTGTTTAAAATAATAATAATAATAATAATAATAATAATAATATTCATTAATCATATATTGGCAGATGCCAGTTTTATAGTTTAGATACTTCTAATTTTATTTACTTTACTTAGATTTTTCAACCCGGGACGCTCCTGGGTATAAACTAGTATTATTATAATTAATAATATTCAATGCTCTCTCTCTCTCCTACATTCAAAATTTATTCATCTTCTAAGACCCACCGTAGTGGGAAGGTTTGTGGGCGCTATACACAAAAATGGAGCCCCCAACACCATTACATGGGGGCTCTATTTTTCAAAATCATGCCTTGGCGTTATATTTATGGCGCCGGAACAAAACTCCCCCCTCCAATCATCCTTTGCCACATCAGACTCTCTCTCTCTCTCTCTCTCTCTTATTATTTTATTATTTTTTATTTAAAAGATAAAATAAAATATTAATAAGGGCTTTATAAATAAAGCCCCTACCACTACACCTCTTTTTCAGTTTCTCTCTCCATGCTGACTCAGCAGCCACGTGGACCAATCAGGAAGGGGGCTTTATAAATAAAGCCCCCCACTACGCATGGTCTAAAAAGAAAAAACAACTACACACACAATATCTTCTGCATTGGCTTGTATTCATCTTCAATCCAACTTTTGCGCGTGTTTTAAACCTCCTACTAGCAGTGTTTTAAAACACTACTCATTCGCATTTGTTTAAAAACACTACTGACTCGCATCTGTTTAAAAACACTACTAATTCGCGTCTGTTTAAAAAACTACTGCTTCGCATCTATTTAAAAACATAACTGATTCACATCTGTTAAAAAACACTCCTGTTGTTATCCTTTTGTGAAATTGCTTGTTATTTTATTTAAAACACTACTTAATCGTATGTGTTAAAAAACACTACTGATTCGCATCTGTTTAAAAACAC
Organism: Ambrosia x helenae; assembly: GCA_030844895.1. NCBI lineage: Eukaryota > Viridiplantae > Streptophyta > Magnoliopsida > Asterales > Asteraceae > Ambrosia > Ambrosia x helenae. The sequence continues at coordinate 40,345,324 of CM061231.1, read as the reverse complement.
TACTGATTCGTGGATTTCAATAATTTGTTGATGATTGTATAGAATGGATCGCTGATATGCCTGAAGAATCGAACAAATTTTTGGGATATTGATCGAATTAATTGATATGAAGATGTTATGAATCTTATGAAAATAAGGAATAATAAGTTATTTTGGGATGATAAATCTTCATAACTAACAATATTAAGTTGCTAAATTAGTGGGTTTGAGATAATTAAACAATGGACAAAAAGTCTAAAATGCTCTTCATCTCAAGATTTGATCCAATGGTTTAAAACACTTCCTACACAAAACAATTTTCCTACAGGATCCTCTACATATATATATATCTCTCTCTATACCGAAAAATAATTTGTGTTTTTGCTTTCGTAAAATCAATTTACAAATAATGGATGAAGATCAAGGAAATGTTTTTTCTCTCCACTGGTTTCCTCTACACTCTTTCTTCTCGCAAAACAAATAAAGAGGGATTGTAATATTTGTTTTAAAGGAACTCAAATTGTAAGATATCACCGTTCAAAAAAAATCTTTTTTTAATTGATTTATTTAATTTTATTCATTAAAATTGTGTTCTCATAATTGTACTTTTTTTTGTTTGTGTAGTACAGGTTTTATCATTTTTCATATTGTGTGTTTTAGTGTGTTTGTGGTTGTGTGTTTTATGTTCAACAAATTATTATGGTAGAATAGATTATATCATTTTTGATATGTGGTTTTTACTGTATGTTAACAAGCTAAAGTGTATTGTATTGTGGTAACTTTCTGGGTTTTGATGGGTATAATATGGTGTTTGCTCTAAATCTATTGTGTTTTATGTTATTTTGTTATTTCAGCAGCAAAAGCATTGTAGTACACCAAGTTTAACATAAAACACCATACGCATATGAATAAAACACCATAAGTGCCTGCTCTCTTTTTGTAAAAAAAAACACCCAACGCATGCAATATTCAAACCTCATATTGTGTTATAACAACATAAACTACACTAAAAACATAAAACACTATTGTATCACGTTGGAACATAAAACACCCTAAGATTAAAACACCAAAAAAATCACTGCTTCAGTGTATGCTTATTCAATTAAATATAATATGGGTCACATGAATTTGAATTGTAATTATGTTGAAATAAAAATCCTTGAAAATCTCATTTTAATTAAATACATGTTTGCTCCCTATTTTTAAGATTGATAAAAGTACCTTATTACCCTTAATCACTAATTTTAATGCTTGTCACATGTCACCCCCACATTGGTTCTCACAATTCTCACAAAAAAATTAATTTGTACAGGAACCTAAATCTTAAAATATAACCACTTTAACGCATCTTAACACAAGAAAAGGGTGGTGTATAATGTCGGTTAACATGACATGTCATTGTTAACGCCTCAAATGTTAAAGTACACCTATCAACTTATATTGTTAACAACCCCTCGACCTGAGTTCGAATCACTACCCACGCACCGGTGTCCACTTTGAAGTTATCTCAAACCGTTACAGGGAATTTTTTCGTGGTGTGCAGGATTCGAACTCAAGACCAAGCCCGGGCGGGAACCCTCCTAAGAGGTAAACCCTCCCACCTCTCCCCAGCTGGACTGATTATTAAAGAATCAGTTACGAATTGAATTTCAAGTTAGGTGAAATCAAAGTTATCCAAAGCACAACCCAAATTTATTTATAACATTATTGCTTAAACAAACTTAATTAACAAACAGGAAGGATTCACAGCCATTAAATTTAGGCGATGGCAAGATCGTAATTAACAAACTTAATTATTGTTGGCTTAAACAAACCAGGGGTAGATTAGGAAAAAAATGTTCAAAACTTTTTTTTTGTTAAGTAGAGCCAAAATCAGAACTTCTATTCAAACGATTTCTGAACGATTATACATTTCATAAGATTAGACAATCAAATACACAAATAAAAATCGATTATACTGAACGTAAGAATAGAGAATCATTCAAAAAATCAAAAAACAGAGCACTGTACTGAACGTTAAAGAAGAAGAAGTAATGCTCGTTATTATTGTGAAATATTTTTTATTATATTTCATGAAGAGCGTTTAAACCTAAAACAATTAGGTTAACAGATGTTGCAGAAGAAAATGAAGAAGATGGTGATAACAGGGGTGTGTAAAAACGCACGTACATGTATGTTCGTTATTATAAACGCACGTTGTATATTCTTTAAACGTACGTTATATATTCTTTAAACGCACTTGTATATCTATCTATATAATAAATGAGTAACCTCTGGTCGAATAGAAGCCTTAGAGAGGGCCTCTAGGATCCAACAACAAATATGGAGCTCCGAATTTATTACTATAAGAACCTCTTTCTTTTCTTTTATTTTTTTCATTCTCCATATCAAAACTCTCCTATTCTTCCTAATTCCTAACAAATCTTTTAATCTTTCTTCTTCATCTTGCATCATTTCTTGATTATCCACAACCGATTAAAGGTAAACATTCATACTACTCTTCTATCTATCTATATAATAAATGAGTAACCTCGGGTCGAATAGAAGCCTTAGAGAGTGTCACACCCTCAAAATCCACTTGCGGAGTTTTACCGCGAGGCGCATGACAAACCAGGATCCAAGTCAACGATCACAATAAACAAATCTAAATGAACGTATGCAATTTCAAAAACATAGTTTAAATTCCCAAATACAGCGGAAGCTTATTCTCAAAACATAATCCAAAAGTAAACCAAATTATTCAATGTTTGAAAACCATGCAACCTGTAACACCCCAACCGATGGCGGAATCATCGAGGTGCCACGTAGTGACGATTGTTCAAAAGCTCATGGTACTAAAATGTAAATATTATTGAATAAACCAAAATTGTCTTACATGGAAATGGAAATACATTGTCTAAATGAAATGTAAATATTGAAATAACTGAATTAAAGTAAAGCACTAAATGTCTCTTGTTAAAGCACTAGATCAAACTGCACCTGAAACATGTACAAAATAGATTTGGTCAACATATGAAATGTTGGTGAGCATTCCTAGTTTTGATATATATAGTAGGTTAAAAAGTTATACAATTCAAGTGCAAGCTACAGTGCAAATATGTAAACCATGTATCAAACAAATGAGCGAAATCAACCCTGTGACTGTATAATGTACTGTATGAACTGTAGTGTACTTATCCAATAAATGGATAAAAGGCTTAACACTGGCCACGGATTCTCCGATGAAAAAGGGGGAGAATCAATCTAGGCGGGTTGTCAATCCAAATAGCGCTATCCAATGTTAAGGTCGGCTTGTACCATGTTAATGATTTCACTAAGTACAAATGTAATCCACATGTATTGTCTAAGCATAAAGCACGTTGTAAGCAATGCACATAGTACTAGAATTGTATTGTAAAAATGTAAATTTGAATTTGAAATAGTGTACATGTAACACCCCAAAAATGTATAAAAGCAAAAAGGGGTAGGAATACTCACTGTATACGTAATAGCTTGTAATTGAATTGGATAACGAAGTATGCGTTGGAAATATTCCAAAGAATCAACCTAAAGAATTTAATAATGTGTAAGGAAAATAACTCTAGGATACATGTATTTCTAGGGCTTCGAATTTGGGGATAAATGTTTATTTGATTAAATAATGAATTGTTTATTAAATATATGAAATTTAATAAATAAATAAATAAAAGTCTCTTTGTAAAATCTTAAGTTGAATATAATCATAACATAAGGTTTTGAGTATGAAAATAATTTTTATAAAATTATTTTCTTGAAAATAGAATATTTAATCTAATTATTTCAAATTGTCAAAATATGACTTTAATATCTAAAAATATTAAAATCAAAGAATTTCTGAATTAAAAATTGTATTTCAGTTCCAAATGAATAGAAATAATTTATGTAAAATTTTGGTACAAAAATATTGAAAAATGAATTTATTATGATTTATTTATGATTAAAATTAACGAAAATTGATTAAAAATATTAAACAAACGGTTTTTCTAAATTAAAAATATTTTCTGAAATGTATATTGTCATACAAGTTCAGGATAATTTTTGTGAAATTTTATAAAATCGTTTAGATATTTTTATAGAATTTAATAAAGATAAATGAGTAAACTTGTATTATTAATAATATATATTAAATAAATTATTTTTGAAAAACTAAAAATTGGGTAATGAACTTTCTCATCAGATCAACATAATATAATTTTTGTAGAATTTATAAAAGGGTTTTGGTATTTTAAAATGAATTTTAAATATATAAATGGATATATATATATATAAGTTAAGCTTTTTTAAAAAAAATGGTGCTTGTGGGACTCGAACCTGGCCATCTGGCCGGTTCATGTCTTTGTGAAAGGAGGCCAACCAACTGATCTGTTGATCAGTTGGTGTTGAATGTTGTTTTGAAATAATTAAATACACATAGTAGCAGATCCATTATCCCCAATTTCATACACATGAACCCTAGTTCTAGCAATAATCTGTTACACACATCAATAGCCCAATTGATCTTAGGGCTTTTGATGTGTGCACGCCGGTGATCAAAACCCACATAAAAGATTAGACTTACAGTTTTATATCGTGTATGATTGCTAGGTCAAACTTAAAAGTCAACAGCGAGTCAAGAACACGATCAGAGTGGTTATTGTGAAGAATTAGAGATAGAGAAAGGATTATTGGCGAGTTGTGAAGGTTCGTGAACGTCCAATTTATAGTGAACGAGTCTGAATTGTTAACTTGGTAAATCGTTGACCTCGTTTAATGTTTGACGCGTTTATAACAAAAAAGGTAAGAATTGAAGGTTAATTGATGCGTAATCAACTCGTTCTAGGCCGGACATCACGAATCCAAGTCAACCATGGTTAAATTACATGTTAATAGTGCCAATTGAATGGTCAAAATAAAAGAAAGAAAGAAAAAAAAAAAATAAAATAAAAAAAAGTCTGCTGTTCGTAACAGCCAAGGGAAGAAGGAAGGAAAAGGACGCGAAAAAAAAGGATAAATATTATTTGGGCTGAGTTAAAAACAAGTTCAAGGTGTAGCTCAGATGGTTGGACGTTGTTGTTGTGTGCGTGACTCGGCTGTCTACCCGGGTTCGAATCCGGTTGACAGCAAGACATTTTTTTTTTCTTTAAACATAAGGGGGAATGGGCCAGTCTGATGGGCCGGCTGCTGTTGGGCTCATGTGTGATGGTGGGCTCAGGTTTTAAGAAAAAGGAGGGGTTTGGGCTATGGTTGGGTGGTGGTTTTGATAATGGTTTCAAGTGGGTGTGTTTATAAATATATATATATATATTTTTTTTATATAATCAGAATTTTTTTTTTTTTTTTTAAACGTTCAAGAATAATGGAAATGTCACGTTTTATTAACTGCGGTATAACGTACAAGAAATCATAAAAAGAAATACAACGAAAAGTGACGGATGTCACAGCATCCCCTACTTTTAGAAATTTCGTCCCGAAATTCTTTCAAGTGGTAGTCTCTGGAAAAAGATGAGGATACTTTGACATCATTTGGTCCTCACGCTCCCAAGTAAACTCTGGGCCTCGTTTGGATTCCCAACGAACTTTGACAATAGGAATTCGGCTTCGCTTAAGCGTTTTGACATCTCGATCCATAATCTCCACAGGTTTCTCTATGAAGCGCATCGATTCGTCAATCTGGATATCCTCTAAAGGAACCTGGAGGTTATCTTCAGCCAAACACTTTTTGAGATTAGAAACATGAAACGTTGGATGAACATTATTGAGCTCTGGTGGTAAATCGAGCTTGTAAGCCACCTTCCCAACTCGCTCAAGGATCTTAAAAGGGCCTACGAACCGTGGTGCAAGTTTCCCTTTCTTTCCAAACCGAAATACACCCTTCCAAGGTGACACCTTGAGAAGTACCATGTCTCCGACTTGAAATTCTAAAGGTTTGCGCCTTTGATCAGCATAGCTCTTTTGTCTGCTTCGAGCAACTTGTAAGTTCTCCCGAATGCGATGAATTTTGTCTGTCGTTTCTTGTATCAGTTCGGGACCGGTGATTTGTGTTTCACCAACCTCGCTCCAACACACAGGGGAACGACATTTGCGACCATAAAGTGCCTCAAATGGTGCCATGTTAATACTGGAATGGTAGCTGTTATTGTATGAGAACTCAACCAAAGGTAGGTGCGTGTCCCAATTACCACCAAAGTCGATGATGCACGCTCGAAGCATATCCTCCAATGTTTGGATGGTTCGTTCAGTTTGGCCATCCGTCTGTGGGTGATAAGCCGTGCTAAGATTCAGTTGTGTACCAAGTGCGGACTGAAATGTCTGCCAAAAGCGAGAAGTAAACCAGCTATCACGATCGGAAATAATGTCTAGAGGAATACCATGACGGCTGACAATCTCACTGATGTAGATCTTAGCTAGTTTCTCAGCTGTGTAGGTCTCACGAATGGGTAGGAAGTGAGCAGATTTGGTCAAACGATCGACAATAACCCAGATGCTGTCATGCCCACGAGTGGTGCGTGGGAGCTTCGTGATGAAGTCCATAGCAATGTTCTCCCACTTCCACACTGGTATTTCTGGTTGCACAAGTAAACCAGATGGACGTTGGTGCTCAGCTTTGACTTTGGAACAAGTGAGGCATTTAGCCACATAAAGAGCTATGTCCTTCTTCATACCGGGCCACCAATACAAAGTACGCAGATCCTGATACATCTTGTCTGCACCAGGGTGAATGGAATAACGAGACTTATGGGACTCGTCCATGAGGAAGGTACGCAGGTTGTCACGATCAGGGATCCAAAGACGGTTCATGAAATAAAGTAAACCATTTCTGGTTTCCAACTGATTTTCGGCTCCACACGACATTTCTTCGTACATGTTGCCCTCAGTAACAGAGATATGTTGGGCTTCAATGATGCGGAGTTTTATATCAGACTGGACCTGAGCACAATAAAGCTGGGCATGACCTTTACGACTAAGAGCATCGGCCACAACATTCGCCTTGCCAGGATGGTAGCGAATCTCGCAGTCGTAGTCGTTCAACAACTCGACCCATCGTCGTTGTCGTATATTCAGATCTTTCTGGTTGAAAATGTGTTGAAGACTCTTGTGGTCAGTGAAGATCACACATTTTGTACCATATAAATAGTGCCGCCAAATCTTAAGTGCGAAAACGACCGCTCCGAGCTCAAGATCATGGGTAGTGTAATTTTTCTCATGGTTTTTCAGTTGTCGTGATGCATATGCTATAACCTTGCCTCGTTGCATGAGAACACAACCAAGACCTTGGTTAGAGGCATCACAGTAAACCACGAAATCCTCATTGCCGTCAGGTAAAGTGAGGATTGGAGCATCACACAGTTTCTGCTTCAAAGTCTGGAATGCTTCTTCCTGACTGGGTCCCCATACATATGGTTTATCCTTATGGGTCAAGGAAGTGAGAGGTAAGGCAATCTTGGAAAAGTTGAGAATAAATCGACGATAGTAACCCGCCAAGCCAAGAAAAGAGCGAACTTCCGTGGGAGACTTGGGTGTAATCCAATTCTTAACAGCCTCAATCTTAGCTGGATCCACGTGTATACCCTTATCACTGATAATGTGTCCCAAAAATTGAACCTCCTTAAGCCAGAATTCACACTTGGAGAATTTGGCATACAGTTGTTCATTCTTCAAAAGACTCAAAATTTGTCTAAGGTGTTGCTCGTGGGCTGATTTGGTTTTAGAGTAAATGAGAATGTCATCGATGAAAACAATTACGAACTTATCCAAGAAGGGTTTGCACACGCGATTCATGAGATCCATGAAGACAGCGGGTGCATTCGTTAGTCCAAATGGCATAACCATGAACTCGTAATGCCCATAGCGTGTACGGAAAGCTGTCTTTGGAATATCGTCTTCATGGACTCGTAGCTGATGATATCCCGAACGAAGATCGATCTTTGAGAAACAAGTCGAACCTTGAAGTTGATCAAAGAGGTCATCAATGCGGGGTAAAGGGTACCGGTTTTTAATGGTGAGTTTATTTAGCTCCCGATAATCAATACACATACGGAAAGATCCATCCTTCTTCTTTACAAATAAGACTGGAGCTCCCCACGGTGATGAACTGGGACGAATGAAACCCTTGTCTGCCAACTCTTGAAGTTGACTCGCAAGTTCTTGCATCTCGGAAGGTGCAAGGCGGTACGGAGATTTAGCAACGGGCGTAGCACCAGGTACAAGATCAATACGAAATTCAACAGGACGCACCGGTGGAAGTCCGGGCAAGTCATCAGGGAAAACTTCTGGAAACTCACGAACAACAGGAACATCTTGAATACTCTTGTCTTTACCTTTCTTTTCCACAATATGGGCCAAGAAAGCTACGTATTTCTTGCGTAGATATTTCTGTGCTTGAGTGCAAGACATGAGTTTAAGACCACTGGATGGTTTCTCACCATAAACCCGTAAAAAGTCACCCGATGCGAGAGGAAACCGAATGAATTTCTCAAAGCAGACAACTTCGGCATGATGTTTAGAAAGCCAATCCATACCCACGATGACATCAAAGCTTCCCAATTTCATGGGTATAAGATCAATGGTGAAGTCATGTTCGTTAAGGCTAAGAGTACAACCCTGAATGATAGAATCGATTGAGATGGGTTTGCCATCCGCGACCTCGACAGTGAAAGGCGCTCCTAATCTAGAGCGAGTGTGAGATAATAAAGGTTCGAAAGCTAACGACACAAAACTTTTATCCGCACCAGTATCAAATAAAATTGAAGCATAACGACCATCAAGTAAAAACGTACCATTCACCACATCATTTGCCTCCTGAGCTTCTGCTGCATTGATGTTGAAAGCCCTACCACGAGCCACTGGGTTTGCTGCACGGTTTGCTGGGACAAGTGCTGGACATTGGTTTCTAAGGTGGTTTGGATCACCACAATTGAAGCAAGCTCGACCATATGCTATAGGTTGTGGGTTTTGGCGAGCTGGTTGAGGGTTGACTGGTTGAGGGTTAACAGGTTGAGCATTAATTGGTTGAGGTCGAAACATAGATCGACATGTGGCAGCTACATGACCATACCTACCACAGGTGGTACAGTGGCGACAAGGAAAATTTGCGGGGTGATGGTACTGACAGGTGGCACACTTGGGTAAGTTTCCACTATAAACCTTCTTAACAGGAGGAGCCTGAGCCATTGGAGCCTGAGTTACTGGGGCCACAACAGCATAGTTTCTACCCCTGGACTTCCGCTTCCTAGTGTTGGAACCGGTATTGTCTACAGCAACTCTTGATGATTCAGTGGTAGGGGTGGGGGTCTTCTCAGCTGATTTCTTGGTTCCTTTCCTAACCAAATTTCCCTTTTTGACGTGCTTGTCAGTCAAGGAGGCTGCAAGCTGGATGGCTTCTTCCACCGTAGTGGGTCTGCTTCCGGTGACTACATCTTGAATTAGGTCAGGCAAACCCTCAATATATTTCTCGATTGCTCGAGAGACTGGGGTAACCATGTGTGGAACCAAAATACTGAGCTCATGATATCGAGTGTTGTACGCAAGATTTTCACCACTGTCTTGTTTTAACCCATGGAACTCTTCCTCTAGCTTCCTCATTTCGTTCCTAGGGCAGAACTTGGCGATCATAAGTTCCTTGACCTCAGCCCAAGACAAGGATAGAGCAACATCAGCGCCCGATTACGCTTTTCACCATTCCACCAGGTCAATGCCCCCTTTTGAAGGACACTGGTAGCATAGCGAACGCGGAGGTTATCAGGACACTCGCTGTTCACGAAGGTACTTTCCATACTTTCAAACCATTGGAGGAGGCCAGTAGCACCCTCCTCCCCAGTAAACTTCGTGGGGTTGCATGAGTTGAAGTGTTTGAATGTACACCGGGATTGAGTTGCACCCTCTGTGTTGGTACTGTTGCTGTTTTGGGTTAACTCACTAACAAGATTCGGAATCACTGCAGCAATTTGCTCAGCGACAAGAGAAGCAAGGCGACGATCAGAACGTTGTCCAGAAGCACGAACAGTGCGTTGGCTAGCATCACGGAGCATACGGCGAGCAGACATCTACAAGGCAGTCAATGAAAAATTATGAGATTAATAAATGTAAGTGTATAATTGCATAAGGATTATGAAATAGAAGTATATCATTTGAAATATTTGTATAACATGTTTGGATTGCCCTTGTCTAGCTATAAAGCCCAACAAGAACGTTGACTTTTCAAAGAAATTGAGCCCAATGGTGATCAAAGAAGACATGCTTTAGCCTATAAGTGGACACTCACTCCAGGAATCCCCAAGTAAGCATAACAGGTCCGTAAATGGATTTATGCGCTATGCTTGCCTATGCCAGAAAACCCAGTGTACAGGCGTTCACCCTTCCAGATTGCACGTGTCCTTTTTCACACTCATTAAAGTTCAACAACTTTGAAGGAGCAAAAATAAGAGTAGGCATTATGCCTAAGAGTGTCTTCATGAAAGGTACTGCTCCCGCTCCATGATGATGTAGTCTTTCCACCCCTTGTAGGACACCATCTCTATACACCATAATGAAAGATGAGGAGAAATGGAGAAGAAGGGGAAAGATTGAGGAAGGAAAGTGGAGGGTAATGAAGGGAATGATAAATTAGGAAGTGTTGTACCTGAAAGTTGAAATTCGGTTATAGTCTAGGCTAAAAGGCATTCTAATAACCTAATTCCCTATAACCATGGCTCTGATACCAATCTGTAACACCCCAATCGATGGCGGAATCATCGAGGTGCCACGTAGTGACGATTGTTCAAAAGCTCATGGTACTAAAATGTAAATATTATTGAATAAACCAAAATTGTCTTACATGGAAATGGAAATACATTGTCTAAATGAAATGTAAATATTGAAATAACTGAATTAAAGTAAAGCACTAAATGTCTCTTGTTAAAGCACTAGATCAAACTGCACCTGAAACATGTACAAAATAGATTTGGTCAACATATGAAATGTTGGTGAGCATTCCTAGTTTTGATATATATAGTAGGTTAAAAAGTTATACAATTCAAGTGCAAGCTACAGTGCAAATATGTAAACCATGTATCAAACAAATGAGCGAAATCAACCCTGTGACTGTATAATGTACTGTATGAACTGTAGTGTACTTATCCAATAAATGGATAAAAGGCTTAACACTGGCCACGGATTCTCCGATGAAAAAGGGGGAGAATCAATCTAGGCGGGTTGTCAATCCAAATAGCGCTATCCAATGTTAAGGTCGGCTTGTACCATGTTAATGATTTCACTAAGTACAAATGTAATCCACATGTATTGTCTAAGCATAAAGCACGTTGTAAGCAATGCACATAGTACTAGAATTGTATTGTAAAAATGTAAATTTGAATTTGAAATAGTGTACATGTAACACCCCAAAAATGTATAAAAGCAAAAAGGGGTAGGAATACTTACTGTATACGTAATAGCTTGTAATTGAATTGGATAACGAAGTATGCGTTGGAAATATTCCAAAGAATCAACCTAAAGAATTTAATAATGTGTAAGGAAAATAACTCTAGGATACATGTATTTCTAGGGCTTCGAATTTGGGGATAAATGTTTATTTGATTAAATAATGAATTGTTTATTAAATATATGAAATTTAATAAATAAATAAATAAAAGTCTCTTTGTAAAATCTTAAGTTGAATATAATCATAACATAAGGTTTTGAGTATGAAAATAATTTTTATAAAATTATTTTCTTGAAAATAGAATATTTAATCTAATTATTTCAAATTGTCAAAATATGACTTTAATATCTAAAAATATTAAAATCAAAGAATTTCTGAATTAAAAATTGTATTTCAGTTCCAAATGAATAGAAATAATTTATGTAAAATTTTGGTACAAAAATATTGAAAAATGAATTTATTATGATTTATTTATGATTAAAATTAACGAAAATTGATTAAAAATATTAAACAAACGGTTTTTCTAAATTAAAAATATTTTCTGAAATGTATATTGTCATACAAGTTCAGGATAATTTTTGTGAAATTTTATAAAATCGTTTAGATATTTTTATAGAATTTAATAAAGATAAATGAGTAAACTTGTATTATTAATAATATATATTAAATAAATTATTTTTGAAAAACTAAAAATTGGGTAATGAACTTTCTCATCAGATCAACATAATATAATTTTTGTAGAATTTATAAAAGGGTTTTGGTATTTTAAAATGAATTTTAAATATATAAATGGATATATATATATATAAGTTAAGCTTTTTTAAAAAAAATGGTGCTTGTGGGACTCGAACCTGGCCATCTGGCCGGTTCATGTCTTTGTGAAAGGAGGCCAACCAACTGATCTGTTGATCAGTTGGTGTTGAATGTTGTTTTGAAATAATTAAATACACATAGTAGCAGATCCATTATCCCCAATTTCATACACATGAACCCTAGTTCTAGCAATAATCTGTTACACACATCAATAGCCCAATTGATCTTAGGGCTTTTGATGTGTGCACGCCGGTGATCAAAACCCACATAAAAGATTAGACTTACAGTTTTATATCGTGTATGATTGCTAGGTCAAACTTAAAAGTCAACAGCGAGTCAAGAACACGATCAGAGTGGTTATTGTGAAGAATTAGAGATAGAGAAAGGATTATTGGCGAGTTGTGAAGGTTCGTGAACGTCCAATTTATAGTGAACGAGTCTGAATTGTTAACTTGGTAAATCGTTGACCTCGTTTAATGTTTGACGCGTTTATAACAAAAAAGGTAAGAATTGAAGGTTAATTGATGCGTAATCAACTCGTTCTAGGCCGGACATCACGAATCCAAGTCAACCATGGTTAAATTACATGTTAATAGTGCCAATTGAATGGTCAAAATAAAAGAAAGAAAGAAAAAAAAAATAAAATAAAAAAAAGTCTGCTGTTCGTAACAGCCAAGGGAAGAAGGAAGGAAAAGGACGCGAAAAAAAAGGATAAATATTATTTGGGCTGAGTTAAAAACAAGTTCAAGGTGTAGCTCAGATGGTTGGACGTTGTTGTTGTGTGCGTGACTCGGCTGTCTACCGGGTTCGAATCCGGTTGACAGCAAGACATTTTTTTTTCTTTAAACATAAGGGGGAATGGGCCAGTCTGATGGGCCGGCCTGCTGTTGGGCTCATGTGTGATGGTGGGCTCAGGTTTTAAGAAAAAGGAGGGGTTTGGGCTATGGTTGGGTGGTGGTTTTGATAATGGTTTCAAGTGGGTGTGTTTATAAATATATATATATATATATTTTTTTTATATAATCAGAATTTTTTTTTTTTTAAACGTTCAAGAATAATGGAAATGTCACGTTTTATTAACTGCGGTATAACGTACAAGAAATCATAAAAAGAAATACAACGAAAAGTGACGGATGTCACACAACCCTAACTAGACGCCGTGCAGACGCGTGCGCCCTAGTTCCGTAGTGCTACCTTAGCGACCTGAGAAAACATGTAAGAGTTACGTCAGCACAAAAATGCTGGTGAGTTTACAGGTTTGTAATTAAAGTACCAAGTTCAACCTGTCCATACTATATCAATTTTCAAACCAAAGTACGCTAGCTAGGCGTATGTTTTGTTACATCTACGATTGGAAAACCATTACTAACTCGCAAACCAGATGTCGTGCCCGAATAGTAAACCTGTTCCTGTTTGAGACAATATGCACTCGCCGACCCTCCAAGCCGACGAGCGGGGTTGGTCACTCCCAATAGATCTATTCACATTTCCCCGTTGTGCTAACCCGCACATTCATGGTTTCCCCCGGGACTTCCAAAGATCGTATAGTAAACCATAGAAACCCATAGTATGACAGTTGTTACCAAAACATAAGTTTAACACATGTTTTCTCCCCCGAAAAGTGAAACCAGTTAAAAGAGGGGCCGTAAACTCACCTTAGGTTGCGTTACTTCGAAATTACGAATAAGATCAGCAAGCTATGCTAGCCCGTAAAGCGACGACCTAACATATGACAGTTACAAGTACTTAGACTAATAACCCGTAGGTTAGTTAGTCCCTAGATGTCCAGACCATAACCAAATTCGTTTGAAAACACTGTGACTGTTAAATTAACCCAATGTACAAGACTCGACATCCCATTGGTGACCCGAGACTCCCCGTGTTATACTTGCACTCACAAACATACAATCATGCAATCACACTTAACATACGTTAAAGTCCAACTAGTTGTAGCACGTAGTTCAAGTATCACATAAACAAGTCCGAGCACATATTACCAAGTTACTAGGTATGTTACGGGGTTTCTAGCATGTTCCTAGGTGTCAAATCGGGTCTCGGAATGTCAAAATACACTTACAGCAGCAGTACAGGCGATTAGGAAAAGTCAACTAGTGATTACGTGGGTCAACAGGCATTTAGGAAGGCTAATCGCCTATACTATAGGCGATTAGGGTCATGCGGTATGCAATTTATGAGTTTATAGGCGATTACGTCGTAAGGCATGCAATTCAGGCTTAACTAGCAATTAGGATCGTAAATGCATGAAGTAAAGGCATTTAGGCCCCTATTCGCCTATACTATAGGCGATTAGGGTTTCCCATCAGGCGAATAGCCTCCTAATCGCCTATAGTATAGGCGATTAGGGTTCCTATTCGCCTATAGCACAGCTGTTCCAGTTTTTCGCACGTTTAACACTCCAAATCAAATCCAGAATGTGTGTAAACATCAGATATCAATCAAACAACCATATCAAACATATTTCAATCAAAATCCTTCGTTTAACCTCGTTCTATCAGCCCTGCATGCAACCATGTATCCCAAAAACAATACACATAGCATGAAACATCACATTAACATGCATAACCGTAACCCTAATGAACAATTACTCAGATTTCATCAACATGCTATCATCATCAATCTGTAACTACCTTAATATTATGTTATCAATCCATCTTGAATCACAAAAACCCTATCTTTTAATTATAAACACACATACAACATGCATAATAGCTAGAATACAATTAACAATGATTATTAACGAATTTCAGAAGACACATACGTTTATAAACAGGTCTGGACCATTATGGATTTAATAAAAACATTATTAAAGGTTGCATGAATGAAAACCACACCTTAGATTTATGATAGATTGATGTAATAGGCTTGAAATCTTGTGTTTTGATCCAAAATCGTGTTCCAGAGGTTGGACGAGTTGTGGGACGACTAGGGTTGTTATAATGAAGTTTAGGAGGTCAAGTATTGTATTTATAGGCGTTTTTAGTCGTCCAGCACGTTATAAGTGATTACGCAGCAGCATCAGGCGAATAGGGCTCCTAATCGCCTATACTATAGGCGATTAGGGCCTACTCGCCCATAGGGGAACCCTACTCGCCTTCCCTATAGGCGATTAGCCTCCCTAATCGCCTATAGGGGTTGGTCCTGCGTATTTTGCGCGTTAAATCCCGTTTTAACATATGTTAACACATTTTCACATACCGACAAGTCACATAATGATTGTAAACACATAATACTTGCAAACAAACACATTCACACTCGATCACCAATTCCCGGGACTCGAGACTTGTATGTTCCTATGCTCTGACGATTCTACGAATCGTCACCCTTTGTACACTTGGTTAAGGACTGACATCTAATGAGCCTCTAGACTAACATCTAATGATCCTCTATACTAAACTAACAGTTCCCGAACCGTAACACGACTCAACTAACCCAGTTAAGTATAATATACGCGTGACTCGCTAAGGTAGACTTTAATCTAGACAGCGTTGTTAACCGGAATTTGCCGGGTGTCACAGAGAGGGCCTCTAGGATCCAACAACAAATATGGAGCTCCGAATTTATTACTATAAGAACCTCTTTCTTTTATTTTATTTTTCATTCTCCATATCAAAACTCTAATATTCTTCCTAATTCCTAACAAATCTTTCAATCTTTCTTCTTCATCTTGCATCATTTCTTGATTATCCACAACCGATTAAAGGTAAACATCCATACTACTCTTCTAATGTTGATTATCCACAAATCAAACCAAATGAAATTTCTTTTTCTTTTACGTGGAAATCATTCTTCTTAAACACAAGTTCTAATTAAACGGATTTTTATAGTCAGGTTTGTGATAACCGGATTTTTCTTCTCATCGAATGAAAATTATTTTATATAATGAACGTCATTAACCGGATTTTTTCTTCTAATGTTGATTATCCACAAATCAAACCAAATTAAATTTCTTATTCTTTTACGAGGAAATTATTCTTCTTAAACACATGTTCTAATGAAACGGATTTTTATAGTCAGATTTGTGATAACCGGATTTGTGCTAAACACATATTCAATCGGATTGTGATAAACGGATTTGTGATAAATTATTATTGGTCTTGCCTGCAATTAAAAGAATTTATTCATTTTTAATGTTATATTATGAGTTTTAATGACATTAATAATAATTGACCGAATTTAATGTTATATATTACGAATTTTAAGCTCATTTATTTATTATTGACTGAATTAATTTACGAATATTACTAATAATAATATTACGATTTTTAATTTTAATCTCATTTATTTCTTAATGACCGAATTAAATTGCTAATATATTACTAATACTAAAACTAATATTACGATTTTTAATTTTAATCCCATTTATATATTATTGACCGAATTAAATTTTTCTATTACTATTTTTATGAATATATTACTAATTATTAATAATTACTAATACTAACTAATACTAATACTAATATTACGATTTTAGTTTTACTATTCGTAAAAATAGTATTGTTGACCGAATATATTACTAATACCAATTGACATTAATAATAATTGACCGAATTGAATGTTATTTATTACGATTTTTTAATCTCAATTATTTATATTAATACTACTACGAAATTATGTTTAATCTATCTTTATGAATTATTATTGGTCTTGCCTTCAATTAATAGGATTTATTCATTTTTTAATGTTATTTATTATGAGTTTTAATGACATTAATAATAATTGACCGAATTTAATGTTATATATTACGATTTTTAAGGTCATTTATTTATTATTGACCGAATTAAATTACAAATATATTACTAATACTAAAACTAATATTATGATTTTTAATTTTAAACCCATTTATATCTTATTGACCGAATTAAATTTTTCTATTAATATTTTTACGAATATATTACTAACTACTAATAATTACTAATACTAACTAATACTAATATTAATATTACGTGCATTAATTGTTTCTCAAGTTGCTATG
This sequence comes from Ambrosia x helenae, assembly GCA_030844895.1. Taxonomy (NCBI): domain Eukaryota; kingdom Viridiplantae; phylum Streptophyta; class Magnoliopsida; order Asterales; family Asteraceae; genus Ambrosia; species Ambrosia x helenae. Next base: position 40,328,126 of record CM061231.1, on the reverse strand, counting down.
TTTGTTATTTGCATATTCAACATTTATGTTTACAATATTTTTATTTTATAATTAGTTACACATTCTAAATTTTCTATACATAATGCTTTTGTAAAGGTTTACTGTGATTATCGGTCTGTTTTGCTTCAATCAGAAGATACTTCCATTGGCGAATATCGTGTCTTCAAATGATGTTCAATCCAGCACAAAATGTTTGTTACTAAGGTTGCACCACAAGATATCATTGATTTTGAAATTTAAATTATGATTTTGATGTTATTTATGAAGAATTTTAATGTTATTTATGATGATTTTAATGTCATTGATTTGAATGATTGATTATGATTTGGCTGTTATTTATTAAGATTTTTAATCTTATTTATTGATATAACTAATATTACGAAATTCATTTTAATATTGTTGACCGACTTTAATTTTGATATTACAACTTTCCTTTAATCAATTGTCATGAAACGATATTTTTTTAAACGTATATGACTTTCTTTCAAACATTTATTTAAATCTATTTAACAGTTTATAATTTAAATATAATCCGAAGATAACAATGTACATTTATTTTCCTACACTTTTATTATTCTTTTAATAATAAATATAATTTAAGTATATTTAACATTTTCCTAAAATATATAATGTATTCAAAATAATTTTCAATGCTATTACTAATATTACAACCTTAATTTTAATATTGTTGACCGAATATGAGTAAAAAACTTTTACGTTTTTGTTAAGTTGATGAAGGTCAATTCTTTAACTATATGTCTTTGAGTTTGATTGTGCTAATTTTAAGCGTTGTTGACCAGTTCACGTCAATTACCAATCCTTCCATTTTTATAATTCAAAGACTTTCCTTTAATCAATTGTCATGAAACGATATTCTTTTAAACATATACGACTTTCCTTTAAACATTTATTTAAATCTTTTTAACAATGTTAAATCTATTTGACAGTTTATAATTTAAATATAATCCGAAGATAGGAGTGTACATTCATTTTCCTACACTTTTATTATTCTTTTAATAATAAATATAATTTAAATCTATTTAACAGTTTCCTAAAATATGTAATGTATTCAAAATAATTTTCAATGTTATTACTAATATTACAACCTTAATTTTAATTTTGTTGACCCAATCTGAGTAAAAACTTTTTACGTTTTTGTTAATTTTATGGAGGTCAATTCTTTGACTTTATGTCTTTGAGTTTGATTGTGCTAATTTTAAGCGTTGTTGACCAATTCACGTCAATTACCAATCCTTTCATTTTTTATAATTCAAATATATAAATAAATATTAATACTCGATCACGTCAATCGAGGCACAGTATTTCCAATTTTGCAGAATTGTTTGAGACACAACGATACTATATAAACCTTAACAAATAATAAAATCATTTAATCGTCATACCAATTTTAACAACGAAATTAAATGATAATATAAATTTTCAAAATGTTACTTTCTGTTAAAGAATTATATTATTTCAATCACAACTAATAATGATTACTAAAGATGTCAATAATAAATTGTATACAATAGGTAAGGCAATTTGAGACGCGGATGATTTTAATGGCATTTATTTGAATGATTGATTATGATTTTGATGTTATTTATTAAGATTTTTAATCTTATTTATTGATGTTACTAATATTACGAATTTCATTTTAACATTGTTGACCGATTTTCATTTTGATATTACGACTTTCTTTTAATCAATTGTCACTAAACGATAATCATCGTCTTGATTTCAATAAGTGTGCTAATTTTAAGATGTTAATAATAATCTATACTATATTATAAAGCATGAGGGAAGGATTCCAACAAAATTTAAGAAATTACAACATATAATGCATATGGTACAATACCCCTAATGAAATTAGTAAAGGATAAAATAGTAATTTATCTAACTATTATTAAATTGATCCAATTATCAACTTAATTTTAAGGTACTTAACACATAAAACCACTAAAGCACACTAAAGGTCTTATTTCAATCAATATGCCATAAATCCAATTGATTGAAATTGAAGCTCCTATCATTACTATATTAGTAAGTGAAATTCACCATTTCACTCAACATCAACTCTTTCATATGTTTTTGTGGAAGTTAGAAGTGGAAAGGAGCCGATCATGTTGTAAGTGTTATTCTTGCATCTCCATTTTAGGTGAGTTTTGAGAAGAATTCTTATGTTGGTTTAACTTATTTTGATTGTTAGATTGAGTGGTTTGAGTAGGGTTTTAAATGTTGGTTTTATTCAGGCGATTATGAGCTGATTATCTTTTAAGGTTTTCTACTTAGTCGATTACGCTATTGCCAGGTAATTTTAAATTAATGGACTGGATGTATTTTTCCCTATATTCATCAAGTGCTTTTGAAATTCTAAGTCTTGGTTTCTTTTCAATAATCCTTTAGTAAATAATCATTGTCGTAGTTACAAAATTTTTATATATGGGAGTTCATTTTTTGTAAGTTATATCAAGTACGTCCTCTTACTTTTATTTTATTTGCGGTCAATAGGCACATTACTCATTGTTTTTTTATCATGAAATTCAAAATATGGCTTATTGTTGATATATTTAACACATATTTTGAAGTTATATTCATAGTACTTTTCTCTTTTTTATTGTTCTTTGCAGTTCCATAATTTTGTCTTTTTATTATTCAAAACTAATTCACTACATATTTAACCCGAATTCGTTGCATGACATTGATACATGCTTTACAAGTATGACTATGTGCATATATCTTATCCACATAAAAAGAAGCGTAACCACATGCACAAGCCTTGAAAATTGTTCTAGCTGGAGCAAAACCACAACCTCTTTTACCATAAATAATAGGGTGACTAACTAACCGTAGTATTTCGATAAACATCATCAACAAAAAACGACTGCTTTCCTTTTGTATTATCACATTGAAAGGTAGATATGGAATACTTTGTAAAGAACAAGATCTTTCTCTTTTTCTCTTTTGTAGCTATATACGTACAATGAAAATATGGCACAATTTGTAGTAGACTGGTGTATTGGTAAACTAAATGGTTCAACGTTATTCCTTTGATGCAACTTGAGTCTTGTCTTACTATGAAATAACAATATTCTTTTTAAAAGAGGCACGACTGCATCAAAGCGTAAAGTTATAGCTCAAGTTCATACCGAATCATCCTATGCACCCCTAAATCACCAACCTAAGTGTTGTGTTTAAGTGTGGTCTTTCCCGCTGCATCGCGCGGGCACCCCACTAGTTTGTATATAATGGGTAAGGCAATTTCAGACGCGGATTATTTTAATGTCATTGATTTGAATAATTGATTATCATTTTGATGTTATTTGTTAAGATTTTTAATTGTTAAGTACTATATTTACACAGTTTAAATAATGACATTTTTTGCGGCTTTTTGTAACATGTCAAAAGTTGCCTAAAGTGTAAAGTGTGTGTACAATGGGTCCTTTTGGCTACATGTTGAAATGGGTCTGAAGTTGATCCTTCTGGTGTCTATTTTTTAATAAAATATAGGAAATTTATATTATAGCATGTGACATTATGTGACATTGGACCCATTTTCTTATTAGTTGTTTTTTAGCTATGTATTCGGTTTGACCCATTGGAGAGATAACATGTAAAATTTAAGCCACCCATTCAAGTAAGTGGGTTAAGGATTGTTTCTTGATTTACTTATCACCGTATCCATATCTTTGCAACAAACTATATTTTATGTATAACACAAATATGGAATACAATGGTGGAGGTTTTCATAAATTATTGAAAATGAGCTGCACCCCGAGGATCATGATGACAATGATAACAACTTTGAAGGTGAAAAATCAGCTATCAATGAGCAAGACTTGAAAGATTTTGATTGAAGTAATGAAAATGGACCATTGGTTGAAGTTCGTTAAGCCCCAACTAAATGATAAGTGTTCTATGCTTAAGCTTAGTTATGATTATAATATAGATATTACCCAAATGATGTAATGTGTGATATTGGTTGAAGTTCGTTAAGCCCCAACTAAATGATAAGTATTCTATGCTTAAGCTTAGTTATGATTAGAATATAGATATTACCCAAATGATGTAATGTGTGATATTGTATAGTATGCTATGTAGTTTGTAGTTGTCAAATTAAACTTTACTTAGTTGATATATCCATCATTTCGTTACATTAAACTGTTAGATGGCATTTTGCATTTAACATCAAAATTCATAAGTATTGCATTATCAAACATTTAGTAACCAAAACAAATTGCATAATACAATTCTTATTTTCCTACTTTTTTTTTCATTTTACTTTCGGGTGAACCGTGGGTCCCCACGAGACTCTAACCTAGTTAATACATAAATTAGAATTCAATAATAAATGCACTTGTGATTTGGCTTACACTTTATCATAAACGCACCTTATGATAATTAGAATTCAAAGGTAAATAATTTGATTTAAAATTAAACGCACCTTATGATAATTAGAATTCATAGATAAACGCACCTTATGAAGTTCGGCAATGCTCATCGAATTCACCCCGTTTTCACTTATAAACACAAACTCACTCTCATGTTGAATTTGTGTCTCTTGTGGGGGGGGGGCCTGAATGTACATGGGGATCAACAGACACTGACCCTGCTGGATGGTTTTCCAAGAAGCTATCAAGGTTCTCCATGTTGTGATCCCCTGGAGGTGATTTGGGTGGGACCAGCACTCGATTCTCTTGAATTATCTCCTGAACTATTTCACGAACTATTTCTATGTGGCGGTTGGATGAAGCAACATCTGTATGTGGAAGATCTGCCATTGATGTGTGAAGGGTTCATGTGAAAGATCTTGTGATGTCTGATGGTTGTGAAGAGAAACAGCGTATGAGTGTTTTGAGGAAGAAAGATGGGATTACTAATTATATTCCAATAAAAATAAAGGTGTGTTTATTTAATTGCCACTTTCAAGATGAATTCAGGGGAGCAAACAATTGGTGCGTTAGAAAAAGAAACAAGTGCGTTTAAAGATAAGAACAAGTGCGTTTTAAATTCGGAACGTGCGTTTTTTTAATGACAACCAAACTATTTTTTTTTATGAGGCTTGAATTCTCAACCTCCCTCTAAAAAACCTAACAATATTAGTCAAACTTATTTTTAGATAGGATTATCTAAATCTAAATCTAAATCTAAATCTAAACTATATAATAAAAGAAAACACATGAGGGACACATGGCACTCCCTCATGAATTCTCTCATTTTATTATTTAACTTAATACAATAAATTCAAATTTAATTATAATAATTGATTTGCAAAAGCATATTATAAATTTATTAAAATGAATTTTATTAATTATATTAATAATCATAGTTGTAACTGAAATCATTAATAAAAGAAAACACATGAGGAACACATGACACTCCCTCATGAATTCTCTCATTTTTTTATTTAATACAATAAATTCAAATTTAAAAATAATAATTGATTTGCAAAAGCATATTATACATTTATTAAATTGAATTTTATTAATTATATTGATAATCATAGTTGTAACTGAAATCATTAATAAAAGAAAACACATTCTTTTTTTATAATACAGTAAAATTGAACAAATAAATGTCATTATGTTTAAGGACCTTGACGTTAGAAAAAAAAATGATCATACACTCAAGGTTAGAAATACTTTGGCTTTGGAATAAACTTGATGTCAAATTCCAAAATGAACAATACTCGATTGGGATGGTTTAACGGATGAGGAGATACTTTTAAATTAATTTCATTTTTTATATCCTAGTCTAAACAGATTTACCTTTATTACTCTTTTGATTTGTTTGTTTTGTTGTACCTGTCGTCTTATAAGGTAATAGCCACGGTATGGAAGATACATTTTGGAATGTTTGAAAAAAGTTTTATGTGAATAAAAATGTTTTTTACAATAAATCATTTAGGGGCTGGTGAATATTTAATATTTTTTCGGTTGTAAAGGCAACTTTTTTTATTTTAAATAAAATATGTAATCTAATTTTTCTTAATTATATTTTAAATTTATATATAATATATATAATTTAAATTGTTCAACCCGTATATCACACGGGTACATAACCTAGTTATTCATATAGCAACAATATTAGTCAAACTTATTTTTAGATACTATTATTATATGTATCTATTAAGTATGGTACAGTTCTACAGTAACAATATTGGATTCGATGATTTTGGCGGTAAATTTTTGTGAATGGCTACTTGTGGCCGCCCAAAAAAAAGACACAATTTGCCCAAAATACCCCCACCGCCCAGAAAAATAGGCAACAATTTGCCTGGAAAGCCCTCCAATGGACACATGAAAAATGATTTAATATTATAATATTATTGGTTCACGTAATTGAAGGTTATTGCTAACGTAGTTGAAGATTATTAGCCCACGTAATTGATGAAAATTGCTAGATAACGGTACGACACTATTGCCAATTAGTGTAAATAACTAGCGAAGACATTTACTTTACAATAATATTATCGCTAATAATGTTATTTCACGAGTGTCCCTGTAGCGAAGCAACATCGCCCAAAGCGAGGCAATTATTGGCTCACGTAATTGAAGATTATTGGCTCACGTAATTGAAGGTTATTGGTAACGTAATTGAAGATTATTGGCCCACATAATGGATGAAAAAAAGCTAGATAGCGATATGACACTATTGTGAAAATAACTAGCAAAGACATATATTTTAGTGCTATTTTTAGCCACATATTTGTGTGCTCCAAATAATGGCAAGTGTCGTAATCTTAAGGCTGCTCTGGAACCTAATGGGGCGCGTGTATTTTTGTGAAGTCCACGCAAGAATAACAGTCACCCTAATGTTATCTCTACTGTCCACCAAACCGGCAACAAAACAGAAGCCCCTGCTGCGAAGCGCGGGTAACTAAAACACTAGTTATTCATATAGCAACGATATTAATTAACCCAAATACTTTTTCTATCTTTTAATTTTTATCCGCTTTAAACTCTATACTTTGGTACCATTACTTTTCACATCTCCTATATATTTCGTTGTATATTTCGGTTTAATTTTGGGTCATGTTATTTACACCGAGTTTTTTAAGGTTTAATAGCTCTCTACAGCCCTCTACGGCTTGTAGAGGCCTTTACGGGCCGTAGAGGTGTCAGAGCATTGAAAACCACATCCTTATACGACTCGTAGAGACATCTATAAGTCGTATAGGTAGGGCCCACGAACATTCAATGTCTAGACTGTAATGATTGACACATGGCTCTACGACTCATAGAGGCCTCTACGAACCGTGAAGGCTGGTGCAAATAAGTTTTGGGATGGTGCAAATAAGCCGCCTTAATTTTTACGATTTGACAAGACGAAACGTGTAGTTGTACTTGTGGGTAACATTATTACCCCTATTTTTCTCGTAGACTGCATCGAAACCGAATCTTTATGAAAAATCAATGCCAAAATTCTTGTTGACTGATTATTATTTAGTAAACAGTTTTTGACTTTAGGTTATTCATTCAAACCTCTTCTCAAAAAACAGTTCTTGTCTTCTTCTGCTTCAACAACAACATGAAGAACAATAAACGAGTCTTTACCACCACCAAACCCACAAACCCGACATCAAAAAAACCAAAAACCCACCCAGACAACAAGATCATCCACACATACCAACCATTACAACAACTACAACAACCACCCACAACAACAACAATGGAAGACTCAATCACAGCAGTGGAATCTATATTAATGTACAGGTTCAAGAACAAGAGCCTCTTGGAAGAAGCCTTAACGCATTCTTCTTGCACTGATGGTGTGTCGTATCAACGGTTGGAGTTTCTGGGTGACAATGTTATTGCATTGGCTATATCCAATTTTTTTTATTTGAATTATCCGGATGTTGATGCGGGTGTGTTGTCGCGCCTTCTTGCTGCGAATGTTAGTAATGAGAAGCTTGCTAGAGTTGCGGTTAATCATGGGCTGCATAAGTATGTTAGGCATAATAATGCTACTGTTCTTAATGATAAGGTACATTGATTCGGATTATTATTATTATTATTATTATGTGTATTGTTTGTATTTGTTTCATTGATTTTTGTACCCGAGGCGCAAGGAGATTAAATTATTTCTTTTATGTTTTGTAGGTTTTTAGATATAAATAAGTTTTTTATATGATTTTACGTTCGTGTATGAGTAAAAAAACACTCAAGGTACAAGAGGCGTGCGCCTCGGGCCAGAAAACCACCAAAGTATGCGCTTTTTGGCGCTTCTTGGTTTACTCTAGGCGTTGCCTTGCTGCACCTTGCGCCTGATGAGCACTTTTTAAAACCTAGATCTGTGTATTATTTGTATTGAATGATTGAATCGACTGATCTGGGTTTTAAAAAGCGCGCCTGAGGCGCAAGGCGCATCAAGGCGCAGCCTAGGGCGCCTCAGGGCTTTGCGCCTACGTAGGGTATTTTTTTATGCATAAAAATGTTGTACCTTGGGTGTTTTTGGCTTGTACATATAGGTAAAATCACATAAAAACCTTATTTATAGCTATAATTTGGGTAAATGAAGCTAAAAACTCATGGAATATATATGGGATATATAAAAAAAATTATATAATTAGTGTGCGCTTTGGGTACGAAAATCCCACGCTTTTTGGTCTTTGCGCGATGCGCTTAGACCTCGTCACTTTTGTGCGCCTAACGCTTTTTAAAACCAAGCAACTGATACAAAAGGCTCGCACTCAGGCCAGGAAACTCCCCAAAATATGCGCTTTTTTGGCTCTTCTTGGTTTACTCTAGGCGTTGCCTTGCTGCACCTTGCGCCTGAGGAGCGTTTTTTAAAATCTAGATCTGTGTATTATTTGTATTGAATCGACTGAAACAAAAGGCGTTGCCTTGATGCGCCTCACACCTGAGGTGAGCTTTTAAAAAAACAGATTTGCGAATTATTTGTATCGTACTGACTGATACTGAAGTTGAGAATTTTTGGTGTTCGATTTTGGTAGGCTTGGAATTTTTATATCTGCATATTGTTTGTAACGATTTGATATTGAAATTGGAGATTTTTGTTGTTTTGATTATGTGATCTGCACATCATTTTGTATCTATTTTGATATTGAAGTTGGAGAATTTTGGTGCTTGATTTTGTTAGATTTGGGAATTTTTTATATCTGACTGATATCGAAATCTGGATTTTTTGTGTTTATTATTTTTTTTTTTTAGGTTTTTGAATTTTTGATTGAAGTGGATGAGGAAGATATGGTCGTGTATGGCGGACAAATGAAAGCTCCAAAAGTTCTTGCAGATATTGTTGAATCGGTGGCCGCAGCTTTATACGTTGATTTAGGATTCAACTTACAAGATATGTGGATGGTGAGTTCCTATGAATTTGTTCATGTTTGTTTAGATTCGGAAATTATTTTTATATTGAATGAGTTAACAAGTTGAACCCGAATTTTCAGATTTTTAGACACCTACTTGAACCGTTGGTAATGCTTGATGTCATTATGGCTGAACCGCAACCTATTACAGCACTGTATGAGGCGTGCCAGAAGGATGGAAAGCAAGTTGATATACAATACCGGAGGAACGGTGAGTCTTTAAAATAAAGTATTGGGTTTGATTAAATGTCTGCATACATCAAAAGAGATGCGAATAGCCGAATATGAATATTACCATGTCTAATCTGCCTAAACTCGTAGGTGACAGAACCATGGCAAGTGTCTATGTGGACGGTACGTTCATTGCATCTCGCTCTTCAGACACTAAAGAGAATGCAAAGCTTCATGCAGCCGAGGCTGCTTTGGCAAAAATAACAAAATCTAAAAGTTGCGACACGGGTCCACAAGCTATTGTTGATGTCACTGAAGCAATGGAAAGTGCGAAACAAAAGCTTAATGAACTCTGCAACAGAAAACGGTGGCCAAAGCCAACTTACAAGTATGGTTCTGTTACTGATTATTGATTATATTACTATCATTTACATCGCAAATAATTGAATCTTAATGTTGTGGTTTTAATTTTAGACTTGAGCAAGAATCAGGTCCGTCACACGATAGGAGATACGTCTCCTCTGTTCAACTTGAGCTTGCGGATGCAACTTTATTTGTGAAAGGAAATGAGAGGCCTAAAATAAAGGAATCCGAAAATTCTGCAGCTTCTGCAATGTTTGGTGATTTGCGAAAGTCTGGATACGCGTGACAGTATAAAATTAATAGAAGTCGTGTGATATTAACTTGGTGACTAGTTTGCTGCTAATAATACTACAAGTTGATTTTTCTGTTTATATTCTGCTTGGAGTAGACGTAGATAGATTCAGGCTCAGGGTTGTTTGGCCATATGAACCGATCAGGGAACTTTCTGCCCTCTTTTGCTACAACCTATATAAAAGTTATACTCTTGACCCATTTCGATTTGAGGTCAGTGTGTTGACTTTTTAACCATTAACTTTCTGCATTTGACTTTTTTTTCTTTTATCGGCCAACGGCCAACTTATGGTTTTCCAGTTTTCCCAACAGCCCATAACTCGCCATGTCTGGTTGAATCACGTACGCGGTTGACCACCGATCTTCTCATTTAACACTGTGCTGAACATAAAACACTAGAATATCTAACAGCTCCTGAATTCCTACTTACAGAACTGTTAACAGGAACACATATCCTGTTTTTATTCCAATCAGATCTTACAATGCATGTATAGACCGGTTTAAACTCTTTTCCCTTTAACTATAGACCTACATAATATATATCTGCTATTGGATTTTGACAGCACCAGAATAATAAATTACATTATGACCCATTAGGAGTTGACTTTTGACAATACTTCCCATATAATGGTGCTTAGCCATTGACTTATTGTCATATCTGTGAACTGTATCCAACTATTGACTTCCTAATGCTATTGACTTTTAGTCTCAGTTGACTTTATCCAATTTTTGACTTTCGAATTTCATTGCCTGTTGACTTTATCCAACTGTCGACCGACCGAATAAGGCAGCAAATCCAATTTTTCAAGCATAAAGTGTGAAATTGCAACAATAATCCAGTTATCCAGGTGACAGCATTCAACTAGTCGGTAGCTTGGGGTCGGCGGGTAGTGGCGACGGGTGCAATAAGATGAGAAGAGAGAGATGTATGCGTGTGTGTAGAGGCGATTCTTTTAAGGGGCGGGGACCTCCCCCCCCCCCCCCCCCCCCCCCCGAATTTTCGTTCAGAAGTTCTAATTATATATTATTTGTATAGAATTTTTTGGTATATAAGGTTTCGACCCCCGAAACTAGTGACTTCCGACCCCCCGAAGTTTCGGGTCAAGATTCGCCCTGTGTGTTTGTGTTGCAAGCAGGTAGCGGCATGTAGTACAACCACCCTTGGTGTCTTCCACGGGTTGCACTCCAGCCACCCTTATTTTACCAGCCCAACCCTTGAACCCAATCCCAATATACTAGTAAACCAAACATGTGGTTGACTCATAGTTGAAAATAAAAGGCTTAGAACAACCCAGTCAAGCTTAACCTTGCATTATAAATATTTGTCTAAATGTTGAACCAAGATCGAGCATAGCATAACGTTTACGAGTCAAGTTTTAGCTCAGACTTGCTAGGCTCAACTCAAAACCAAAAACAAAACCGTGAGCTTTTAGAGACAAACTAAACAATATTGGATGATACCTAAGGACTAGGAAGTAAGCAGCATGTTATCTCTAACCATCTTTTAATCTTCAAGATTTGTAATTACTACACCAATCATAGTTTACAGTTCATTAATAAATTGAAACATATGGTTTTTAATTTCCATCACTTGGGTCGGTTTGCCAAATTAATAATCCATGGACCAAAGCCAACACTTTCGAAATCTGTTTTTTTATTTCCTGTTGAGAGAAGTGAGTAGTATACATAGAGGTTTTTGTTTGAATCATGTTTCACCTTGGATGAGTCATTACACGCAGTGGCAAAGCTTGGTTCTTAAATTGGTGGGGGGTCGTACTTAATTTTTTTCCTGACCTGTAGTAGCGGGAACTCAAAATCGCCTATCATCATCATGATGACATATTATTTGATACAAATTTGGTTGTTTTTTGAGGTTCACATCGCAACTTTATAGTGTTTTGAGGAAGTGATAGAGTAGTATAGAGACTTCACCAAGCAAGAGGTGTGTAGAATTCGAAATATGTTTTATGGGTTATCAAGTGTTGATCATTCACAATTTTTCTTTTCTAAAAAACGACCAATTCCCTTTATGATACACATTGGAAGATCAAATTGGTGGGGGCCGGACTTAATCCGGACTCAATTTACCTATAAAAATTAGAAAATTCCACCACTATACCAAAAATCGGTGGGGGCAGAGCCGGCCCCTTCGGGCCTTAAAGAACCTTCGCCCTTGACTACACGTAAATATAAACCAATGAAACTTATGTACAATATCCCCGTCTATAAATAGAAAACTAGATGTAAAACTAGGGGTGTAAATGACACGTAACGGCTCGAGAGCTACCGGGATCGGCTCGGTAAAAAGCCCGAACGAGCCGAGCCTTAACGAGCCCGAGCCCGAGCCTAAAATATGGCTCATTTAGTTATCGAGCCCTAAATACAAAGCTCGATTGGGCTCGCGAGCCTAAACGAGCCCAAACATAATTATAAGTTATTTATATATCTCTTATAATTTATAGCCCACATCTCCAAAGCCCAAGTCCTTATTTCATAGGTCCATTTAATAACACTGGCGAGCCGAGCTTTTGTGATCTCGAGCTGAGCTTTGAGCTCGTTTGAGCTTGTTCTCAAATCACCTCGAGCCGAGCCGAGCTCGAGCTTTTGATTTTGCTAGCGAGCCGAGCTCGAGCTCAAGATTTTATGCTCGAACCGAGCTCAAGCTCGAGTTTCATAAAACCATAACGAGCCGAGCTCGAGCCCAGCCAGGCTCGGGCTTGGCTCGTTTATACCCCTATGTAACCTGTGTGAAAACAAAGGCAGTCTTTAGAAATTTTACATATCAAATTTTATTAAACAACGAATCAATATACATTTTTTTAAGGTTTAATATGTAAGGTTTTACTTTTTTACGTTCTCAAAATGTTCAATTATTAACCACTGATATATTTGAAATGATAACTATGTTTCGCTATCGTTGATAGACTTTGTGTTTTCACCTTATTTCTGACAGGTTTCATCTTAACCATTGTCAAGCAGTAACCAATGTTAAACATCACTAACCATCACGGTTGAGTATTGACCAGTAATATATTTGAAATGATAACTATGGTTGGCACAACGACAAGTTGTCAATGACAAGTTGGCAGCATGCAAAGACATGAGCTTTGACCGAGACAGTGTGTCAGGTGAAAATAAACACTGAAACGATATAAAGTGCTTGATCTAAGAAGGGAAGTATTTCATAATAATACTGTTCTAATAAGTCAGGCCGTAGGCCCATGGACCATCCAAAGTCCAAATGGTTTAAGCCCAAATACCAATCACTAATCTAAATACAGCCTAGATTCGATCATGATATATATTTGTAGGCCGAGTGGGTGACTTGCATTCAAAATAGCCGGCAAATCTATTATATAAAAAAAGACCATGTGACAGCTGACATGTATGAGAAGTTGGAGAACAAATTCCATGTATCAGACGTGGAGGTGGCAAGTTGCAACACTTCAAATTTATAAACAAAAAAATGACTTTTTCCAAGACTTGAGGTGCAGTGTCATATTGTGTGAGTTATACCTATCATCTTGACTTAACCTATTATATGTATCATATAAAAGAGGAACACTTGAACAGTGCCTAGTGTCTCATTTATTTATAAAAATGTCATTTTTCTAATTGACAAAATACCAAGGTAAATTCTGACGTATATCATTTGATCTTTTTGTTTGACACCTGCTTAACTTTTAGGTTAACTTTATTTTCTTCCAATTTGACCACCAAACTTTTAGCTTTTAGGATTTAAAATTTTGGCCACTAACTTTTAGCTTAACTTTATTTTCTTCTAATATGACCAACAAACTTTGACCACAAAACTTTTAGCTTTTAGGATTTAAAACTTTGATCACCAAACTTTTAGCTTTTAAAATTTCAAACTTTGACCACCCAACTTTTTTAAACTTGCATTGCACTTTGGCCAAACTTTTAGCGTTTAGGATTTCAAACTTTGACCACCAAACTTTTAGCTTTTAGCCGCGAGTATTTTTTTGAAGCTCACGTGAGAATAACAGTCACTTAATATTATCTTTTATGTACACGAAACCCTCCACGAAACAGGAGCTTCCACAGTGACGCGCAATCTTTAGCGTCCACCAAATCCTCAACGCAATAGAAGCTCCCGCCGCGAAGCGCGAGGTAATAGAAACTTAGTTAAAGATGAGAAGTGAAAAATGATTTTTTTTTTTAATTTTTTTCATCAGCTTTCTACCAAATATATCCTTAATGCTTATGCATGGAGAATCCCTAAATGACCGTTAATGGGAGTTATCAATTTTGATTTTAATTTTGAAACTCGTATTTTTATATTATTTATTCATTTATTTATTTTAGGTTATTTTAGGGTGGTTGTTCCTAGAAATCTATTACTTTTTGGATGGCAAGTGGGCTATCAATTTCGATTTTAATTTTAAAAGCATATTTTTTTTTATGTGGGGAGTGGAGGGGGAAAGAGGGGAGTGATGCGCCCATTTGGCACATGTGAGGACCATTTTTAAGGATGAAAATTGTGGAGAGTGGAAGAGGGGGAGGGGTTGAAAGAAATAAATTTTTATTTTCTTTTGTGAGTTAGATTAATTAAAAAAAGGCAACCAATCACAACTAAATAACCATGCCTCCACGCCAGTCGAAAAGTCGCGCCCAAGGGGCTTCCCCTTCCCTTCCTTGCACTTTTATGATTGTTGGGTGGGGAGGTTGTGGTTTCCTAGAAATCTATTTCTTTTGGTTTTTAGATGGTCAAACATGTGTGGTTTTTTACGTTATTAGACTATTCGGAGTGCCTTCGGGGAACGACCTCGGGGAGGTGACGTGGGCTCGGTGCCGAAGTGAAACACCGCCCCCCCCCGGAACTTTTTCGGTGAAACCGGGGAAAATCCCCCGTTCTCCCCGTTTTGTTTTTATTATATTTTATTATATTTAATAATATTATTTGTTAACTTTTCTTTTCTTTAATATATAATAATATTATATAAAATAATAAAAAAAGGAAGGGGGAATGGGGGAATTGGGGGAAGGCATTTCCAAACTTTGGGGGAGAAAATGGGGGAAATGATGTGGCGCTGATGTGGCACTTGGGGGAGTTGGGGGAAAGGGGAGGCACACCATATAGTCTTAATGTTGCAACTTTGAATTTGGACTTTGATTTCAATTTCTGTTTGGTAGTGAACAACTGATCATAGTGAAATAAGATAAACAATCGTCTAAGAAGGTGTTAGAAATTGCTTTTTGAAAATAGATTATGTGTTTTGTTGTAGTAGAGGTGGAACCAGTGACGGAACCAAAAAAAAAATTAATAGGGGTGTCGTAATAAAATTTAACTTTCGGTCAAGATTATTGGTCTTTCATTAAGCATCGTCTTCTTAATTGCCTTAACTTAATGTTAAGTAAATAGTCGAATACTTTTTTTTTTTTTGAAACTTGAATTTCATTAACACAGCAATAGCCTGTCTCCAAGGAAGAGAAAACGGACTACGCACAAAACAAATTACATCAATTTGAATTTACACCAATCATTCCAATCGCACACACTATCCTTCTTCCTATACTTATACCATAGAAAACCGTAAGCTTTTATATCAGAAACTATTTCAGCTACCTTCACTTGTTTGCCCCTAAATATGGAATCATTTCGAGCCTTCCATAATCGCCAACATGAGATAAATATGATACCTTTTATAACCTCTTATAAGCCGGTGGTCGACCGCAACACTTATGAATTTCCACCAGGTCTTTAGTATCGAATGCATAAAAATGAGGGATGCAACAACAGGCCTCAATAACTTGCCAAACAGTGATCGAAAAACCACACCCTGTTAAAATATGTGCAGCCGATTCAGGACCTTCTCCACACAAAACACAGTTTAGGCTGTCAATCGAGATGTTTCTTCTAGCCAAACCCGCCTTCGTTGGGATCTTATCATTAATCACCCTCCAAACCAAAATATTACACTTTGATGGCAACCATTTACACCACTATAATCTGCACATATCTACCGAAACTTCATTCTGCTGCATTTATGTTTTGATAGCCGCCACTATAAAACCGTCTTTTATTCCTTGCCACTGCCTGAAGTCAGCTGCTTCAGTAAGAACCACGCCTGAAATAAGACTAGTGCATTCCGTCAATTCCAATGTTTCAGAGTTCGAAAAAGGAGCATTTCCCCGCTTCCATTGAATAATATTCAGATCAGCAAACTTGACTAATCTATCCGCCACTGTACACCTTGTATCCATCTCTAAACGAAACAAATTCGGATACTTTGATTTGAGAGGAATTTCACATAACCAAGGGTCTAACAAAAAACGCGTGCTTTTGCCATCCCCTACTCTGCAACCCAACTGATCAGAAAATCGTTTACCATCCACAACTATTTTTCATCCCCTGAGCTACAATCGTCAACCAAACCCCTCCACCATAACTTTGGACCGGATACATAATCCATTTCCTAGCTTGCGAATAAAGAGAGTCTATCACCTTTTTCCAAATATTGTCATCTTTCGATCGATATCTCCACAACCATTTGAGAATAAGAGCCATATTACACACTTCCAACTTCTCCAACCCCAAACCTCTTTTTCTATCAGTTTCGTCACTTTCTCCCATGCCATCCAATGCATTTTTTTAACCTCATTACCACCACCCCATAAGAACTTTCTAATCAGCCCTTCCAGCACTCTGGTGACTTTTTTGGCACTTTATAAATGGAGAAGTAGTAATTGGACAAGCTATATAGTACTGATTTTATAAGAGTCACTTTTCCGCCTATGGAAAGAGTTTGAGCCTTCCACCTAGAAAGTCGAGACTGGAAAACTTCAACCACCGGGTCCTAACTTTTAATACAGTTCATATTTGCCCCTACTTTGATTCCTAAATAAATGAAAGGAATCGAACCCGCTTTACATCCCATGCTTGACGCCATCCTCCTAGTATCATCCACTTCCGTCCGAACACCATAAAGGTTACATTTGTTTAAATTGATTTTCAACCCAGAACAAAGATAGAATATTCTCAAAATACGTTTCACATTATTGAAGTTGAAAGACAGCCAATCACCTATAATCATCGCATCATCGGCGAATAATAGCTGATCAAGTTTCGGACCATTATTCGGGAGTTGGATCCCATCAAAAGCAGCAACTTGACTCGCCTTTTTAAACAACCCCGTGAATGCTTCCATCACGATCAAAAACAAAAAAGGTAATAATAAGTCCCCTTGACGAATACCCTTCTCGCAATTAAATTCAAATGTGGGAGACCCATTTATCAAAACAGGTGATCTGGCCGATACCGATTCCAGAATGCCCCGAATCCAACTACACCAAACCCCCGGAAATCCCATTTGAATCATGATGTCTAAAAAAAATTCCCAATGAACATTGTCATAAGCTTTATCAAAATCAATTTCGAGCAAAAACATTTTCTTTCCTGTACGCTTTGCCCAAGACAATGTTTCATTAAGAATTAAAGGGCCATCGAGAATAAACCTACCTAATAAAAATGCGGACTGATTTTCAGCCGTAATATCACCTAACACCTTCTTCAAACGATTGACAATCATCTTCGAAATAACTTTACTAATCGCTCTAATCAAGTTGATTGGACGGTACTCAGCCAAACCCACTTGAGCTTTGTTCTTATGGACGAGCGTGATGAAAGAAGACCCCACTCCCGGACAAATCTTTCCATAGATATGAAAATGATGCATAATCTCCATAAAATCCCCTGCAAAAAAACTCCAAAACCGTTTAATAAACTTGAAATTGAACCCATCGGGCCCTGATGCTTTTATCACTCCCACAGCCCAAACCGCCTCCTTGACTTCCAACTATGTGAACGTCTCAATAAGCATCAATGCCTGATTACCCGTCAAATGATGTATACCATGACATTGCAGCTTTGGTCTACAACTTAACTCCTTAATAAACGTGTTTCTAAAAAAACTGGAAACATCTTTCTTGACTAGAACTGGTTAGTTTTCCATTTCCCATTAATATGCAGCCCCGGTATACTATTAGTCGCCTTCCTTTTGTTAATGAGACCATGGAAATATTTGGTATTATTGTCCCTACCCATCGCCCATCTACAACTCGCCTTTTGCTTTAAATCCCAACGCTTTAGATCCTCAATTTCCCTTAATCGAACCTTGCTTTCCTCCCAAACCCAACTCCATCTGGCCTTCTATAAGTACAACCCTCATATCTAATTCTTCTTCTCTAATATATGTATAGTTATAATAAAACTAACTAATAAAAATTATATAATGTAAATAATGCAATAATTAAATCACTATTTTTAAAGGGGAATTGGATTTTAACACCCTGAACTATTGATTATTGGCCGTTGACACACTGAACTATAAAATTGTTCACCACCACACTATACTTTCAACTTCTTGGCATGTGTCACCCTCGGACAAACCATGGTTAGTTTGTTTGCTAAAGTGGCCATTTTTGCTGATGTGGCATGGTGACATCACCACAGCAAAAATGGTCACGTCAACAAAAAAATAACCATGGTTAGTCTGAGAATGACACAAGCCAAGAACTTGAAAGTACAGTGTGGTGGTGAACAATTTTGTACTTCAGTGTGTCAACAGCCAAAATCAATAGTTTAGGGTGTTAAAATCCAATTTTCCATTTTCAAATAATAATTGAGTCCAGTTTAAACTTTAAAAAAATACTTGGTGAATTGAATTTAAGCTACAGCTCTAGCTATATCTATAGTATCTTTTAATACATTTCACAAGGACCTCTTAAAATTTAAGTTTTACAAACATAATTCCTTAGAGTACAACAAACAGTGCACATATTAACTACTTTTTTAGGGCAAATATGTCTTTTATATAATACTTACACATTTTCCCCTCAACTTTACTTAACTTTTTTTTATTTAAATAACAATTACATTTTTCACCTTTATTTTAATTAACTACCCCACGATTTTTTAAATGTCCGGAATTTTTTTATACATTAATAATTTCTTAATATTATTATACCGTATATCTATACTATCTTATAATACATTTCACAAGGACCTCTTAAAATTTAAGTTTTACAATTATAATTCCTTATAGTACAACAAACAATGCATATGTTAACTACTATCTTAGAGCAAATATGTCTTTTATACAATACTTACACATTTTCCCTATCAACTTTACTTAACTTTTTTTATTTAAATAATAATTACATTTTCACCCTTATTTTAACTAACTACCTCACGATTTTTGAATGTCCATAATTTTTTTATACATTAATATTTTCCTAATATTATTATACCGTATAAACGAACATTTTCTTCTCTTTAATTTGAGTATAGTATCGCTATAGTTTTTTTTAATTTAAAAATGATATGTTATGGTTAAGTAATAACCGAAACGAAAATAAACGAAAATGAACCGAAATCATCTATACTATATTATAATACATTTCTTATTGATCTCTTAAATTTAATTTTTATAGTATAATTGTTTAAACTACAACACATAATACACATGTTAACTAAATGTTGTTTCCCTTCACAACACGTGAACACCTGACTAGTTAAATTAAACAAGTGTGAAGAAACACCAATCTAACAATCTGAATATAGTAATGCTAGTATGCAAATATAAGGAAGGACGTGATTCTCATTAAACAATAAGGTGAATACAAGACACTAATCCAGACTATTACAGAGTTTCGACTATAATCTATCTCTCACAGCTATATAGTATGAATTCTCACTCGCCGATCTCCTCCCTTCTTCTGATGACGAAGGGGGGTATTTATAGGCCCCTGAGGTGGTCAGTGATTAGCTGTGAGGGGAGTGACAGCTGTCCTGTACTATTACGACCGTTGTCATTCTTCGCGTTGTCGCTCTGTGGTTGGTCCACGTGTCTTGCTATCGTCCTTTCTGTCCTTTTCTGTACCTCGTACCTGCAGGAGATCATGGAGCAGGGAATAAACACCTCTGATTGGCCACATGTCCCTGCTCTTGTCGGGTGACACCTGTCTTTTGTTTAAGTGGCGTGCGCCGTCTTCTAGAACTCCACGTCATATTGTTGTGTTGACGTGTCTGTGAGTGTAAGTCGTGCGCACGCGCGGGTACATATCTCTTCAAGTCCCCCTAGTCTAGTGTGTTGTATGCGTAGCATGCGAGACGCTGGACTCAGTAAGGTAGAAGTGTCAATGCGGGCGGTTTTTGCGCTTCACCCTGATTTCTGGTATTCATGCGCGGCGTCTTGCAAGTGGTAAGGTTGCGGACGTCTGTAATTAATGCTCACATCAATATTATAAGTCCGGGCGTATGAAGTGACAGGTTGGTAGCCGAAACGTTCCTGACGGTTGTACAGTGTCAGAGACGTGGTGGGGCCGCTCAGTCGGTTCGAGTGTTTTTTCTCTCTCTTCCTATGACGTGTAATTTTCTGATTGGTTGGGCCTTTCATATTCAAAAAACCGTCAGACCACGTGTGATCTCCCTATTTAATCCCCCTTTTCCATCCGTTTCTTTTTACTTTCTTTCCAAGTACTCTTTCCAATTTCCTCTCCATTGCTCATCAGTTTTTTCATCTTTTTATTGTTTATTTGCATCCGAAGGGCGGTTTCACGCGTACAGATGGAGCATATTACGAATATCCCGAAGAAAAAACGTAGAGGTTCTAGGAGAGGAGATGGTGGTTCAAAGAAGGGGCCGCCTCATGCTAACGAGGTCATGGCCGTCTGGGGGAGGGATGAATTTAGGAAGTTCCGGAGGGAGTATGGGTTCCCCTCCTCGTATGGTGTGGAGGTACCTGCTCCTGACAAAACGATCCTTGAGCCTCCTGTTGGGAAAGTTGGGTTATATGCTGCATATTTCCGGGACTACAAATTTACGGTCCCTATAACCCGGTTTCTTGGCACCTTTGTGCGGGCTGTGGGGGTTCATATTAACCAGATCCATCCTGGTTTGATGTCTAGACTCATGTTCTTTGAGTTTTGTTGCCATGCCCACAAGATTGAACCTTTGGTGGACATGTTTTATGTTTTTTTATAGTTTAAGCTTTGTGGAGAGTTGGCTTTCCTGCAGGCCGAGCGCTGGGGGCCTGCATGTGCTGGGGTAGGTGTGAAAAGCTTTCGCGAGTGGAAACTGAAGTTTTTCTGGATCAATCAAGGGGTTATCCCCATAGATATGGGTCGGTTGGACCCGGCTGAGGGGATAGGGAAGGTTGTGCTGATTGACTATAAGGAGCAGGAGTGGTTCAAGACCCTTACCAGTCATCTTGTGGACCTTTGTGAGATCCCAGAGACTGGGTTGGTGATGGCTGGGATGAGCATCAAGTATTTTGTGAAGGGCCGCAATCCGTATCTCACTCAGGATGGGAAACGTTAGTTGGCGTTTTTGTTGTTGTTACTTGTTGCGCACCCTTTGTGTGTTGTCGTTAATTTGCCCTTTGCTGTGTTTCGTTTGCAGATGTCAAGAATTTGTATGACATGTTGTTGGGCGGTGACAACATGGGTTTCGCCTTTAGGGAGCTGTCGGAGGATGAATTATACATCCTAGAGAAGGCGTGGGCATCCAATCTCTGCGGTATCATAGCCTCAGAGCCATATGTTAGGCTGAACGGGGTCTCACCGTGCTCGTTTTTGTTAATGTGCGATTAGCCCATAGCACGCTCGGCAGTTCTTCCGCCCAGGCCTTCCCTTTGGTACCCAGTCTTGATTTGATGCCTTCCACTATGCTTCGGTTCGCGCGTTCGACTTGGCCATTGCCTTGCGGGTGTGCGACCGAGGTGAACGTGGGTTGGATGCGCAGTTCCACGTACCATTTCATCAATCCTTTGTCCGCAAATTGGGTCCCGTTGTCTGTGACGATTGTCATGGGTAACCCAAAACGACAGATGATGAACTCCCAAACAAACTTTTTAACATGACTGGCCGTGATCTCAGCGAGTGGTTTAGCTTCGACCCATTCCATGACGTAGTCAATTGCGACTATCAAATATCGTCTCTTCCCTGTCGTCATTGGGAATGGTCCCACAATATCGATAGCCCACTTCTGGAATGGCCACGCTGAGGTTATTGGGATAAGGTCATTTTTGGGCCGCAAGGTGTTGGGAGCATGAAGTTGGCAAGAATCACATTTGCGGATGATCTTTAGCGCATCCAGATGCATGCCGGCCAGTAGTATCCTGCATTCATAATTTTGGCGACCACCATGCGTGGCCCAGCATGTATTCCACATATCCCTTCATGTATCTCTCGCACTAGGTAATCTGCATCGACTGCATCCACACATCGCAGTAGTGGCCCTAGGTATGACTTCCGATAGAGCACCCCATCTTGTATCTGGTACTGTAGGGCTTTGTGCTGTATCTTCCTAGCTTTGGCGCGTTGCTCAGGCAACGCGCCGGTGGTGAGGTAAGAAACTATCGGGGTCATCCAGCTGTCAACACCCGTTTGTATTAGACCTCTTTGGGTGGAACAGACGGTTCGCTCAGGGTTTCAATTCGGACCTCTTTGCTAAATGGCTAAAGCTTGTAGAAGCCATTTTGCTTAGAGCATCCGCCGGCTTGTTTTGACTGCGCTTGATGTGGTCGATGGTGCAGCTAGGAAAGTTGGCCATGAGCTCTTTAGCACGTTGGAGATACATGATCATTGAGGGTTCTTTCGCCTCATATTTCCCTGTAATGTGGCCCGCCACCAGCATTGAATCGACATGTGCGAAGATGTGTTTGGAGCCCAGCTTTTGCGCGATGCGCAGGCCGGCGAGGAAAGCTTCGTATTCATCCTCGTTGTTGGTGGCCTTGAATTCGAGTCTGATTGCATAAGTGAACTCCGCGCCGTCTGGACTAACTAGGCGGATTCCTGCGCCTACACCATCTTCGTTTGAGGCCCTGTCTGTGTAAAGATTTCAAATAGCCTTTTCGTCACATGGTGGTTGCGGGTTTTGCTCTGCTTTGCATTCTTCGATTTTTTCTTGAGGTACCTCGGCTATGAAATCTACTAGTATCTGTCCTTTAATCGCTGGGCGTGTCTTGTAGTAAATGGTGTGTTCGCCCAGTTCGATGGCCCACTTTGCCAGTCTCCCAGAGACTTCTGGTTTGGACAGTACATTGTTCAGCTTGTATCTGCGCAATCTTCGCGACGCGTGCACGAGAGCTAAGACTAGCTTTTCCATGGTGGTGTACTTGGTTTCTGCATCTGTCAGGACCCTGCTAATATAATAGATGGGCGTTTGCACCAGTTTTCTGTCCACCATCAGTACCGCGCTCACCGCTTGCTCTGTCGCGCAGAGATACATTGTCAGTGGCTCCCTTAGGAGTGGGGCGGTGAGTGTTGGTAAGTCCATCAGACACTCTTTCATTTCTTGGAAAGCCTTCTCCGCCTCTGTGGTCCACTTGAAATGATTCTTTTTCAGGCAATTCTTTAATATTTCGATGAACGGGATCGATTTGCTTGCATGGTGTGACAGGAAACGGTTGATTGCGACCAGACGTCCATTCAGTGTTTGAACCTCTTTTAGCGTGGATGGGGATGGCATTTGCGCAATGGCTTGTATCTTTTCAGGATTTGGTCGGAAACCGTCTTTGGTGACCACAACGCCAAGGAACTTTCCTTCCTCCATCCCGAACGCGCACTTGCTTGGGTTCAGTTTCATACAGATTTCTTTCAGATGTTTGAAGGTTTCTTCGATATCCTTCAACATTTGATCCTCTTCCTTGCTCTTGATGACCAGGTCATCCACATAGACTTCCAGATTCTTCCCTATCTGTTTGGCAAATGCGCGTTCCATTAACCGTTGGTATGTAGCTCCCGCATTTTTTAGGCCGAATGGCATCTTGGTGTAACAGAAGACTCCCTTGTCAGTGCAGAAAGCCGTCTTGTCTTCATCTTCTAGCGCCATCTGGATTTGATGGTACCCTTTGTAGGCATCCAGGAAGCATTTGAATCGGAAGGGCGCTAGTGAGTTAATCTTTAAATCGATTTCTGGCAGCGGGTAGCAGTCTTTGGGACATGCTTTGTTGAGGTCTGTGTAATCCACACACATCATCCAGCCGCCATTGCTTTTCTTGACCATTACCGGGTTGGCAACCCAGGTTTGGTATCTTGTTTCCCTCAAGATTCCAGCTTTTAACAGCTCTCCTACTTGTTCATTCATCGCTTGTGTTTTTTTCAGCACCCATGCTTCGTCGCTTTTGGGCGATGGGTTCGACTGAGCAATATGTGTTGAGCTTGTGTTGGGCGAGTTCGCGTGGGACCCCGATCATATCTGATGGTTGCCATGCGAATACGTCCATGTTTTTGCGGAGAAGCTGCTTCAAGTGATCTCGGATGTTTTCTGAGATTGTTGGTCCCAGTGTGATGGGCTGATCAGGGAACTTTGGGTTTAGGATCCACTTCTCTGGCTCCGTGCGCGAGCATGGTTTTAGCATTTTAGCTGGGTGAGATTCCGTGGTCAGGGCACATTCTCTGTTAGCCCACACGATTGCCACACCGTTTGGGGTGGGGAAACCAATTGCGCCATGGACTGTGGAAGTGACCATGTTGTACGAGGCCATGGAGTCTCGCCCTAAAATGATATCGTACTTGGATTTTGTTGGGATGACAAGGAATGTAACTTCTTCAGTCCGTGAGCGCCCGTGTGCGCCTAGAGTGAGAGGAAAAGATATCTCCCCTAGTGGGGTCATGACTTCGTTTGAAAATCCCATAATTGGGGAATTGATGGGGCGTAGTCGTTGTTTATCCTCATCATCTAGCAGGTCGAAGCACTGTCCATACATGATATCGGAGTTGCTACCAGTGTCCATGAATGCCCTGGTGGTTCGGTAATGGTCAAAGATGGCTATGACAATGATCGCCCGCGTGGCGTACGGGCCACCTTTGACCACTGGGAAGCATACTTGTTGCTCTTTCCACTCTGCGGTTGTTTCTGGTTTCCGCTTCTGGAGCCGGCGTCCACCGCTATGGATCATCATGCTCACGTTTTTTTTTATCTTTTTTGGCAGTGGTCCCACCATTTGCTTGCGCTCCACATTTTGTAGTAGATGTCCGAGCTTACCGGACTTTAACGCGTCCTCGATGGCTTGCCGCAACTGGTAGCACTTATCAGTGTCATGGCCTATGTCTTGATGATAAGCACAGAACTTGTTGTGATCTAGTCCTTCCCTCCGCTTGATAACCTTTGGTTCTAGGAAATCGATATTTTCTGTGGCCAGGACTTGCAATGGCGTTTTCATCAAGGGGGTCCAGTTGTTGTGACTTCTTTTTCCTGACTTGTGCACGAGTGACGCATTGCGTTGGTATTCTTGAGGCGCAGCGGGGTTTGTCACCGTCGGGGTGGCTCCCTGAAGCCTGGTCCAGATGTTTCCTTTGCCTTTTCTTTCATGCCTGTTGTTTCTATTGCGCGCTGCTTGTGCTTGTGTATCTGTGTATTGTGGTGCTTGGATTCTGCTCCAAACAGATAGTTCTCTTTCGGTTTTTGCGTAATTCTTCACGCCGCGCATGATTTCTTCCCAGGTGTTGGGCATACCTGTGCATCCAGCCAAAGTGCGGATCAGTGAGTCACATCTCACTCCCTGTGTGAATGCCGCCTTCATGAGCTCAAAACCAATTGGCCCGATTTGTAGGGCTTCACGATTGAACCTGGTGATGTAATCTTCAATGGATTCATTTTCACGCCTCTTGACTTGTAGGATGTCAGTGGAGTCGCGTTCTACTCTCTTGTTTTGGCTGAAGTGGTCTGAAAACTTATCAGTCAGTTCTTTTAAGTTGTCTATCTTGCCATTCGGCAGGCTGTCGAACCATACTCGCGCAACGCCCGTGAGCATGTGACACCACACGGGTAGGCTCCACCTTGCACATTTTCCTGCGATTTCAAAGCTTCTTAATTGGTCGTCAGGGTCACCTGTGCCATCAAATTTTCCCAAAGTGCTTGGTATTTTTGTTCTTGCGGGCAATGTGGCGAGCGCGATGCGCGGTGTAAATTTTAACTTTTCACTGAATGAAGGAGGATAATATGGTTGCGTGAGATCGTCCTCACCGAACATCAAGTGTGCTCGATCAACAGTGTTGGTCAAGTACTGGCTTGTGTCACGGTGAAAACGACTCTGAGACTCATCGGAGTCTTCCCTCCAAGTTGGGTCAGTGACCTGATTGCTCCCGCCGCCCTGTCCCGCAGCTTTGGATGACCCTTCCGATATGGTGACAGGCCTTCCTTCGCCGAAGGATAGTGCGCGGGATGGTTCTCTTAGCTGTTGTTCTTTTATCTTCTTTATGAATGCTTGTTTCAAGGCTTCCTTTTGTTGGGCGTACCACACCTCCGGACTAACCATCGGCATGGTATGACCAACGGGTGAAGCTTGAAGATTATCTGTGGCAAAATGGAAGGATGGGGTCTGTCTAGTCCCGGAGGATGGAGTATGACCCGCGTCCGTACCATGAACTTGTTCCTCTGTGGTGTTATCAAGCTGGCTGGTGTTTGCCTGGGCAATACCAGTGCATGACGTGCCTCCAGGGAAGCTTGGTGTCGTCGGTAAAGAACTCATAGCTGGTTTTTAGAGAGATAAAAGTGTTTAAGTTTGTTGTTCTTGAAGGTCAAAAGACGGATGACGCCAATGAAGAAACACCAATCTAACAATCTGAATATAGTAGTGCTAGTATGCAAATATAAGGAAGGACGTGATTCTCATTAAACAATAAGGTGAATACAAGACACTAATCTAGACTATTACAGAGTTTCGACTATAATCTATCTCTCACAGCTATATAGTATGAATTCTCACTCGCCGATCTCCTCCCTTCTTCTGATGACGAAGGGGGGGTATTTATAGGCCCCTGAGGTGGTCAGTGATTGGCTGTGAGGGGAGTGACAGCTGTCCTGTACTATTACGACCGTTGTCATTCTTCGCGCTGTCGCTCTGTGGTTGGTCCACGTGTCTTGCTATCGTCCTTTCTGTCCTTTTCTATACCTCGTACCTGCAGAAGATCATGGAGCAGGGAATAAACACCTCTGATTGGCCACATGTCCCTGCTCTTGTCGGGTGACACCTGTCTTTTGTTTAAGTGGCGTGCGCCGTCTTCTAGAACTCCACGTCATATTGTTGTGTTGACGTGTCTGTGAGTGTAAGTCGCGCGCACGCGCGGGTACATATCTCTTCAGAGTGGAACTCAAGCTTGATTAAGTTGAATCGTTTCAACCTTCTTCGTGGTTATATCTAGACCATTATTTTATAACTTGCTAGCATTGGCCAGTCTTTCATCAATTTTAGTTTTATAATTGGTTGCAACGTAATAGATTACTATCATTATATCTTTGTTTTTGTACATTTTTTACATACTCAAAGTTTTCATGACTCTACACTATATTAAAAGTTGTTTTGTTGTTCACTAATTTTTAGTTTTTTACATCTACTTTGTTAACTTCATGATAAGCAGATCAAGATACTTGCGAACTCTTTTTTCCTCGCTCGTAACTCTATTTAATTTGTCATGTATCATTGCTAGTTTTTTTTTGTCTTTTTTCACAACAAACTATTCAACAACTAAATACTCGTATATGTATCTTACATGATTTAAGTCCTTCGTCTCTAACATAAAGAAGAGGCACCTTCCCGCTACGATATACACGATGTCCTTTGGGTACATCTTTGTCAGTTAATAAGTAAACATTTATACTTTTATCTCTTATCTTTATATGTGTGGTTGTAAGTTTCAGAGGAGATATCTTTTGGATTCACAATAAGCAAAGCAATTATAGCATGTTGTCTTGTTTCTATAGGCATGTGCAGATATCGGACAAGTGGACCAACAACTAAAGTTGTTTGGAGATGATATGATCACTGGGTTGTACACAACTTATATCATATGACCTCGTACTATTTATCAAACATATATATATATATATATTTTTGAAAAGTATTTTATCAAACATATGATAACGTAAATATAAGACTATTGTCACCATTAACTCATTTGTCATAAATATTGTCTCTAGATTTCTTTTTTAAGTTATCATAAAAATCAAAAACTAGTTTTAGATTTTTTATTTTTTAATCACTAACAGAAAATAATATATAGTTCCGGATACTTAGACTATCTGGAGTGGTGGGGAAAGAGGGGGATGAAACGTCATGTGGCACTTGTGGCACCCTTGTAGGGGGAAAATAATTGTGGGGAGTGGAAGGGGGGAAGAGGGGGGAGAAGTGACATGTGGCATTTCTTTTTTCCTTTTTTTTTTAACTTTCATATATTAAAAACATAATAATAATAATAATAATAATAATAATAATAATAATAATAATAATAAATATTTTTAATTAATAAAAACCTAGAAAAATACAAAAATTAAAAACCTAGAAAAATAAAAAACATAAAAAAAAAAACCAAAAAAAATTAGAAAATAACAAATCAGTTAATATTATATTTTTCCATAATCTCACGCTTCATTTGAAGCGTCATCTCTAACTCCGGCTCTTGAAGATGATCGGTGTTCATGGCGAGAAATTTCATATCCTCGCGTTTTTCGCGCTGCTCTTTGAATCGTATTGAACTGAATTATGGTGGAATTTAAATCTTGCAAGTCAGCGCTGTAGGCGCCGGTTGATCCAGAACCCGAACCCGAAGCAGCAGATTTTTGCGCCCTCTTTTTTGACTTATCTCGACCGGGTGGGCGACTCAATTCCTCTTCAAACTCGTCTTCATCCAAATTAACGGCTTCTACGTTTTCAGGATCAATTTGACGGTTTCTTGACGAACTTGTTTTCGACCTTTTTGCGGAGTTGCTTGCAGTGGGGACGTACGCCCATTTTGAATGGTTCTTGGCGACTTCCCAACAATGAAGAAACTTGAATTCGAGACCGGTTTCGTTACGATACGCTAATAGCGACCGGCTGAGGTTGTCGGTGTCCGTTTCACCGCTTTTTGGATTGTTTCTTGCGTAATAATAATACGGTTGAAACGCGTTCGCCCTGTTTATCTCTGTCCACTTGGACGAGAGACTATCGTTTGCTCGATAGAACTCTCGTCCCATCAACCCATGGAACGCGTTGTTTATGTCGATCCAAAAGTCGTTTTTGTGGCGACTAGTTCCTACAAAAAAGAAAATATTAGCAATATTAGAAAAAAAAATCATGTTAAAAATTTTTATTAGAAATCATGTTAAAAAAATCATGTTAAAAAAATTATTAGAAATACCTTGCTCTTTTTCCGACTCGCTTATCCACGCTTTCGTTAAAGCAAGCTCTTCTTCGGGTGTCCACTTAAGTGGTTGGCGGTTAGCGGCGGCTAATGCTTTCTCCTCCGCCGTCTTCCTCCTGTGACTTCTTCTTGCAGGGGGGGGTTTACCCGAAGATGATCCCGCAACATTTTGGGGTTGTGTTTCAGGTACGGTTTGCGTTAAAGGAAGTTGTGAAGGAAGTTGTGAAGGAACGAGAGAATCATTGAATGGGAAATTAGGATAAATTTGCCCACTAATGAAACCCGCATAACCCGCGTAGTCCGGACAAGGTGAAGGATGGGGTGGACGGTTTGGGATCGGGCGAACCGGTGGTGTATTCGGGTTTGGGACGTACGCGTATGGGTTGTTCGGGTCAAAGCCTCGGTTGTATGGGTTCATTTTTTGTTGAAGAAGTGTATAAAATTTGGTTGAAGAAGTGTATAAAATTTGGTAAAAGTGGGTGTTTTGTAGTGAAATGGGGGTAATTTATATAAAAAAAAAAAAAATTTGACCGTTTGAATATTAACGGATAGATTTTAAATTTTTTTTTTTTTTGACCGCCCCTCTCCCGCTTCCACTCCGGATAGATTTTTTTTTTGACCACCGGTATGGCGGTGGTGTCCCCCCTTCCCGCCCCTCTCCCGCCCCCACTCCGGACAGTCTTATAGAAGTTACAAGGGATGAGCCAAAGAGGTTGGGATCAATTGGAGGCGATGAAGATGATCGATGGCTACTAAGACGATTAGATTGGGATCAATTTGATTGAAGATGATTGATAGGAGATGAATGATTGGCACTGATCAATTGGAGGTGATGAATACAACTGTTACTGATTGATTGGAGATGATTAAGACAATTGTTACTAATCGCGATAATCATTAGAATATTGGATGGGTTTTGATCAAGATAATCATTAAAATTTGGATGGGTGTTCGAAAATAGCTATCGGATTGGATTTTGGAAATTAGAGAATGAATTTTGGAATACTAATATAATTAAACCCCCCCACCCCCCCCCCCCCCCCCCCCAAAAAAAAAAAAAAAAAACGCTCTCCATATTCCTATTTAAATTGGGTTTTTTGTCATCACATTTTCGGTCACATAGTAGTAACAATTGTTCTGTAGCCACCATTTTATAACAAAAAATATGGTAGCAAAAACACCTGTGTCTGTTGCCCTAATGCCACCAAATAGCTACCACTTTTGTATTTTGCTACCATATTTTTGTAACCACAAAAACTGTTAAAATTATTGCTACCGCTCCTACAATGTTGTAGGAATGTCTTTTACTACCGTTTTGGTACCATTTAGCCACCGAAATTGCCACTATTTATACACCATTTTTTGTCACCATTTTGGTACCATTTTGTCTGCAACCATTTAGTAACCGCTTTTATTGCGAATTTACTACCATTTAGCTATCACTTTCATTGAAAATTTGCTACCATTTAACCACCACTTTCATTGAAAATTTGTTACCATTTAACCACCACTTTCATTGAAATTTTGCTACCATTTTGCCACCACTTACATTAAAAATTTGCTACCATTTAGCTTTGCTACAGGTTTTTTTCCCGCTTTATTAATTCAATTACATTTAAAAAAAAACTATATTATATAAAGTAGTCAAATAATACAAAATCTCAAATTATATAAAACAAATTTGTTAACAGTTTTTCCAATTTTAAAATCATATAAAAGACTCTAATAGAAACCCCAACTAAAACATCAAATAACCGAAATTATCCATTAGAAACTTCAAAAGATTCATGTCTAAGTGTTTATAACCTATTTTCGACCCGTAGCTGTAAACATAGCTTCAATTTGTGTCATTCTATTGAGCATCGCCTCTTTATCCGCATTATCTTTTTCTTTTTCAGCCATCAAGCCCGCAATAATTCCTTCGATAATCAAGTTAAACTTTTGAATCTACAAAACAAGGAATTAATAGAATAAAGAAGTCGGAATTAACAAAAACTAATAACGGGTCAAATGAGTTGCACAATAACATAATCCACTTGTGAGTTACAATTCTAGTGCTAGAAGCCAAATAACATGTTCTAATATATCCACTATTTCTAATGCAATTAAGGTGCCAAGGCCTACCCGGGCTGTAGGCGCGAGGCGCAAAAAAAAAGGCCTAGCCTAATCTATATTATCTTATTAAGGAAGAGTGATGACCAAGATAGTAATTTTCATTTCTGTACAACTTAAGAAGCAACATGTACAACATACTTAAGCAAAAAATTTAAGGGTAGTATGGGGATGTTGGTGACAATTAAGACACTTAGAGGGGCAATGTAGACATTTCACCCATCTAATCCTTAACAATATCACAACAATTTTACAATAATAGCCCTGTTCCATCCCTGCCTTCTTACAATCCTTTGCTTTCTTCAGTTACAATTATTCATTGATGCCATCGACCTTCTGCCTTCACTACATTGAATGGGAAACTCTAAACATCTCCCCTCTTTATTTCTCTCTTCGACTTTAATGGGATGTGTGTTTACCTGGTCAGGAATCATGGGCATGAAATATTTGAACGTGCACCAATAGTCTGCTGAACATCGAAAACTTTTGGAAATCGGAGCAGAGGCATGAGGCTACACAGAAGCAAATTGAAGGCGACAGAGAACACTCTAAATATCATCTCCTTCAGGAACAAGCTGGAATGGTAACGTGAGTTAATTAATTGTTCTTTCTTTAAGTACAACACAAGTTCGATTCTGTTCAAGAATCTTGTTACTAAACAATGTAAGAACTCTTTTTTTGTGCAACTGTTTCATGTCGCACACCAGGTGTTCGATTATTTGCCCAAGTGAAAACATGGGTTCTTTATGAGTGGAGGCGTGTGTGCATCTTATTTTTAAAAGATACAGTAGTGATTAGTGTCCTTTATTTTCCTTTCTGAATAAAGCTCCCCTATCATAAAGAATGGTGCTAATATTGCAGTTTGTTGCAGCAACGGAGCATGTTGTAGGGTGGTATAGCACTGGCCCAAAGCTACGAGAGAATGATCTTGATATTCATGGTCTCTTTAACGAGTATGCAACATGATCTTATTCTGTATTAAAATTTCTCTTTAAATTTGCAAGAATCATTCACTTTGTTTAAGTAATGTATGTATAAATTAATTTCTTAATCTAAAAGAAAAACTGTAAGCATGTATTGTACAAACATCAGCAGCAGGGACCGTATATGCATATTTTAACCCTTCTCGAGGTTGTTTTGTATCTCATTTATAGCATAAATAATCTATTATCATTAGATCTTAGTTCCCGGTGAATGATGTCATGTTATTATGTTAATCATTCTTATGGTTTTATTACCTGGTCTTGTTTCTGGTTTCCTGACTGTTGAATCTTGTTACTGCAGCTATGTTCCAAATCCTGTATTGGTTATAATAGACGTGTAACCAAAGGAGTTGGGAATACCCACTAAAGTTTATTAT
This sequence comes from Ambrosia x helenae, assembly GCA_030844895.1. Classification (NCBI taxonomy): domain Eukaryota; kingdom Viridiplantae; phylum Streptophyta; class Magnoliopsida; order Asterales; family Asteraceae; genus Ambrosia; species Ambrosia x helenae. Next base: position 40,295,352 of record CM061231.1, on the reverse strand, counting down.
GCCATTGAAGAGGTTAAAGAGGTAAATTAGTACGAGTTCCGAATTTAACCTTTAGGATTGTTTATGATGTTCTTACGGTATCTAATCTAGAACATTAGTTTTAGTTTAATGACCAAATGTGGTGGTGGTATTTGCTAACACATGGTTATTACTTATTACACATGCTATCAAAATTTGTTTCATGCAGTTTGCCCATTATTTATAGGTTGAAGCATATTTATTCTTTTGTTTTCATATATAGGAAATCGGCTCGCTCATCTTTTTATGTTCATATGTTCAGCTACCCCAAAGTCTATGACCGTTTGTATGACAGGAGCACCAATATTCTATTCTTTTGATGGAAATTGCGTTTCGTCTTCAATTTTAGAGTCATATTAGTTTTTTGGGTCAAACCGATCCACCGTCTTTTTTAGTGATGTCATCACTTCTGAACAAGTGCAGGGATTTTTTTTTATGTACCGATTTATATGTACTGGTTTTTTTGATAATGTGTAGTTCTAACCCCTTCTTACCACCAGAGTTCTTGATGTTAGAGATAGTCTTGCCTCCAATATTATTTTCGGACTAAATGTATAGGTTTTACTTTAAAATTGCCCTGATAAAAAAAAATTTAGAGGTGTAATGGGCGGGTTGGGTAATGGATCAAAGCACTTAAATAATGTACCAACCCAAATATATAATGGGATACTATTGACTGCCGTTTTTATTTTTATTTATTTTTTGACAATGCGGACTTGGTTTCACACTTTTGAGATTGATTCTTGCAGGCGATGAAGGAGATACGTCACAGATTCATCTTCTTAGGATGCTGCAAATATTAAGAGACTTCTCAACAAACCAAATTGTAGTTTTTATAAAACGGGAGGATGTTATCATTGAGTGCCTAATTTGTAGCCTCTAGAAACGAACGGTTAGTTTCGTGACTGTGAATTGTTGTGTTTATCCATACGATTTGTTTGTTAGGGTTTTAGAAGAGTATACCAGATCCATATTTTTGTCTATAATTCATGTGGTGTATCTTTTACTTTATTTTAATTTGTGTATCCTATGAACTTGTTTTGACATGAAGCTGTCACAGGATAAATGTGGATAAGTTATTTAAATTCAAATACAAAGAATTCCATTCATCAGGGGTGTATAATATTCTCTTAAATTAAATTACTACCTCCTTATACATCTACCATACACTTGTCCCCTTTCTACAATATCTTCCATTCTTTGTGCCTATTAAGCCTGGCTACTTCTCGTGTAGAGTAGCAGGCGTTCTTTATTAAAAAATCCGTCCAAGATGAGCTAACCTTGCTATCATTTCGAATATTGTAATCGTAATTCGTTTTAAAACAGTAGACATCGGCACTGCATGCATACTTCTTATTTCCTAATCTTCAGTACGTTTTACACCACTATTCTAATAATTTGAGGTGTTCAACATACCAAGTCTGAGGTTTGGTTTGTTCGTATGCTGGATATGAGTTAAGTACTAAGTACATTGGTCTATAGAATATCTCATATATACTTAAGCTTTTAAGTTGCCTACTTGAGGGCATAGAACGGAATGTCTACTTTTAGAACTTAGTAACTTACAAGCACAACAAAAAAAGTGATTATTTTAGAAATTATTGTCTGTTCTATTTTACTTGGAAAAATCCTGCTCAGTATTCTTTTATCTGCTGGCTCTGTTTTTGCTGATTTTTTATCTTTTTGTCTCTATTATTCTAAATGTTTATCATTAGTACTAACTCCAAACCTCATCTATGTATATAGGTGATGGCACATAGCATCAATTGTGTGCAAAAATCCCAATCAAAGAAAATACCTACGCCAGGCGAGCTGGATAGGGGTGCCACTAAGAATTCAGGTAAATTGAGTAGATAGTTCTGAATTGCCTTTTTTTATATAACTAGAAATTGAGGACTTGTGTGGATGTGGGGTGTTAGCTGTTGTGGGGTGGAGCGCGGTGAGGCATGAGTGGTGAGGATGTTGGTGACTGGAAAACCGAAGACGGTGAAGGTGAGACTATGATCACTGGCAAACGTGAGGTTGTTGGTGGTGTTATGTGGGCTGTTGAAAATTTTGAGGTTTCAACAACTATAACTGTAGTTTATTAAAAGAATAAATTTTTTGTTTATAAAATTTTAACTTAACTTTTAAATGATCATCCATTTTAAGTATAGGAGTGTCAGCTTTTAGTAATAGCGATTATTCTTGTAACTGTGAATTTGTGATAATAAGGTTCAAAGGGACAGTTTCCATAACTTCTATTTGCTACATGAACGATTTGTAAATTGTTGGTGTCTGTTATACATTGATCTACTGATTTGATTGTAGCAGTTCTGGAGAACAATGTTTCTTCCCAGCAATCATTGAAGGAACCTTACAAAGCATTCTACTTTTAATGCAACAGGACGCATTATCAAAGGTTGGAGATGCTTTCATCACAATTTAATTTTAATGCATTGTTATTTATATTTAGCTATTGTCATAATATTTTATTGATGTGTGTGTCAGAAAAGTACGAGGGATGTAGCATTTGAAGAAGATAATTATGCCAAGTTACTTAATGATTCTAAGTCTTCCTTTGTCCATAACTCAAAAGAAACTAGGCAGTCGCATCCTGATAAAAAAATTGATAAACAAAGCATTCATGGTATGTGATACATTTTCTTCATGTTCTTACATCTACTAGCTTATGATATTGAATGATTTACAATTTTGTTCCACATTTCCAGCTTCATGGAGGGACTTCTAGCTAATTCCAAACTGTGGGTTGATAATCGTGAAAAGAAGAGCAAGGGCTTGGTGATGATCTCCTACTTTTCTATATATATAATATGTAGTCATTAGTAAAAGTTGAAGGTGGCAAAACGGCAGGTCGGGTGGGTTGTGTAGTGGGTCAAAAAAGGGGTTCAGTCAACATGGATTAAACGGGTTGGTTGATTCATAACACATTTTTTATAAATATAATACATAAATAATATGCTAAATATGATTACAAAGCAATGTAGGAGACTTGTATGTAGTTGGATGACTTTCAACCCATTTGAGTGACTGAGTCGTTTTGTTTTATAACTAATTCATTTAGCTTAACCCATTAGACCCGTAAAAGATAAAAAAATAACCCAATTTGATCATTTTGCTTTACACATACTGTTATGTAATGTACTTTTATGGATATAAAAAAAAACTTGTTGTCAGTCTAAAATACTAAAGGTTCATTTATCTGTTATATATTCGTGTTATGTGACTGATAAATTTGGTCAATTGTGCTTTGTGTTTCAGGTTCACCCACGCCATGTTCATCTAGCAACTAAACTCCTAAAAAACTTCAGTAATCAGGCATGTTTTGAATGTTGATAGTTGTAAAATAGCCTAATGCATAAAACAATTGTCACTAATTATGTATAGGAATCTGCAGCGTGGAGTCAGGTGAAATTGATTTGACAAAGTTTCAAGAAGAGAATAGAGAAGATGTTGATATGGGAGAACATGTTGAAATGGGAGAAAATGGTGAAACTCAACCAGGTGGCACAGATGCTGACGCAAACAAAGAGCATCAAGGTTGGTATTTTTTTTATTTTTTATTTTTTTGCCACATTAGTATTAATCTTTGAAATTTTTTAACCAGTTTACCTATGAACGATCGATTCTGGATGTGTTTTAGATGTTATGAAAATAATATTTATTAATTTTTAGTAGCGAGTTAAATGTCTTTTCAAAAGGACATAAAATGTTTGCGGGTCAACCTAACCTCCCATCTTGCTGCTTCTAGACATGTATATCTAGGATTTTGTTTTTATTTAAAAGTGGACATTCGCCTGTCATCTTCAGAAAATGCAGAAGGGCCTGCAGGGAAGAAATTTGTTATAACAGATGAATACTTTTAGATGGTGACTCAAGCTCTCGTAATGTGTCTTAGACAGCACGAGGAAACTGTTACGCGAGAAGGTATGCAGCATTGTTTACATTAAACCTAAACATGATGGTTTAAATACGAGCTAACACATAAATTTTGTTGTTTTCAGAATTTTAGGGAGTGGGCTAGCTGGAATGAGAAAAAGGGATCTGATACAGTGGTACGTGAAACAATGGAATGAAAATGAGGCATACGAGAGCGAGGAAGACGCAAAGGCTGAAGTTACCAATATTAAAGCTATTAGAGATGTAATACAAATTCTTAGTATCCGTTTACATACGAACCGGTCGATTTAAATATGTGGTTCAATCTGGTTAATCATTTTTAACACGGACCTATTTATGACTGATGCAGAGTTTGGTAAGAAGGGAGGGGCATTTAATTGTAGTGGACGAGGGGGCAATGAGGCAAAGGGATGATGACGAAAATGTCCGGCGGCCTTCTTGGAACAACAAGGTTGAATGGAATGGAATGAAATGTTAGAAACCCGGAATGGGTTGTGTTTCGTAATAGATATAATTGAATCTGATACAGTCCGGCCACCCGCTGCAACGCGCGGACATTCCCGCTAGTAATAAAAAAGGCGCACATAGAGAAAAAAACCAAAATGATTAATCTTATGCATTTAAAACCAAAAATTGCTTGCGAGTCTGATAATACGTAGGAACTCATAACCAAAAAATATAAAGCACTAATTCAACTAACAATCATAGAAATATCTATCATCCAACATACTACAAAGTGTGTATAGTAAATGGATTGTGCATACTTACCGTAAATATTAGAAGCGTGCGGGAATGAATTGGGAGGGAGATTTTTCATCGTAAATTTACACATTTTCAAAATATTTTAAATTTCAAAAATCATAATTTGATATATGGGTGTAAACGAGCTGAGCCGCTGGCGAGCTACCCGAGACAAAGCTCGTTTATTTATCAAACCCGAGCTCGAACCTAGCATGTGAAGCTCGTTAGGCTCGTCGAGCCTTATCGAGCTTAGTGTAATATTATTTTTTAAAAATATTTAATAATATTTACCACTCATTTAAAGTTGTTTAGTAAACGAACCCTAGCTCGAGCTTCACTTGTCGAGCTCACAAGCCTAAACGAACTATTATTTATATTATTTTTATTTAATATATTAATTAAAATAAACGAGCTGAGCCCTAGCCGAGTTCAAGCTAGAGAAATTACCAACGAGCCGAGCTCGAGCTCGATCCTGATCGAGCTCGGGCTCAGCTCGGCTCGTTTGCACCCCTAATTTGATCTATAAATTTAAAATGTTTTAACCCCTGATTTGATCTATAAATTTAAAATGTTTTAACTTAACTAGCATTTATTTAAATTTAACTTAACTGATTATCATTGGGCCTAACTGACCGTCATTGGATCCAACTGATGATCATTGGTTTAATTAACCATTATTGGATCTAATTGATCATCATTGAATCTAATTGATGATCATTGGATCTAATTGGCCATCATTGGATCTAATTGACCATCATCGGGTCTAAATGACCATCATTGGGTCTAGGTGACAATGATTGGATCTACATGATCATCATTGGACCTAACCGACCATCATTGGATCTAATTATTCATCATTGGGTGTAACATACCATCATTGGATCTAACTGACGATCATTAGGCCTAACTGACCATCACTGGATCCAATTGACCATCAGTGGTGTAATTAACCATCATTGGATTTAATTGACCATCAATTGATCTAAATCACGATCATTGGTTCTAATTAACCATCATTGGATCTAACTGGCAATCATTGGGCCTGGCTGACCATCATTTGATCCAACTGACCATCATTGGTGTAATTAACCATCATTGGATCTAATTGACGATAATTGGTTCTAATTGACCATCAACGGGCCTAATTGACCATCATCGGGTCTAATTGACCATCATTGGGTCTAAATGACCTTCATTGGGTCTAAGTGAAAATGATTGAATCTAACTAACCGTCTTTGGGCCTAACTGACCATCATTAGATCCAATTGACCATCATTGGATCTAATTGACGATAAAATATTTATTGTTACTAGTTTTGTTTTTTTCATTAAGTGTGGCTACTAAATGACACTTTTTTTTATATAAAGTGTGGCTAAAGGTTTCCAAAAGATGTGTTTTTGGTCACATGAATAAAAAAATCCAAAAGATGTGTTTTTGTTTCTTTCATTTGTTGTTTTTTTTTATAAATTATTATCTTTTTAATTCTTTCTTATTATTTTTCTCACGACTTTACCACGAAAAATAAACGGTTTCAAAATTTGCAACCGATTAGTTACCTTATCTTATAATACATATTTTGGTGTAAAATTGGTTGCTAAATTTGCTACCATTTTTCTAGGTAGCAACTTTTGATGACAATAGCTCAGTTTTATGGTGGCTAGTATGGTAGCAATTTACTTTAAGAAATTGGTCCCTAAAATTTGCTACCGCTAAGATAGTCACAACTCAATAGGTTTGTTTTTTGTTTTATAAATTATTATTTTTTTAATTCTTTCTTATTATTTTTTTCATGAATTTACCACAAAAAATAAACGGTGTCAAAATTTGAACCAATTAATTACCTTATCTTATAATACGTATTTTTGGTGTAAAATCTGTGGCTAAATTTGCTACCATTTTTCAATATTACAACTTTTTGTGACAATAGCCAAGTTTTTTAGTAGTGTGATGCGTAACCAAAATATGTAAAATGTAATATCGATATAGATACCAATAGTGCCAAGTCAGTATCATCAATAGTGATTACTCTAAGCTATTAAATGCGTTTAACAAATTTTAGGAATTCAACAAAAACTCATATAGTGAGTACTGAAGATGATCACAAAATAATTTGAGGATTGGGGTCATTTCCCATGTATGAGAAATTAACTGTAACACTTTTTGTCTTTGACACGAACTTAGTTTAACTTTTTATTAAAAAGACTATATTACGTTTTTAGTTAAAATGAATAAATCAAAAAACATAATATGAACATAACAAATGAATCATACTTATAATTAATTCGAAAATTTTCATATTTGCCAATAAAATATGATAGAGACAATTTGTTCTCTGTCCCCTTTTATTAAGGTTTTAACATTATACTTTATTTTTAATATTACACTTAACTTATCTATGAGTTGTAGCATCTTTAATCTTGTGTTGCTTCCAACAAAATGGGTAAGTTGATAACCTTTTAAAGTGATCGGCAAGTAAACTGCATCCTCTTGTTTTTATAAGCATGTGCAAGTATCAAGTATGTGGACCAACCACTCAATTTGTTTGTGGATGACTTCTTCTCATCATTAATTTGTATACAAACTTTTCATGTGACCTCGTATGGTTAATCAGACATATGCCAACATATATACAAAATCAAAACGACAACAATCACTGAAGAAAAAAAAAAAAAAAAAAAAAACCTTTTACCACCAGAGCAATAAATTACAAAATTTCGACTAACGATGAGTTAGAGACAAATTAATACTTCTATAGAAAAAAATATCGTGTTGAAATACAAACTAATTATGATTAACCACTTAGTTATATAATCTATCCCCACGCAATTGATAAACTATTATAAACTATCCAAGTTAGCTAAATTTGACGTATGTTTCCCAACTAATAAGTTTAGTTAATCAAATAAATAAGTATTATCATTTAAGAACCCTAAATAAATTACTAAAATTCAAATCACATTTAAGGGTTCATATCATTAATATAAGTATACACAAACTACCCCGTACCGATCAGAAAACAAATAACTAAAGTAGACGTAAAAATCTTAAACATTACGATTAAAATGAAAGTAGCATGAGAGTAATAATAAAAAAAAAAAATAAATAAAAAAAAAACCATGAAATCTTGAATTTTTGTTCTTTCTGTCTAATACTCTTATTCCTTGGATTCAACCATTTCGTCCAAAAGACCAAAAGTTAAGAGCATTCTCTTGGTCAAACTACATTTGCTATTTAAGTATTTTAAAGATCGATAATACCATAGTGGAGCGTCAAAAATGACGTTTTGATGAAGATTGCGCCTCTCACACCGTTACATGGAGCGCTATGTACCAACTTTGAGCAATGGCGTTATATTTATAACGCTTGACTGATTTTTGATTGCCCGATAATATTCCACCACGTGTCCAGGTCAAACGGTTTAAAACTTTTGAACGGTCAAAATTTTTGAATGTGCAACGTCTTTTTTTTTTTTTTTACAAACGGTTAATTTTGTACAAATGTGTGTATATATATATACAAACACACCACAACAATTTTTTAAAAACTACACTACAAACCCAACTACAAAACCACATTTTTATACCTACTATCAAATAAAAACTCAACTACAAACCAGACAGTATTCAAAGATATGGGTGGTGGATTTCCTAACGAGCCTGCCGGACCTTCCAATCTCCGGTGATACTCTCGCCGGAGACGTCGTCTACCATTTTCATTTCCTCCTCCTCAACCTATGTTCTCCTCTCCTCCCCCTTCTCAACCAATGTTCTCTCCCCCTCCTACTCAACCAATGTTCTCTCATCCTCCTCTACCAGGGTACACCCCCATTCCTCCTCTACCAGGATACACTCCCCCAATACAAGATGCTCCTCTCACTGATGAGGAATGCATCTGGGCTTTGGATTATACCATAGCTGTCATGGGATTGGGGCGTCTACCACTGGTGGAGACCCAACCCCAACCCTAACCCCAACTCCACCCCAAACCCTCCTGCTCGGGAGCCAGCTGAGGAGGAGTACGAAGCAGCTAGGGCTGCTATGGATGACGAACCATACTATTTATTAAATCCTGAGTATTGCTGCATCCGCTGGGATGAAAGGTACGACGGTCGAGATAGCGATCGTTCCGTGTCTTCGCCGGAGTACACACTAGAGGACTGTGATAATTATTCTCCGTAGGGAGAAATTTAGGATTAATTATGTAATGTTTTAATAAGTAGTTTAGGATTATGTAATGTTTAAATAAGTAATTTAGGATTATGTAATGTTTAAATTAATATTAGTTGTGTGTTTTAATATTATTTGTAACTTTTTTTATAATATGTGACTTTTTTATTTTTACTTTTAGTTAAATAGTTATAAAAAAAATAATAAACTAAACAACCAATCACAAACAAGGAGCCTTATGTTTTTCACCCCACCACTACACCCCATTTTCAATTCAAGCCTCATGCTGACTCAGCTGCCACGTGGACCAATCAGAAACAGGGGCATTATAATTATCACCCCCCACTACACATGATCTAAGGAGAGACACTTATCACTTTAACACACTGAACCTACGAAACCCAATCATAAGTTGCCATATCATTTGATCACTTGAACCCATTTTCAACCATCTTAGACTAAAGGGTGTGGTGTCGGCATAGGGCCAACAACTTCATGTCGGGCCGACGTACACCGCCCCATATGCTTTTTCTTTTTCTTTTTTTTTCTTTTAAGGGGGGGATGCTCCTAACCACATCCTTGGACCATCATCACCATGATGCTCCTACCTCACGTTGATGTGGCATCTGAGGTGGAGGACCATCATGGATGATGGGCCTCCTCCACTCCCTATAGTCTTACATGACTGACTCTTCACTTGAACCCATGATTTTTTTTATTAATTTTAAATATAAACCTAATTAACTAAAAAACATTTTTAAATACATAAAATTGAATAAGTAAAACAAATAAATAAAACACATTTTCATTTTAATTTTAAAAGTTAACATACTAAGAGTCAACCCATCTCTTGTTCTTACCCAATCTACCACGACCACACGTACACAACCGTCACCAACACCACCATACACTTCCAACAACCACCCCAATACGACCATATACTTCTAGCAACCACCACATTTAGTATGTGGGCTAGCCCTGTATTAACAATAGAATATCATATTTAACTTTTATTTTTAATTGTAAGAGTGCTATGGTCATTTCATAAAAATTCACTGAGAAAGAATAACAGAGTTAGTAATTTAGGTTCATACTATTACAGATTGAAAAACCATGTAGTCAGATGGTTAAAAATTTTGGTTTTAAAGTCGACTAGTTTAAAAATAATTGTTAAGTTTACATAGCGTGATAAATGAGGTTTATTATGTTTTTTATTTATAACCCCAATATATATGTGTATACGAGAAAGAGAAAGCTAGAATGAAAATCTGCTTTAATTGTGAAAACCCTGAAAACCATGTAACACATATATAAAACTGGGGTTACGCCTACGTAGCTGATGAGTCGGTCGTCACGGTTCATACAAAGCCTAAATAACCTAAATAGATAGGGTAAGTAGGGTATCAATCCAAGGAGCGTGTGGTTAGTGAGTATTTCCTAGTTAACTTTGAATTTGTCGTTTATGAAGATGCTAATTACTTATGTAAATTATGAATTGGTGTTTAGAAATTTGATTGAAAGGTTTGTTGATTAATATGAAGCATAAATTGAATGTGTAAGAAATAATTAACAAGACTTGTAAACAATAAGATAAAGATGATTACACTAAGGATTTGGGCAATTGAACACTAAGGCTTTCAACAATTAGGCATAATTGGATAAACAAAGATAATGCAATTGGTACTAACGGATTGATTGTTCAATAAACTTAGGTATCAGGTTTCATCAACATTCACAATGGACTAAACTATACTTTATCATTTAAAACATACAATCCTATGATAGTGTTGATGCAAGGAACCATGTTCATATCATTTAGAAATTGGCACAAGATCAATTAACTAGAAATGATTTCAACATAAGATTAATCACTAGTCAACACAAGTAATTCAAGTACATAAAAACATTAATCAAAAGTTTAAGCAATGCCCAAATGTTAAAGCCCTAGGTATCAAAAACTTACATCCCTAGTGTAATACAAGAGTTTTAGCCAAACATGGCTATGGTGTTCATCATCTTCAAAATATGTTCTTCAATCTTCAAAGAAATTGTGTAATAAGCTTGGAGAATAATGTATGATGATTTTAGAGAATGGTGTGTGTTTTTGTCTTCAATGTTGATGATTGATATAGTGAACTGAACATGAAACAACCACCAAAACGGGTCTTCCTTCATAAATTTGGTATTAAAACTCATTCCACCAGCTTTGACTTGAAAAAAGGAATGTTTTGACCAAATTTGACTTTTTGCGTAGGATACACCACTTTTGGCGTATCCTACGCCAACCCATGTTTCCCTGAGCTGAATCCTGCTGGCCTACGCCAGCTTATCTGCCCCTGCCTACGCCAATGGCGTAGGGTACGCCAATTTTGGCGTATCCTACGCCAAAAATCCTGTTTCTCGTCGTTTTCGGTTTTCCAACTCACGTAAGCTTCCGTTTCTTGCCCGAACCGCTCCAAGACATCATATTTGTCCCCTTTAATCATCAAATCCTGAAATACATACTATCATCAAAGCAACACCATTTTGACAACTTATCATTCTTTAAAGTTCACTTAAAGGTGTTTTTATTCACGTCTTTTAGCTAACCCATCACATCCCCACACTTGTCTTTTGCTTGCCCTCAAGCAAATCAATAAATCATGCTCAATCAATAGTTTAACTAATTTCCAACCATTTTATCGATTCTCAAAAACGGCCCCTAGTCATACCCTAATTCACAAGACTTACGCCTGTCAGTAGATTTACATTCCAAGGTTTTTATATGTTTAAAACAAATGCCTAGCTAAATCCAACTAGCTCCGATTTCACACTTTTGCACACCCCTCACAATGGTTCACTCCACTCAGTTTACTATCTTGGCTAGCAAGTAATGTGCTAGTATTTCATATCAATCACTCAAAACCGATCATAGGGCATGTTAGCATAAGCTTGCAATTCAATCACCTTCCACAAAATTTTTTCAAAAGTGAACACAAGTCAAAAGGTCTTTAAAACGGGTTGTAATGGGGCTAGGCGAAGGGTATGGAATGGGATAGTTGAAGTGACTATGGTGATGAAAATTCGACATTTATTACATTGACTAAATAACTACTCAACTATAAGGCAATGTTGTGCCTTTTATTCAATCTCTAACTCCAGCATATTTTTGTGCTTTTCTATGAGAACTTTCATTTGTTTGTAACGTATTTGTTCTCATGCCTTTCAGTTTTTTTTTTTTTTTAACTAACATTGCAAATCATATACAATACAAAGCAAAATCCTACAATCGAATTTTCATCACGCTGGGTTTAAAAATTGAAAAGGTTAAATGGGTCAAAAGGTTGATATGGGTGATCAATTGAAAAGGTTTCAGGCTCAAGATTGGTTAACTAAGGGATATTGGAATGGGTCAAGGATGATAAAAATGGTTTAAAAAATAAAAGGTTTAACCTAATGCCTTAATCATTCTTGTGTCCACAATCGGTCTAGAGTGGTAGGCGTATCAAAAATTGCAAGTTCTACCTTATGCGCCTATAATAGTACACTCAATTCAAATGAACACAACATGCCGGAGGATGTGGATAAATATTTGTAGGGTATTAGCATGTTGTGGTGGCTCAATAATCTCTTCCTGAACCTAAAGGGAATATGGGTTGCCGATATGCAAAAGTGCTATATTCTTCCTTAGTCTTTTCTAACTAGGCAATCCATATTTTGCAAAAACCATCCTTGGAAAAACACATCAAGGAACTTAAAGAATTATGACCATGACTAGGGGTCGAATTTTGTGATCCAATATCATGGTGAGAAAAAAAAATGGTTTTCTTACAGTTTAAGCTTGAAGGTCTTTATTATTATTATTATTATTATTATTTTTATATGGCTATTTCCCCATCCCCACACTTAAAGTTTACATTGTCCTCAATGTGGGTTCTTGCACAAATAAAGTAACTAAATAGCCGATTAATTCAAAAGCGCGAGGATGCTTTTTGTCTCACCCTACTACATTCTTTTCTCAAGTGAAAACTAAAGATCCACCCCAAACCTTATTCAACAATACACAAAAGATTAAAGAATAGAAAGCACCTGATAAGCAAAAGATGTCTCCATTTCATCGATGAATCCTTGCTCTCCATACTTGAATGCTTCCCATCCTTCATTTTTCCTCTTTTTCACTGAACACTCACCGGTGATGCATATCCTAGGCTCACTCTCAAAACATCAACACATACAAAACAACTAGAAAGAAACTAGAATGCAAAACATAAATTCTAACATACTCAAGCAAACCAAAATAAAGTCAACCAACACGAAATAAAAGAAAAACAATTAAAATAAATAGTCTACAATGATACAAATAAAATGTTACCAAAACCATCCATCAGCGGTAGTAGGGGTCATTCGGACCCGGTGGTGGATAAGGCATGTTCGGATGCCCGAAAATTGCATCCATCCACCCATGGTAGTCACTGAGTGGGTCGGCAGATGAGGAAGATCCTTCAGCTGGTGGTGGTGGCGGTGGCGGCTGTGGAGTGGGAAGATAGCTGGATGAAATCCCTTGTGGCCACCTGACCTGATCGATTATCTCTTGTGGTTGTTCCCTTATGGTTGAATAATCAACGTATGGAACAACTGGCACATAAGGACGCCCCGCCATTAGGTCCTGGTGGTGTCTAATCTGCTCAGCCTCCAAAAATCTGTTAACCGTGTCCATCTCTCGGGCATAATTAACCGCCCACCAATGCTTGTCCTCTCTTGCCTTTCTTTCCGCCTCTCTTCTCTCCTCTCTTGCCACTTGATCTCTTTCCCGCTGCTCCTCTCTTGCTATTAACTCTTGTTCCCTTTTTATTGCGGCTTCTTCTCTTTGTCGTGCCAATACCATGTTTCGCGTCCCTCGGTCCCAAATATTCTTCTTGAATGAAGTCCAACCATGGAAACCTCCAGGCCTTGCTTGGTTGATCCCCGCTACCATCTCCATTTCTTGTCTGCTCATCTCTCGAACCGGCCGCTCTCTCACAACTTGCACTTCTTCTTCTACTTCCTCGGCTTCATCCGTGTGTACCTCTTCATCACCTCTATGTTCCACATCTTCTCGCAATGCCATTATCTGTGTGTTACCTTGTTTATCGAGCAAGACATGATACTCCGCGGTCCTCTCATATGTAAACTTGGCCTTGCTAAAACTCTCCCATTTCATTTTCATGATGTTTACTTCAATGGCTGGTGTCGATCGTGTCACCACTCCTTGAGCTTCCATCAAGTATGACAATAACCTAACATGCGGTATCATTTTCCGCTCTTGGCTTTCTCGGCTATCCCAAATGTTCATCAAGACCAAATGCCTAAATGATAGGCGTGGTGTACCATACATGATTGCGTGTAATACTCGAACGTCCCAACCTCTCACTTTTGATCTATCCCCGAGCCTTGCCATTAAGTTTTCAAATGAGATGCCTAAAAGAAATCTAGCCTCGCATTCCATATCCTCTCTGCAATGATTATTTCCCCTTTTTACTGGGGCCACATTGTCAAACATATTCTGTGGATCGGTTTTTAACTGTGTTTTAGCCCAAAAGAGATGCTCGGGGATATAATAGTATTCATTTTCCGGACAAGAGTCAAAATTGGCAATTTGACGCATTGTCTCAAATGATAGGGTCATTTTTTTCTTCCCCACAGTACCAATCAACTTCATTGTAAGAGGTGGGTTATTACCAAGATCTTGCTCCAGCGTGGACATCCATTGCTCAATTGCTTTCAAGTAAACCTTCCTTCCTCTATTCGCACAATAGTCTAATGCTGCTTCCCAACCAATTCTTTCAAATTTCTGTGTTAATCCCACTAACCGCAACTGCTCCCTATCATATGATCTCTCAAAAACCAACACTCCCTCGGTATCATGTTTCAATGTTGACATTTTTTGGTACCACATGGCTGGCCTGATTGCTTCAGGGAAAGCTGACAATCTTTTAGACTTTTCTGTCCAAGTGGGAAGGTCAACATCCATTCCTTCAGCACGCCCCGTCCTTTCGCTACGATCCAATTCATGTTGAATTTCATCACCCTCGTCATCCGACTCATCGCATAAATTGGATCGTTTCCCCTTTTTCCTTTTTGGTTGAGAAGATGATTCAGCATGCTCCTTACCCTTTCTTCTAAAGATGTTCTGCATTCAAAACAATAATGTAGCATTAGTTGTCTAATCCTAATAAGACTAGCATGTACCTCAACTACATTCTACCCAAACACGGCATCCTATGGCTATGAACATACACTAGCGATTAAGGATGTTGTACTAATCGCCTAAATTCAACAACCATATGTTCTACATCTTCATGACTCCTTCCCCACACTTATTTCTTGCTTTTATTGAAAAAAAATTCGTTTTTTTTATATATATATCAATAACAAGTGTTATACCCAAGCAATAATCATCCTAAACACTAGTATACATAGCATCAATTTCTCAAACATTCATGAACACATAATATGTAATTGATGAAAATAACAAGGAAAAATTATGAGAAACATACCTTCATGATGATTATTGAGTAGGGAAATAACCACAAGCAAGAAATAAGAAAATAGCAAGAACACCACACAAATTTGCGATTTTTCAGCCCTCGATTTGCCCCTCAAAACGTTAAAATTAACAAAATCTAAGTTAGGGGTTTTGTAGGTCTTGAAAAACTAGGTGATTTTGATATAAAATTTGTTAAGTTTGGTGGAAGATTGAAAGAGTTATGATGGTTTGAAGGTTGTAAGGGTTTGAGAGGTTTGTGGATGAGGGAGATGAAGAATTGGGGAGTTTGAGGTGTTTTGATTATGTTGGTAGGTGTTAAGGTGGAGGATTTTTGGTTTTGGTGAAGGTGGGTCCGGTCAACAAAAGTCAACAGCCGAGTCAAATTTTTTTTTTTTCGGTCTTTGGCGTAGCCTACGCCAATATTGGCGTAGGGTACGCTAACTGCGTAGGCAAGTGTGGTCTGGCTAGCGTCGGGCAGAGCAAGATGGCGTAGGAACAATTGATCTAGCGTACCCTATGCCAAAAGTGGCGTAGGCTACGCTAACTCCCTTTTTTTTATTTATTTATTTTTTTAAGAAAAGACTTATGAAGTTTTATACAAATTTTACACAACTAACGTTTCCCACCCCCCGAAAAAAAATAGTATTGTCCCCAATACTTTAATTAGAGTACATACCTGGGATGGGAGTTTTCACCTGCATTTTAGTTGATTTCATAAGTTGGTAAGCCCTCTAAGAAACTTACCAACTCGACAATGTTACCATGTTCTGTTGGGTACTCCACATAGGGCTTCAACCGATGCCCATTCACAGTTTGTTTTGACCCATCTTTCGGGTCCTCAATGTCTACCTCGCCAAATTTTCCAACCCTTGTTATGATGTATGGGCCAGTCCATTTGCTCTTGAGCTTTCCCGGGAAGAGCTTCAACTTGGAATTGTAGAGCCAAACCTTTTGACCCTCTTGAAATTCCTTTTTGCGAATCTTTGCGTCATGAGCTCTCTTCATTTGGTCTTTGTATTTTGACGCGATTTCGTAAGCTTCATCCCTTAGCTCTTCTAACTCACACAATTTGAGTTTCCTTTCTTGGCCTGCATCATCATATCGTAAGTTAACATTTTTGATGGCCCAATATGCCCGGTGAACTAATTCGACTGGGAGATGACAATCCCTACCATACACTAGTCGATAAGGAGTTGTTCCAATAGGCGTTTTGTAGGCTGTGCGGTAGGCCCATAAAGCATCATTGAGCTTAGTTGACCAATCCTTTCGGTCCCACGAACCGTTTTTTGTAGAATTTCTTTAATTTGCCTATTGGACACCTCAACTTGTCCACTAGTTTGTGGATGATATGGGGTGGCAATTCTATGGTCAACACCATATCGCTTAAGCAATTTTCCGAATTTTTGGTTTTTAAAATGAGATCCCCCATCACTTATGATTGTGCGAGGTAACCCAAACCTTGAAAAAATATATGTTTGTATAAAATTGCAAACAACAATATGGTCATTGGTTTTGGTGGCGATAGCTTCAACCCATTTAGAAACATAATCTACCGCCACCAAAATGTATAGATTACCGAAAGAATTGGGAAATGGTCCCATGAAGTCAATCCCCCATACATCGAACACATCAACAACCAAAATGGGTTGCATTGGCATTTCATCACGTTTTGAGATGCTTCCTAATTGTTGACAATGTAAGCAATTTTTAGCATACTCAAACGAATCCTTAAAAATTGTTGGCCAATACAACCCACTAGATAAAACCTTGTGACCCGTCTTTTGGCCACTAAAATGCCCTCCACATGCATAAGAATGCACGTGCTTCAACACACTCATGATCTCCTCATCCGGGATGCATCTTCGAATGATTTGATCCGCTCCCACTCTAAATAAATCAGGATCATCCCAAATGTAGTGTTTCACTTGGGCTAAAAAGTGGAGTCTCTTCTTCCTCACCCAATGTTCCGGCATTGTACCTGTCACTAAAAAATTAACAATGTTAGCAAACCAAGGTAATGTCGAAACCGCTAATAAATGCTCATCTGGGAACAACTCATTAATTTCATTTGTTGAGTCTTCTTCTTCAATCATCAATCTAGACAAATGGTCTGCAACCACATTTCCCGTGCCTTTCTTGTCACGTATCTCCAAGTCAAACTCTTGTAGTAAGAGTATCCATCTAATTAGTCGGGGCTTAGCATCCTTTTTGTCCATTAAATACCTGACATCACTGTGATCAGTATAAACAATAATTTTACTACCCCATACGTAAGACCGGAATTTGTCTAGCGCATACACCACCGCAAGTAGCTCTTTTTCGGTAGTTGTGTAATTCAATTGTGCTTCCGAAAGAGTCTTACTTGCGTAGTATATAGCAACAGGTTTCTTTTCTACCCGTTGACCCAACACGGCCCCAACCGCATACCCACTTGCATCACACATGATTTCAAACGGCAAAGACCAATTGGGTGATTGCAAAATTGGGGCCCCAACTAATTTCTCTTTCAAAATATTAAAGGCTTCAATACATTTTTCATCAAAATTAAATGGAGCATCTTTCAATAACAAATTACATAAAGGTTTTGTTATGTTGCTAAAACCTTTAATGAATCTCCTATAAAAACCGGCATGCCCCAAAAATGATCTAATGCCCTTAATGCTAGTGGGATAAGGTAAAGTTGAAATGACTTGTATTTTAGCGTGATCAACCTCAATCCCACGACTAGAAACCACATGGCCCAACACTATCCCCTCTTGGACCATAAAATGACTTTTCTCCCAACTCAAAACCAGATTTGTCTCAACACACCTTTGTAAAACCTTTTCCAATTGACTTAGGCAAGAGTTAAATGATGACCCAAAAATAGAAAAATCATCCATGAAGATTTCCAAAGAGTCCCCCACCATATCTGAAAAGATACTCATCATACACCTTTGAAAGGTGGCGGGGGCGTTACAAAGGCCAAATGGCATTCGCCTAAATGCGAATGTGCCATATGGACAAGTAAACGTGGTCTTTTGTTGATCCTCGGGATGAATAGCAATTTGATTGTAACCTGAATACCCATCCAAGAAACAATAAAATTTTTGTCCGGCTAATTTTTCTACTATTTGGTCAATAAACGGTAAGGGAAAATGATCTTTGGAAGTTGCAGCATTTAACTTCCTATAGTCAATACAAATACGCCATCCGGTTACCGGCCGGGTAGCTACCTCCTCACCTGAGTCGTTTTTCACGACTTGAATACCTGCCTTCTTTGGAACGGTTTGAGTTGGACTAACCCATTGGCTATCCGAGATGGGGTAAATGATACCCGCATCTAACCATTTCAGCACTTCTTTCTTCACAACTTCCCGCATGTTAGGATTTAATCTCCTTTGAGCGTCTCTTGCAGGAGTTACTTTCTCATCTGTGATGATTTTGTGCATCACAATTGACGGACTAATACCCTTCAAATCCGCCACAGTCCACCCAATAGCAGCTCTATGGGTCACCAACACCTTCATCAATTTTTCTTCTTGCTCCCCAGTCAAGTTTGAAGCAATGATTACCGGGAGCGTGTTGCCTTCACCAACATAAGCATATTTTAAATGCTTAGGCAACTCCTTCAATTCCACTTGTGGCGGCTCGACCATGATGGTTTCAACTTTGTGTCAATATGATCCGGAAGACTTTCCACTTGGTGAGTCCATGGTGGTCTTCCTTCCTGTACCGCCTTTGCTTCTTGCTTCTTCTCCTCCTCAGCTATGCTTTTCAACATTTCCACCTGTGACCTGTCAAACATAAAACACTCCTCTATTGTGTTTTCCTCATCTACAACAGTGTCGTATAGAGGTATACACTCATCAACAATGTCCGCCATATAGCATTCGTCATTGACTAGAGGGTCAGTCCCATTTGAAAAAACATTTAATCGGACCCTACGATTACCAAAGGTCATGTCAAGCGTGCCTGTCTTGCAATTAATTTGTGCATTAGATGTGGCTAAAAATGGTCGACCAAGAATAACCGTTGGTTGTTTGGTTAGGTCCATGGAAACATAATCAAGTACTAAGAAATCCACCGGATAATAAAAATCTTCAACTTTTACTATCACGTCGGTAACCATCCCGCGGGGTAGCTTAGGAGTCAAATCGGCTAATACTACCGTGGTATTAGATTCTTGAAGTGGACCAAATTCGTATTGGTCATAAAGGCTACCCGGCAAGATGCTTACACTAGCTCCAAGATCCAAGAGCGCCCGAGTCATTTTAAATTCCCCAACCTGAATGGATATAATAGGTGTGCCCGGATCTTGTAACTTAGGTGGGAGTGAACCCGAAAGAATAGAACTCACATTTTCAGTTAAATCAATTTTCTTGGGTATTTTATGAGTTCTCTTTTGGGTACACATGTCCTTTAGATACTTTGCATAAGAGGGGACTTGTTTGATTGCATCTAAAAGTGGTAAATTAATTTTCACTTGTTTAAAAATTTCCCACAACTCTTCTTGTTGCGGGCCCCTTTTCTTGACCACTTTTTTAGATGGCTCCAACAATGCTTCGGGATAAGGGACGGTATTACCCTCCATACCCTTTTCCTTAGCCTTTGGAGCTTGTTTGTTCTCAACGGGTTTTGAACTTTCAACATTTTGTTTACTTTTATTTTGACCCGTTCTCTCCTCACTTTCACTCTCATCACTCACATCTTCCACCTCCCCTTCAACAAATTGGGGAGATGGTGGCTCAATTTTATTTTCAATTTTATTATCAATAATTTTACCACTACGAAGAATGGTTACCTTATTAATGGGAACATTGCGAGTGTTCTTCGAATTCGAACCTTGATGTTGTGGGTTGATAGTGGTATCACTAGGAAGCTTCCCCGTGCTTCCTCTCCATTGAGCCATTTCTTCCGCTAGTTGACCCACTTGTTTAGCTAAGGCCTCGTGAGACTTATCTCTCACCTCATTCACCTTCTTCATTTCCTTGATGTCATTATTGGAGTCCTTCATCATATTCATTAGTGCATCCAACTTTGAACTCAAGGACTCATCACCACCTTGACTTCCTAACGAATTTCCTTGATTGCTTGAGGAGCCGCCTTGGTTGTAACCCCGTTGGTAATTATTGTTGTACCCTTGGTTACCACCTTGATTGTAGTTGTTTCTTTGGTAACCACCTTGATTACCACCTTGGCGACCTTGATATTGCCCACCACTGCTTTGATTACCCGATTGAAAATTCGGGTTCATTTGATTAGAAGGATTACCATACCTAAAGTTAGGATGGTTTCTCAAGCCTGCATGGTAAGTGTTGGAGTTCATGTCATACTTCCTTTCTCCATACACTTGATTTACTTCTTCGGTTGTTTGACCCATATCACCGGAGCACTCACTAGCTTTATGCCCCAAATCTCCACAATTATCACACACGGGGTATTGCACCGATGACACTTCCCGTTTCTTCATCCTTGCCAACTCTCTTTCCAACTGAGCAATTCGGTCCTTAGAACTTGAATCTGCATCGGGAAGAGATTTAGAGACCGGGTGTTTAGTTCTTCGATCAGCTGCCTCTTCCGATTTTGAATTTTTCGCCATTAGCTCCAAAAAATCCCAATCTTCTTGCTCCGGATTAGATAACAATGTTCCATTGCTAGTAGACTAGAGATATTTTCTCTCCTCTTTGCTCAGTCCATTCACGAAACTGCTAACCAATTCCCAAAGGTCAATATTGTGATGCGGGCATTTCCGAATTAACTCCTTGAAACGAGTAAAAGCTTCATGAAGCGGTTCCCCTTGTAGTTGTTGAAAAGAACGAATCTCTAGCCGCACCGCATCTGTTTTAAAACTGGGAAAGTATTCATCCAAGAATACTTGTTGCATTTCTCCCCAAGTGTAGATGCTGTGTGCGGGTAAAGTGAGGAACCATGTCTTTGCTTTATCCTTGAGAGAAAACCGGAACAACCTCAACTGTACTTCATCTAATGAAAAGTTATGACCTCCCATAGTACCACACATTGCCTTGAATTCGGATAGGTGATCATATGGGTCTTCATTAGCCATTCCATGAAAATGAGGAATGATGTTGATGTAGTTGGGCTTGCAATCAAAGGATCTTCTCCCTAGAGGTGGTGGTACAATAGGTGATTCGTTCTCAGATGCAAGTGGTCTAAACCGACCATTGACTCCTTGCATTGGAACTGGGGGCCTTCGTCTTGGAGCATTAACTTCTTCACCTCTATGTTGTCTTCCCCCATTAGGTCTTCTTTCTGCTCGACCCACAAAATTTTCACCCCGGTTTTGGTGAATGTTGGGAAATTGATGCCTTCTTGGGTTTTGTCTTGGTTGATGATTATTAATGACGTGATTGTAATAACCGTCATTATCCCCATTTCGATTTGCACCCACGTTAGAACTATTATCACCGTGATACTCTTCCTCTTCTCCATAATCATCACTAACATTTCTATAGCCCCAATCCTCATCATCCTCATTGTAATCCCTTTCAGAGTATTCATCTTCTCCCGAGTGGTAGGAATGAACACTAACTCTATCTGATGATTGATAACTTGGTACACTGAATGGGTCATCATCATTAATGTTCACCCTCAATTCTTCAATAGTCTCCACATAATCTTCATATCCGGCTTCATTGTACCGATTGACCGGATCAAATGTGGGATTGCCACAGTTAGACATGGAGGGACCTTGGTTTACATTTCGGGTGTTGGAATTTCAGTTGTGAATTGGTTGGTGAGGTGGGTGTTGTTGTGAATTTTGGGCTTGGTTTTGATGAGGTGGAGTGGGTGGTCTTCGATTTTCACCTGAACGGCGATTTGGGTTTGAGCTTGCCATTTGAACGGTTTCAAAAGACAAAGGTTGAATTATGGGTGGTGATTGGGAGTTAGAAGGAATCGGCTCCTCTAACCGGTGTTGTCGGTTTCTTCTTGCTACTCTCTCGATTTCCGGTTCAAACACTAAAGGAGATGTTCTCCCCAAATGTAACACCCCAACCGATGGCGGAATCATCGAGGTGCCACGTAGTGACGATTGTTCAAAAGCTCATGGTACTAAAATGTAAATATTATTGAATAATCAAAATTGTCTTACATGGAAATGGAAATTACATTGTCTAAATGAAATGTAAATATTGAAATAACTGAAATGAAATAAAACACTAAATGTCTCTTGCTAAAGCACTAGATCAAACTGCACCTGAAACATGTACAAAAATAGGTTTGGTCAACATATGAAATGTTGGTGAGCATTCCTAGATTTGATATATATAGTAGGTTAAAAAGTTATACAATTCAAGTGCAAGCTACAGTGCAAATATGTAAACTATGTATCATACAAATGAGCGAAATCAACCCTGTGACTGTATAATGTACTGTATGAACTGTAGTGTACTCAACCAATAAATGGATGATAACTTAACACTGGCCACGGATTCTCCGATGAAAAAGGGGGAGAATCAATCTAGGCGGGTTGTCAATCCAAATAGCGCTATCCAATGTTAAGGTCGGCTTGTACCATGTTAATGATTTCACTAAGTACAAATGTAATCCACATGTAATGTCTAAGCATAAAGCACGTTGTAAGCAATGCACATAGTACTAGAATTGTATTGTAAAAATGTAAGCTTGTATTTGAAATTGTAATAGTGTACATGTAACACCCCAAAAATGTATAAAAGCAAAAAGGGGTAGGAATACTCACTGTATACGTAATAGCTTGTAATTGAACTGGACAACGAAATGTGCGTTGGAATTATTCCAAAGAATCAACCTAAAGAATTTGATAGTATGTAAGGGAAAATAACTCTAGAATATATGTATTTCTAGGGCTTCGAATTGGGGATAAACGTTTATTTGTTTAATAAACAAATTGTTTATTAAATATAAGAAATTTAGTAAATAAATAAATAAAAGTCTTTTTGTAAAATTTTAAGTTGAATATAATCACAACATGAGGTTTTAAGTATGAAAATAATTTTTATAAAATTATTTTCTTGAAAATAGCATATTTAATCTAATTATTTCAAATTGTCAAAATACGACTTTAATATCTAAAAATATTAAAATCAAAGAATTTCTGAATAAAAAATTGTATTTCAATTCTATATGAATAGAAATAATTTATGTAAAATTTTGGTATAAAAATATTGTAAAATGAATTTATTATGATTTAATTATGATTAAAACTAACAAAAATTAATTAAAAATATAAAATAAATGATTTTTCAGAAATAAAAATCATTTCTGAAAAGTTTAAAGTTATAACAACTCAGGATAATTTTTGTGGAAATTAATAAGATCGTTTAGATATTTTTATTGAATTTAATAAATATAAATGAATAAACTTGTCTTATTAATAATATATCTTAAATAAATTATTTTTGAAAAACTAAAAATTGGGTAATGAACTTTATCATTGGAAGATCATATAATAAATTTTGTAGAATTTATAAAATAGTTTTAGTATTTTAAAACGATTTTAAAAGAAAATGGAGATAATATAAGTATAAGGAATAATAAAAATAAATGTTTGTTTAAGGTGGGATTCGAACCCTGGCCCATGGCCGGTTCAACCCTTTCTTCACACGCGTGTATACCAGCTGAGCTACCTCAGTTGGTTGTATTTTCTCCTTTTCAAAATAAATAAATACGCTATCAGACTCAAGTGTTCTTCCCCAATTCTTAACCAATTCGTGCCCTAATTTCCAATCACCACAATTGGTGATCATTAGCCCTTGAATCTTTGGGGCTAATGATCACAAGGTGCCGAAGATTATAACCCACAAAAAAAAAAGACTTACAAACAGCTTGTAATCGGGTCTGCGAGCACGAACAAGAAAACGCAAAGAAAACGATTAAAATGCTTCAATAATAAGTTGTTTACAGAAATTGGAGATGGATAAGAGTTATTTGGCGATTAAGAATGGTGTAGGGAGGTTCAATTTATAGAGTAAAGGTTGGATTGATGGATTGGAAAGGTTGACTAAGCTTTAATAGTAAACGCGTGATTAGCCTCGTTATGGTAGGTTTTGACCGTGTTAACTGGGCATAATTTGCGTGATACATCTGCACGTTCTATGATACAATTAATTGAGTCAAAGGTTTCCATATGGAGGGCCAATTAGATGGCCAAAAGTGTCTCATTGCTGCTGCTCGCGTAACAGACCAGGAGGAAGAAGGAAAAGGGACGCGAATAGTGGGGATAAATATAAAGTGGTTTGGGATAGAAACAAAAGGTTGGTGTGGAGCAGGTGGTTAGCACTCGTGTGGGTGTGTGAAGTGATCCGGGTTCGAAACCCGGGTGGAACAAGATTATATATTTTTTTTTTTACAAAGTAAAGGGGGGAAAGAAGTGGGCCGGATCTACTGGGCCGGGTGTCTGGGCTTCGTCTGGGCTTCGGTAAGGCCCACAAAGGAAGGAGTAATGGTTGGGTTATTGGGTTTGGTTGATAATGGGTTTCAAGTGTGTGTGTAAAAATATATATATACATGTATAATCTGAATTTTTATCATTATTATTATTATTATTATTATTAAAAATATATATATATATATATATATATATATATATAATGAAAAAGTGACGGATGTCACAGCATCCCCTACTTTTAGAAACTTCGTCCCGAAGTTATTAGAAACGTAGGATTATGGATGCTTGGGTAAAAATTAAGATTACTATAGTTTGGAAAAATTCGAATGATTTGGATATGGGGCTTGATAGGTGTGAGTTAAGGATTTGCATTAGGTTTGTCTCGAATAATAAGGAGAATAAGAATCTAGTAATTCACTAAGTTTCAAGTTTTAGGAATCCTATGATAAACGTACGAGTTGACTGACTATAGAAACACTAAATGAACTACCAAGTAAACAGAGTTTGTTCCTGGTCCGACTTCCAGTCCCACTTTCAATGCATCATTAGTGTTTGTATACAGGGTGTACCGCAGCTAACCCACCACACCGTTGATACCTCGAAAACGTACTGGACGCCTACCAAAAACTCTAATAGAATTTCACACTACCCTAACGCACCTGTAAATTCATGATTACGTTCCGGACCGGAATCATCAATTTACCTTACATTAGGGTTTTGTGTCCTTCTATGACCCCACCGATTGTTGAGCAGGTTCGATAGCCTCCACCAGCCGTGGAGTAGGTTGTAGGGCCTCTCCCGACTGTTTAAAAAAGGCATAGCGACCTCTACCAATCGTTGAGTGTGTTCAATAGCCTCTACCAGTCGTGGAGCAGGTTGTAGGGCCTCTCCCGACTGTTGAAAAAGGCATGATGACCTCTATTAAGTGCAACAATTATTATTCACATAGATTGCAAATTGATAGCATGTTTATGCAAGCAAGTTTGTAAGTACTACAACCATTAAGTGTAAGTGTTATCATGAATAATTAAATGTTTACGAGTATCATGAATAATTAAATGTTCAATGAATAATCAAGTTTCATATAATAAGCAATGATGTTTTCTTAGAAAAGCTCTGTAAGATCAAGTATCAAGTCTAAACGTTTCAAATAAATGTAAGTGTATGATTAAAATAAACGTAACTAATATGATAGATCACCAATTTGTGTTCGTACGTAATTGTATGCAAGGAAATCTCTAGATGTTGTATGCCAATGAGTGTGACAAATTGGGTACAAAATGAAAATAGGATTATGAAAATGAAAACACAAGTATCATGAATAATTAAATGTCCAGTGAATAGTCAAGTTAAGAGGAAATCAAGTTTCACAAACAATGGTGTTTTGAAAAAAAATCCTGTAGAATCAAGTATCAGGTTTTTAGTAGTTTGATTAGCATGGGTAACTAGCTCATGTGTGAGAAGGTGAAGGATATGAATTTAGTTCTTGAGAAGATGGTGAAAAATCTTGAAGCAGGATCAAGGTTGTGAGAGAATGTGAAGATAGTTGATAAAGAGTTTATTTTATAGTAAGGAGATTATATAGTAGTGTAAATTTTGGGGTTTGGATCAAAGGTTATAATCAAGTGTATAAGAAAACATGAATGTGGTGTATGCCAAAAAAAAAATTTTGAACAAGTTGAAAATGGGTGAGTGTTGATGGAGAATCTAGAGACTAGATATTATTCCAAAAAAAATAAATATTTTCAAAATTTGGTTTTGTACATAAGGCAAAAGTTGTTAAATAGTACAAGCTAAGTAGGCTTTGTAATAGTTTAAAACATTATATAGAAAATCGTTTGTTACGTCAATCAATTGAATTTAAGTTCGAGGAAAATATGTACTTTGTAAAGTTACTAGGTAATACAACTAGTTTTAGAAATCTTTAGTTCGTGCTAAAGTATGAGGTTATAGTTTTTAAAATAAATAACATGTGGAGAAAAGAAATAATATGATTTGGGTAGGGTGTTGAATATTTAAAAAGTGGCTAAGAAGGTAAGGTGAAGTGTGATTGTGAAATCCATAGATGGTTATGAAAGTATGAACTTGTAAGCAATATATGAAAATCGTAAAATACAAAATATTGTATATGAACCGAGAGAGTATTATTGAAAAAGTTTGCATGAAATGATTGGAGTGCCCTTGTCTAGCTGTAAAGCCCAACAAGAACGTTGACTTTTCAAAGAAATTGAACCCAATGGTGATCAAAGAAGACGTGCTTTAGCCTATAAGTGGACACTCACTCCAGGAATCCCCAGGTAAGCATAACAGGTCCGTAAATGGATTTATGCGCTATGCTTGCCTATGCCAGAAAACCCAGTGTACAGGCGTCCACCCTTCCAGATTGCACGTGTCCTTATCACACTCATTAAAGTTCAACAACTTCGAAGGAGTAAAGTAAGAGTAGGCATTATGCCTAAGAGTGTCTTCATGAAAAGGTACTGTCCCTGTTCCAAAATGATATAGACTTTCTACTCCTTGTGGAACACCATCTCTATGCACCATGATGAAAGATGAGGAGAATGGAGAGAGAGAAGAAGGGAGAGATAGAAGAAGGAAAGTAGAGGGAAATGAGGGGTAGGGTAATTCAGGAAATATTATGCATGCAAGTTGAAGTTCGGTTATAGTCTAGGCCATTTTATCTAATAACCTAATTCCCTATAACCATGGCTCTGATACCAATCTGTAACACCCCAACCGATGGCGGAATCATCGAGGTGCCACGTAGTGACGATTGTTCAAAAGCCCATGGTACTAAAATGTAAATATTATTGAATAATCAAAATTGTCTTACATGGAAATGGAAATTACATTGTCTAAATGAAATGTAAATATTGAAATAACTGAAATGAAATAAAACACTAAATGTCTCTTGCTAAAGCACTAGATCAAACTGCACCTGAAACATGTACAAAAATAGGTTTGGTCAACATATGAAATGTTGGTGAGCATTCCTAGATTTGATATATATAGTAGGTTAAAAAGTTATACAATTCAAGTGCAAGCTACAGTGCAAATATGTAAACTATGTATCATACAAATGAGCGAAATCAACCCTGTGACTGTATAATGTACTGTATGAACTGTAGTGTACTCAACCAATAAATGGATGATAACTTAACACTGGCCACGGATTCTCCGATGAAAAAGGGGGAGAATCAATCTAGGCGGGTTGTCAATCCAAATAGCGCTATCCAATGTTAAGGTCGGCTTGTACCATGTTAATGATTTCACTAAGTACAAATGTAATCCACATGTAATGTCTAAGCATAAAGCACGTTGTAAGCAATGCACATAGTACTAGAATTGTATTGTAAAAATGTAAGCTTGTATTTGAAATTGTAATAGTGTACATGTAACACCCCAAAAATGTATAAAAGCAAAAAGGGGTAGGAATACTCACTGTATACGTAATAGCTTGTAATTGAACTGGACAACGAAATGTGCGTTGGAATTATTCCAAAGAATCAACCTAAAGAATTTGATAGTATGTAAGGGAAAATAACTCTAGAATATATGTATTTCTAGGGCTTCGAATTGGGGATAAACGTTTATTTGTTTAATAAACAAATTGTTTATTAAATATAAGAAATTTAGTAAATAAATAAATAAAAGTCTTTTTGTAAAATTTTAAGTTGAATATAATCACAACATGAGGTTTTAAGTATGAAAATAATTTTTATAAAATTATTTTCTTGAAAATAGCATATTTAATCTAATTATTTCAAATTGTCAAAATACGACTTTAATATCTAAAAATATTAAAATCAAAGAATTTCTGAATAAAAAATTGTATTTCAATTCTATATGAATAGAAATAATTTATGTAAAATTTTGGTATAAAAATATTGTAAAATGAATTTATTATGATTTAATTATGATTAAAACTAACAAAAATTAATTAAAAATATAAAATAAATGATTTTTCAGAAATAAAAATCATTTCTGAAAAGTTTAAAGTTATAACAACTCAGGATAATTTTTGTGGAAATTAATAAGATCGTTTAGATATTTTTATTGAATTTAATAAATATAAATGAATAAACTTGTCTTATTAATAATATATCTTAAATAAATTATTTTTGAAAAACTAAAAATTGGGTAATGAACTTTATCATTGGAAGATCATATAATAAATTTTGTAGAATTTATAAAATAGTTTTAGTATTTTAAAACGATTTTAAAAGAAAATGGAGATAATATAAGTATAAGGAATAATAAAAATAAATGTTTGTTTAAGGTGGGATTCGAACCCTGGCCCATGGCCGGTTCAACCCTTTCTTCACACGCGTGTATACCAGCTGAGCTACCTCAGTTGGTTGTATTTTCTCCTTTTCAAAATAAATAAATACGCTATCAGACTCAAGTGTTCTTCCCCAATTCTTAACCAATTCGTGCCCTAATTTCCAATCACCACAATTGGTGATCATTAGCCCTTGAATCTTTGGGGCTAATGATCACAAGGTGCCGAAGATTATAACCCACAAAAAAAAAGACTTACAAACAGCTTGTAATCGGGTCTGCGAGCACGAACAAGAAAACGCAAAGAAAACGATTAAAATGCTTCAATAATAAGTTGTTTACAGAAATTGGAGATGGATAAGAGTTATTTGGCGATTAAGAATGGTGTAGGGAGGTTCAATTTATAGAGTAAAGGTTGGATTGATGGATTGGAAAGGTTGACTAAGCTTTAATAGTAAACGCGTGATTAGCCTCGTTATGGTAGGTTTTGACCGTGTTAACTGGGCATAATTTGCGTGATACATCTGCACGTTCTATGATACAATTAATTGAGTCAAAGGTTTCCATATGGAGGGCCAATTAGATGGCCAAAAGTGTCTCATTGCTGCTGCTCGCGTAACAGACCAGGAGGAAGAAGGAAAAGGGACGCGAATAGTGGGGATAAATATAAAGTGGTTTGGGATAGAAACAAAAGGTTGGTGTGGAGCAGGTGGTTAGCACTCGTGTGGGTGTGTGAAGTGATCCGGGTTCGAAACCCGGGTGGAACAAGATTATATATTTTTTTTTTTTACAAAGTAAAGGGGGGGAAAGAAGTGGGCCGGATCTACTGGGCCGGGTGTCTGGGCTTCGTCTGGGCTTCGGTAAGGCCCACAAAGGAAGGAGTAATGGTTGGGTTATTGGGTTTGGTTGATAATGGGTTTCAAGTGTGTGTGTAAAAATATATATATACATGTATAATCTGAATTTTTATCATTATTATTATTATTATTATTATTATTATTAAAAATATATATATATATATATATATATAATGAAAAAGTGACGGATGTCACACCAAATGTCGCGTACGCATGCACTACCTGTAAACTGCACAAATAACACACCCCACGTAACAAGGAAAAGTAGAGAATAAACCAAACAAACAATTAAACAGTTAATCACAATAATCAACTAAAAACTAAACACTAAGCGCACTAGCTCCCCGGCAACGGCACCATTTGATGAGCCGGTCGTCACGGTTCATACAAAGCCTAAATAACCTAAATAGATAGGGTAAGTAGGGTATCAATCCAAGGAGCGTGTGGTTAGTGAGTATTTCCTAGTTAACTTTGAATTTGTCGTTTATGAAGGTGCTAATTACTTATGTAAATTATGAATTGGTGTTTAGAAATTTGATTGAAAGGTTTGTTGATTAATATGAAGCATAAATTGAATGTGTAAGAAATAATTAACAAGACTTGTAAACAATAAGATAAAGATGATTACACTAAGGATTTGGGCAATTGAACACTAAGGCTTTCAACAATTAGGCATAATTGGATAAACAAAGATAATGCAATTGGTACTAACGGATTGATTGTTCAATAAACTTAGGTATCAAGTTTCATCAACATTCACAATGGACTAAACTATACTTTATCATTTAGAACATACAATCCTATGATAGTGTTGATGCAAGGAACCATGTTCATATCATTTAGAAATTGGCACAAGATCAATTAACTAGAAATGATTTCAACATAAGATTAATCACTAGTCAACACAAGTAATTCAAGTACATAAAAACATTAATCAAAAGTTTAAGCAATGCCCAAATGTTAAAGCCCTAGGTATCAAAAACTTACATCCCTAGTGTAATACAAGAGTTTTAGCCAAACATGGCTATGGTGTTCATCATCTTCAAAATATGTTCTTCAATCTTCAAAGAAATTGTGTAATAAGCTTGGAGAATAATGTATGATGATTTTAGAGAATGGTGTGTGTTTTTGTCTTCAATGTTGATGATTGATATAGTGAACTGAACATGAAACAACCACCAAAACGGGTCTTCCTTCATAAATTTGGTATTAAAACTCATTCCACCAGCTTTGACTTGAAAAAAGGAATGTTTTGACCAAATTTGACTTTTTGCGTAGGATACGCCACTTTTGGCGTATCCTACGCCAACCCATGTTTCCCTGAGCTGAATCCTGCTGGCCTACGCCAGCTTATCTGCCCCTGCCTACGCCAATGGCGTAGGGTACGCCAATTTTGGCGTATCCTACGCCAAAAATCCTGTTTCTCGTCGTTTTCGGTTTTCCAACTCGCGTAAGCTTCCGTTTCTTGCCCGAACCGCTCCAAGACATCATATTTGTCCCCTTTAATCATCAAATCCTGAAATACATACTATCATCAAAGCAACACCATTTTGACAACTTATCATTCTTTAAAGTTCACTTAAAGGTGTTTTTATTCACGTCTTTTAGCTAACCCATCAGTAGCCCCTGTATAACCCATTGCTAATGTATGTTGACCTCAGCACTTGTGTATTTTCCAATGTTTTAAAAACCGGTACGTACCGGCCGGTTATACCGGTAATACCATTTTTCGGAGGTGAGCCCGGTACGAAACACCCCGGTATAAAGGCGAAACGGTATCAAGTTCGTACCACCGGTAAAATACGGTATAGCAATTTAAATCTTTATACCGGTACCGGCACAAGGTAAATTTTTGGGTTTTGAACTATTGATTTTTTTGTGGTTCAAGAAAAGCAAGAAGGGGAACTTCATAATAATGATATAGATAACATGTTTGGTGAGGAAGAGCACGAATCGGTTCCTCACACACCTTGTTACTTGTTATTTATGTTACTTATCTTTCGTAATTTAAGTATATTATGTTTGTTATTTCTACTAAAACTTCTTATGTAATAAGTTAGGAGATGAAAATAGTTATGCTCTAGATTTTGAAGAAGGCCTTGGTAGTGAATTTCATCTTTTAAAATTCGTGAACTTGATGTATTCAGTACTCCAATAGCTTGGACATAGCGTACACTTTCATTTAAAAGAATTTTGTTAAAAAAAATTGAATACTTTTGGATTATTTTTTTTATATGGAATAACTTATGGATTATCTTTTAATATGAATTCATTCACTTTTAGATTATATTTTGAGTTCATGTTGTAATTGATGAATTCGTAGAGTTAACAAGCCAATCCGGTTGAACCACCCGATACAACCCGATTCAACCGGTTGAACCATTTTTAAATCAAATCCAGTATGATTTAAAAACCACTATTTTCACTTGGTATTGATAAAACCATATGGGCCAATGTTTCACTTGAACCCGAGGAACCCAAGACTCCATCTAGCCAATGTTTCACTTGAACCCAAGGAACCCAAGACTCCATCACAGAGGTACCCGGGTCCCTAACATGTAACATTGAGGTGCTGTTTGTTTTTTCTGCAGGAAAAGGTCTGCAGTCTGCGGACCACATCTGCAGACATCTGCAGGAGAAGAGGTGGACCAAAGGGCTGCAGTCTGCAAGAGGAAGACTGTTTGTTTTTTAACTTCTGCAGTTTGCTGAAATAAGCTGAAATTTAAAATAAATAGTTCTACAACACTGAAATAACAACAATAACGTTTTTTCAACATTTAAATTTAAATAATAGTTCTACAACACTGAAATAACAACAATAACGTTTTTTAAAATAAAAACAATAACACTTTTTCAAGCAATTTTTTCCGTACTTTGCATTTGCATTAATTGCTCGGCAATTTCATCTCGTAATTGGGTCATATATTCTCGATCTGATGCAGTACCGTGTACCTCAACCTCTTCTTCATCAGCATCAACGTGCACATTGCTATTTCCTAACGACACATTCGGTTGATCGTATTCTGTAAAGAACTCATCCCTGAAGCCCTCTTTCCTTATAAAATTATGTATCGCAAAACATGCAATGACGATGTTCCTTTGCGTAACCAACGGAAATGGTGCCATCCTCTTCAATATAGGGAATCGGGCTTTCAAAACACCAAAAGCACGCTCAATGACGTTCCGAAGTTTTGCATGTGCATGGTTAAATTTCTCTTTATTGGTCAATACACGTCTCCGACGGAAATCTCCAAGCCAATACCTCACATTACGATACGGAGCCATAAATCCTCGTATAAGTGCATACGCGGCATCACAAAGATAATATTTCTCTGTATAGAAATACAATTAATTAAGGTATTAAACTAAGATAGAAATATTTAACAAACCATAAACATACCCGGTGGTGGAATCGGAAATGGTGCATGTGGATCTGCTAATGCCTCTGACAATATTCTAGCATCATGTGCTACCCCTTCCCAACCGGCCACAATGAACGTAAAAATCATGTTGAAGTCACAAATTGCTAATACGTTTTGATAACAATCCCCTTTCCCCCTTCCTCTATATAAATCTTGTTTACTAGTGGGGACAACAGCATGTATTAAAGTTCCATCTAATGCACCAACCGCGCCTTTAAAAACCCGTCGTAGCCTCTTGTTATGTCCTGGAATGTTTGGATTCGGATTGAATGAAGTTGGTACTATCATATCTTTGGCGAAAAGCATCATTTTATCCAAGACTTCATAAAAAAATTTATGAATTGTTTGCTTTGAGTCTTGAAATCTACGCTTGATAACCACATAACGTTGATTATGACCAATTATCATAAAAAAACATAGCCATCTTCTCCTCAACCGATACATGTTTACTATCCTTTAACGAATATTTCATTCTAAAATGTGCACATAGTCGGACAAAGGATTCACGAGACATACGTAGCACTTCAGTGCATTGTTTGGGATTTCCTTGCAATAACTCTAACGTGTATTTATGTCCCGTCATAGCCGAATCATTGTCCCGCATTCTTTTCAAACCTCTCTTCCGAATAAAACGGACATACAAGTAAATAAGAATAACGATAAGTAATTTTTTATCATAATCCATGATGATCCTGTATTAACTAAAAATAAACATCTATTAAACTCAAAGGTAGATGATTTTGAAAATTTTGCCTTTTTCTTTGGATTAGGCTGGGTGGTATGCTCAGGAGTAGGCTCAGTAGGCTCAGGAGTATGCTCAGAAATAGGATCGGGAGTAGGCTCACGAGTAGGCTCAAAGGTCTGATGACCAGTGTCGGCATCATCATCATCTATGTCATGCAAAACGGTGTCCATAAGCAAACGTGGATTGGGACAATGACAAGAAGATGATCCAACCACTGATGTTTGGGTTGAGGTCCACTTGTGCATCCCAGTGGCAACATCACCATCAAACAATTGTGCACAAAGTTCTGGAAAAGGCAATGGAACTGTTTTCAATGATCCAGCCTTTGGATGCCCCTAAACCCAAAGTAAAACAAAAAAAAATTATAGGTTTTGTTTATAGTTAGATGTGAAAAAAAAATATTGGTCACAAACATACCTTTTTAAATTCCTCCCATTCCTCATTTGTTAAGTTAAAAGTAGGGCTGCAAACGAACCGAACGAACACGAACAATGCCTTGTTCGTGTTCGTTTGTTAAGGAAAATATGTGTTCACGAACAGTTCATGAACACTTACCGAACGAGATTTTATGTTCGTGTTCGTTTGTTAAGAAATCACTCATGTCCGTGTTCGTTTGTTAAATTTGTTCATGAACGCACACGAACACGAACACAAACGGACATTCATGAACACAAGCAAGTGCTTATGAACACAAACGTACACAAAAAAGTGTTCGTGAACGAAAACAAACACAAACACAAACACAAACGGACATATATTAACTTTCTTATAAAATCGAATTCACATACATATATTTACCTCATATAAATAGTTTATTTATTAATTTGGATAAAATAAATAAAAGTAAAAGAATATCAAGACAAATTATAAAAATTAAAAACCTTATTAAACTATGGAACACAAATGAACATAAACGAACATGTTACCCAACGTTCACGAACATAAACGAACGAACGTGGCCTCTGTTCATGTTCGTTCGTTTAACTAAACGAACATAATTTTTTGTTCGTGTTCGTTCATTTATTAAACGAACGAACACAAACGAACTTCCCGCCGAACGGTTCATGAACTGTTCGCTGAAAGTTCAGTTCGTTTGCAGCCCTAGTTAAAAGTATTTGTCTGAGCATTGTATATGTTTTCAGTTTTGTTTTTCAAATACACCCATCCTGTGTATTTGGCTTTCAGATTGTCATACGCATTTTTCATCTGTTTTTGAGTCAAATCAAGCCCAAACCTTTCCTTAAGAACGTTTCCTAACTTATTCCACGACACCCTTTGCATACTCAATCCTTTCCTACCCACCGTGTTTGTCTCTTCAATGCAAGTCTCTAATAAGCATTTTATATGCTCAGTTGACCATTGTTGTTTCTCTCCCATTTCTATTAATGAACAAACAAGGAACCAACATGAACTACTAGAACAATCTAAGCAACAATTAACAACAAATCGACTACATTACACATTAGAACCACCACAACAATCCCAAATCAACTACAACAAGAATCGACATATGAGCAACAACATGAACTACTACAACAATCTGAGCAACAATTAACAACAAATCGACTAAATTACACATTAGAACAACTACAACAATCCCAAATCAACTACAAATCTGAAAAAAAAAAAAAAACAATATCTTAACAACAAATCTGAACATTATGAACAACAAATCAACTACAAATCTGAAGAACATTATGAACAACAATATCTTAACAACAACTATGAAAAACATAACAAATAACATAAGAAATCTGAAAAAAAAAAAAAAAAAAAAAACTGATTTAAATTTTTTTTAACCAAATCAGAAAAAAAGAAGATAACAAGTAACATAACAAAACTGAAAAAAAAAATTACACATAACAAACCTGAAAAAAAAAATTAACATATAACAAATCTGAAAAAAAAAAAAAAAACAAAAATACATACCTTTCGCCGGAGAAGAAGAAGAAGAAAACCCGCCGGAGGAGGAGAAGGAGGAGGGAACCCGCGCGGAGGAGGGAAGGAGGAGAGGATGAGCGCCGGAGGGGGAAGGAGGTGGGAAGGATGAACGCCGGAGGGGTGGCCGGCCGGAGATGGGTGGGGGGTAGGGTTTGGGTGAGTGGGTTGAGAGGTGGAAGGAGATGAGGGTTTGGGTGTTATGTTTTGTTTTGTTTTTGTGAGAAGAGGTAAAAAGAGGTTGGTCCATGTCTGCTTGGGGAAGAGGTTTTTAGGTGTGACATCTTCTAAAAAACAAACGGTCTGCTGGTCTCTTATGTCTGGCCGTGTCTGTACGGCGCAGACATAAGTGGTTAGAAATGCTTTTTCAAAGAAAACAAACACCCCTGAGTGAATTATTAGATTAAATTTAAAATTCATGTATGTTACTCAAATAAAATTATTTATAGACAACACGTGTTTGTGGACCAACTATCATGTGCATTTTTACCACTAACGGCCAACCCCATAGGCCATAGCATCCATCTTTGTCATGCGTTTTTATATTGGTATTTTCATAATTGATTAATGTATATATCATCGTACTTTTATACCTTCACTATAAACAAAACATAATTACATGTTTTTTTTCTTGTTATATTTGTTGTTACTTTAATTATATTAGTCTTACCTAATATGGGTGAAATTAGTGTATAAATATCATATTTTGTGAAAAGTGTAAAAAAGATTGTGAATTCATATTTTGGACCAAGTCATAATGTTTTAAATTGTTATAGCTAGAAAAACATCATACCAGTTAAAAACACAAAACAATGTATTATATGCTTAAAATTTAAAATACTATGTTAAGAAAGCTAAGTAGTGTGTTTTAGTTGTGTTTTAAATTTCATTGCTATAATACATTGTATTTTAAATTGTTATGTTTGTGTTTTTCTAACCAAAATAATCCAAAACATGTTGCTTACATGTTAATTTTTAATCATTCTCACATTTCTCATGAAACATGACATTTGTACACAAACCTAAATCACGTAATATAACTTTTTAATATTTGTTTAATCTTGATAAGATTTAACTTTTTACATAGTCAATCTATAGTTCTTTAAGAACAACATAGAAAAGAGAACTAGAGTAAAATAAAAAATTTTAAACGACGCCGTAAAAAGTTGGAGCTTAACTAAACTAGTACTTGAATCAGTCGTCTTATTGGTTCACCAGTTATGCCGATTTGAAACCAAAAGTTGTTATAAATCTTGCTAATTAAATATGAAAGCATTGATAAACATCAAAACTGAAGCGTCAGGTACCCACTTACAAGTCACAAAGGAAGGGAACAACCCCCCTTGGAAAAAAAAAATAGAGTTATAAAAAGACTTCCTTAAAAGTTTGGTTAATCCTCTTAATTACCCATAACGTAAACAAAAATCATAGATCGTT
The DNA here is from genome assembly GCA_030844895.1 of Ambrosia x helenae. Classification (NCBI taxonomy): domain Eukaryota; kingdom Viridiplantae; phylum Streptophyta; class Magnoliopsida; order Asterales; family Asteraceae; genus Ambrosia; species Ambrosia x helenae. The sequence goes on along the minus strand of CM061231.1, from coordinate 40,257,972 downwards.
CACTAAACTGAAATAGTAAATTAACCAATAAAGTAGATTTGAAAAGAAATTATCTTTTCCTTTTTAGAATATAGTCTAGCCTTTTGATCTGGTCTGGCAGGTAAGACCAGTTCAAGTTGACTCAACCAGACCAGTTATGTGCATGTTCCACCCTGGACTATGTAGTTCTAGTTTTAGAAAACCTTGCTTTTTATGGTAAACAAATCAGCTCCAATCTTGATTAAAAGCTTAAAACATATTAGTTGGGTAGAAAGGAAGACTTGGTGAAGAAGATGAGGTCGGGGAAGCTTCCTTGAGGTACATGGAAATGTGTTTTTGGAGTTAACTGGTTAGATGACGACCACTGAACCAATGAGACTTACCTTGCGTACCAATGGCAAAGAAACAACCCAATCAGTTGTAGTACCCTCAACTACCTCTTCTAGAACACAAGGTGACATCATTTAAGAATAAGTCATTTTGATAAGACAAAAGGTTGTAAGTTAAATACTCATAATCAACAACATTATAATCCATAAGTTTTAAAATATAAATAATAATTATCAACATCGGTTATCTAGAAAAAAAAAAATTGAGCATGGGCGGCCATATAACTTAAAGACAAAGAGTGACGTTAGAGTAGCTGGGTAAAGTTATCTTATACGGTGTAAAATAAATGTGAATAGTGAGAATGACACAAAAAAAATCACAATGGATTACGAAATATAACACAAAAAGTCACAAAATAAAACACAATGACTGTAAATATAACACAATGTTGAGGAAAAAAGACATAATGGCCGCAAAAAATGACACCATGACGAAGAAAATAGACACAATGATATCTAACACAAATTCAAAAACAACAACAAAAAAAAAAACGAAAACATAAAAACTAAGATCATAAGGTTCGATAAGACGGTTCTAATACCGCTTGAATGAGTTTAGTCAGTGTTTGTTTGATACCATTCATACGACTTACTACTTTTCACTAGGGATGAGCATACAAGGCCGAATACCGATCCCGTCCCGTCTCGATCCTGATACCGTACCGAACCGAGGGGTTTCGGGATTAGTATGGTATCGGTATTTTAAGGCAATATACCGATACCATACCAGTACCGTACCGATACCGTATATGTGTTCGGTATTGGTTTTTTTGACTTTTCAATATCGGTATTGTCGGGATCGGTATCGGTTCAGTATCGATACCGTCTCGAGCTCATCCCTACTTTTCACTATCTATTTGATCCAAACCCTAAACTAGCTAAACTTTAGAAAATTTAAGTTGTAAAACTTTTATTATTTACCTCTTTTAAAAGCTTTTCCTTGACAAAACTTTTGGTAGTATGAGCATGAACATGTCGTATAGATATTCTTTTACAATCATATCATGCTTTTAGTCAATGAAGTATAATTTTTTTTTTTTTTTTATAAAAAAAATCATGTTAAGAAATATATAGATTATTAGAAGAATGATTATATAAAAATTATTTAGAAAAAATTTTGTTTAAATTATTTTATGAAAGAAGTCTAAAAATAACTTAAAGGCTTGAGCTGCATGGGCGGAAACATCGGGATGTCACGTATTGATGATTGTTCAGTAGCTCATGGTAAATAATAAATTTCAATAATTGATTTAAATACATTACATACAATTATTCTACAAGAATTTGTACATCAAATTGAATAAAACTATGCACACATCTTCAAGCATTAATTCAAATCTTCAAGCAAGTAGAACCTGAAACATGTTAAGTTGAAAATATTTTGGGTCAACAAAAGTTGGTGAGAATTACATAGGTTTTGATAATCGAATAAAATTGTTGTGCAATTCATGTGTCATGGCAAATCTAGTCCATATGTGAAAACATACTAGAAGTAAATCGAGTGCATAATCAACCCTTGTGACTGTTGTATTGTGGTACATCCCATACGCTCATGGTTCACTCGTTTATATTGCAGTAACAAACACGCACGCTACCTTTGTAGGAGGCACGTATCCGGGTGGGATTGTCAGTCCAATAGATCTATCAATGTATACCGTCGGCTGATCAATGTTAATGATTATGCTAGAATTGTGCTTACCCTAGTCATGTTCAAGACATAATGCAACATAGAAAAACACATAGACACATTGATGATTGAATTGCATAAATGATGTTGTAACATGTTTCACCCCAAAAACGGTGATAAATAGAAAAGGGGCTATGTAAAACTCACCTTAGCAAAATGTTATATCCGTTGAAAAATTGAATAGTGGTGTTGCCCAAATGTGTCAAGTATCACCCTATAATAAGGTAATAAATATGTCTAAGTCTATCTAGTCTACAAATGTATATGTTCTAGGGCTTCGAATTTGGGGATAAATGCTCGTTTGATTAATATTAAAAAGGTTTGATAATTAAGAGAATTTTAGTAAATAAATAAACAAAAATCTTTTTATGAAATTTAAATTTAAGATGGACACAATAATGTGTTTAAAGTATAAAAATAATTTTTACAAAATTATTTTCTCTAAAATAGAATATTAATTCTATTTATTACAAATTGTCAAAATTTAACTTTAATATTTAAAAATACTAAAATTAAAGAACTATTAGTTTAAAATTTATATTTCTGTTCTAAACAATCAGAAATAATTTGTATAAAATTTTGGTGCAAAAATATTAAAAATTGGATTTATTATGATTTAATTATGATTAAAACTAACAAAAATTGATTAAAAAATATTAAATAAATGATTTTTCAGAATTAAAAATCATTTCAGAAAAGTTTATCATTATATAAACTCAGAATAATTTTTGTGGATATTTATAAAATTGTTTTGATATTTTAATGGAATTTTATAAATATAAAAGAATAAAATTGATTTAATTATTATATATATTAAATAAATTTTTGAAAACTAAAAATTGTGAGTGAAACTTTTTCATCAGATTAACTTAAAATAATTTTTTTAGAATTAATAAAAGAGTTTTAATAATTTAAAACGAATTTATAAAATATAAGTATTATATATATAACTAATTTTAATTGTTCTTGATTAAAAAAATACAACAAAACAAAGAAAAAGGATGCCACAGCCGGGACTCGAACCCGCGTGGTTCAGATGGTGGGCACCAGACACAACCACTTGGTCCAGACCAGTGGTTGTGTTTGATTTCAGTTTATATAAAATAAATAAGATAATTGCAATCGTGTTCTTCCCCAAAATTTGCAAACAAGCCCTAGATTCTGCAATCGATACAATTAGTGATCAATAGCCCCTGAATCATTGGGGCTATTGATCGTGGATTGCCGATGAATAAATCCCACCAAAAAGAAAGAACTTACAACACGTTTTGGATGGGAAATTGGTTGGTCAAGGCACGAAGTCAAAAACGCGATTAAAATTCAAGAACAGAAGATTTTTAAGTAGAATTGGGGATTGGAAGAGGATGTTCGGCGACTTGTGATGGTCCACTGATGCCCAATTTATAGTGTTAATGTCTAGATCATTGAATTGGAAATGTTCGACTTCGTCTTTAAAGTTTGACGCGTTATAATCAAAATTGGAAACAATTGATTGATAATTGACGAACGTATGAGTCAGAATAGGCCGGATATCACGTTGTGATTCCAATCATAGATTAATCACGAGTTATGGTTGATGATTTTGGTAAGTCGCGATGCACAGTTGACTTTCTAAGTCAACTGTGAGAGTTGTAAGCTAGTGTTATAATAATAATGTTCCGGGTTTAAAACAAGAATGATGGCTAGATCAGATGGTTTGTGTGGGTGTGTTTATTGAACCGGCTGAGGACTCGGGTTCGAACCCCGGCCTCAGCACATATTTTTTTAACAATCATTTTTAACATACCTTTAATATATATATATATATATATATATATATATATATATATATAGGTTTAGGATCCTGTACAAAGTACATTTTTCGTGAGAAGTGTGAGAAGGACTAAGAATTGACATGTAGACATCATGTTTTGGATTTAGGAATGATGTTTTAGGTTGTTTTAACTTGAAAAACACCAAACACAACAATCTAAAACACAATACAATGTATTATAGTCATTAAATTTAAAAAACAGCTAAAACACACTACTTAATGCTTAAAACACACTCTAATGTTCTTAGCATGGTGTTTTAAGTTTTTAGCCTAAAATACATTGAGATTTCGTTATTTCACTTTATAGACCTTAGTTTTATTAAATTTGTATATATGGTCATACGTTATCAATACACGTGTGACACTGATAAAAATACATTAGGTGAGACCCATTATCATATGATTTCGTTATATTCCAACTTTTGAAAATTTGAAAATAACTGTTGCTATGTCTTACACCACTTGCTAGTTATCGAAGAATTAGAGCAATTGAAGACCACAAAAAATGCCTTGGTTTTCTTTTGGTGTCCCATGTAGTCGCACTCACACCATTAATCTTGTTGAACCAAACAAGAAGTGCCCCTCAATTGTTGCGGGGACCCTTGACGACCATACATACACTATTGCTTATGATAAGAAAACATGAAATTCAAAGAGGTTTGCATTATTTTTATATTTATTATAACTTTATGTCTACATCCATAACTTTATATTTTTTTATTATAATGAATATAATAGTAAAAACTTCCATGTCACAATAATTATAGTAGTGCATCCGTAACTTTTTGTCTTAGGTAGACATATACTAATCACAACGATTCCTATTGGATCTCTATAGATAGGATGTTTCGGAGATCCGAAGTTGAGTGTTACATAACTACACAATTATAAGATGTTAGTATCGTAATGGGTTTTGTTTGTGTCGCACAATCAATATATAAGATAAGTGGAATTATTCTGGTAGATGTGATTTGGAAGTGAGTGGCTTTTTATTAAAAAATAATAGCAAAATAATAAGGATGTTCTCGTTATCAGTGGCGAAGCTTGACCCGAAGGTTCGGGGGGTCGGAAGTCACCGGGGGTTCGGAAGTCACTGGTTTCGGGGGGTCGAAAACCAGTTTCGGGGGGTCGAAACCCTATATTTGCAAAATTTTCTATACGGATACTATATAATCGGAACTTCTGCACGAAAATCCGGGGGGGTTGGCCGCCCCTCCCCGCCCCTACAAACCTTCGCCGGTGCTCGTTATAAAATGAGTAGTAAAAAATACTATAATACAAAATGGATACATTGATCGGAATCCGTGGCGGTGGCGGTGACGGAAGAGAGAGGATGAAGGCAGTGTGTTTTGACGGTAATCTCTAGAGAGGGAAAGAAGAGAGATGAGGGAAGAGATAAGGTGAAATATAATATCACCCATAAAATCAGCATTAATTACACAAATGTCATCATTTACTTTCAAAGTCATTGCATTATTAATATAGTATAATTGTACAAACATTAAAATTAAAACTATGAAATAAACATTACATATATGAACTAATTCAAACAATAACAACAATAACACAATCCTACCAAGTAAATCCCAGAAATTGAAAAAAACAAATATTGCTACGGTCTGAAAATGGTGAGATGTAGAGTTTGCTTCTAAAAAGACCCCCCAACATCAATAACAAACAAAAAACAAACAACAAGACTTGTAGATATATACATAGAAACCAACCAAATAACAAACAAGGTAGGTGGTGGATGAATAACATAGTAAAATAGAAATAAATAAATAAAAATCACAAAACCACATATAAACATAGGTGCGGAAAGACAATCACATGCAAGTCTACCTAAAGTTCAGGAAATCTAAACCCCTACAACAAAGTCAGGACATAAATAATCCCTGTCCTACACGTCTGTAACCTTAATTTCACGTCTCCATAAATTCTTATCTTAAACCATGTCTTTAGAAAGGTGCAACTCCGACATATGAAGTGAAATAATCCAAGGTCTTTAATAAGTAGAGTCTTCAATTCTTCATATTTTTTCTTCAACAACATATTGTAGTCTCCCTAGCCGTGAGAATGAACAAACTGATATTGAGTGTTGTGGTTGAGGATTCATCTTTGACAAGAGTACCTTAAAAAAAATCCCGAGCCTCTACTTAGACAATGCGCTTGTCTCTCATTGTAAAACAGCCGAAGCAACATGTACTATCAGTGTTGTACGAGTAGTGTAATGAACCAAACCGATTCAGACTGGATAACATTGGTTCCAATATTTGTTTATATGGTTTTTAAACTATACAAGACACATGTCAATAGACTCTAAGGGTGTGCATGGGTCGGTTTTGTTTGGTTTTTATCATTAACCAAAACCGCTAACTCGGTTATGGAATTTCCTTAACTATAACCAAAACCAAACTTCGGTTATGAATTCGATTATGGTTCGGTTACGGTTATTTCAGTTATTAACCAAAAAATCAACTAAAATTAAACCAGAACCTACAATGTTGGATATAGCTTGGGCTATTTTTTTTATAAGGCAGTCAATACTACACTTTCTAGTTATACTACTAATGTGGGATCTCGTTTAATAAGATATTAACAAAAAACATACTTAAGCATTTGATTACAAGTTTAATACATCATTAAAAAAGAGCACTACATCAAGATCATTTTGTTAATTACACTAGATATTTGCCCGCGTTGACACGCAGTTCAACAACGTACGATTATTTGGAGTAGTATAACGTATAAGAAAAATAAAGTAGAAACATTTTATTAAAATTTAAAAGCAACGAATACACATTTATTCAAATATCGCTGAAAATTTCCTTATAAACCACATTTTTTGTTTTAGTCATCACTTTCCCACCAGCATCAAGTATAAGTAACTTCACGCCTGCCCTGCTTTTAACTCTTGACAATGCGACATAAAGCTGGCCATGTGAGAATACAGGGTTTCTTAAATACAATCCAACCTGAATAAGGCGACTTAAATGGTATGTGTTAAAAATAGACTTATGGCATATTCAACAATAAGAAAGTAATAAAAATGAAAATAAGAAACTAACTACCACCTAAATTTCACAATTTAATTTGACACGTCTGAGAAGATGAGCATTACCCATATCGACCCGCTAAAAAAGCTTCGAGCATATTTTATTCTATTTGACACCTTTGAAAAGGCAAACATTACCCAAATCGACCCGTTAAGAAAAGGGAAGATTGCCCCAATTCACCTATGGCCTATGTATTAGATAAAGGAACATCAATCTAATCAAAACACCATAAACACACTGTTGGCGACTTTTACCCTATTTGACCCATTGGAAAAGTTGAACATTACCCAAATCGACCGATTTATAAGTAAACAAACATGAACCTACACCACTAAAACAACATTTTATAACCCTCTTTTAACTAATCAACTAATTCACATAACCCATATGCTTGCATTTGATAAAAAAAGCTACCGTTCAAGGTCTCTGAGTAAGCAACTTAGAACTTCCTTAACTTTGCATCAACATCGATATGCTTACTCATTTCAGAGTGTTGCCTACAAATATTTAAGTACTAAGATCAAGTAAACTAACAATACAAAAAACAGTGTGTTTGGATGTGCGTTTTAAAAGCGATTATATGAGCTTTAAGCGATCAAAATCATAGAATTAGCTGTGATACCTCAAAAATCCACATATAAGTCAAAAGTCAAATACCAAATGGACATTCAGTTTTCAAATAAATAATCAATGAACTTCAGCGAGAGGTAATTACGTATATAACATTACTTACATGTAGAAAAACACCAATAGGATGACGCCCGCAAATAGTATTATCAGAGACAAACCTGTCCTCAAAAGTCTTTAAATTTCTCGCGCTCCATATTTGCGAAATCGTTGCTAACCCCACATTGTGTAAATCTTCTTCCACCTTTTGCTTCCCGGACTACTCCACAGCCGGGTGTTTAATAACTTTCCTAAACACTATAATCCATAATTTTTAATTTTTTTAAAATAAAAACATTTAATAACTATTCTATTTTTAAAATTCAAAAAAAAGTCATTAATGTTTTTATAAATGTTTTTTATTTTTTAAAAATCGAAATCATTCATTAATGTTTGGGTCAACGTGTTTAATAACTTTCCTAAACACTGTAATCTAGATTTTTAATTTTCTTAAAATAAAAAAATTTTAATGACTATTCTATTTTTAAAATTCAAAAAAGAGTCATTAATGTTTTTATAAATTTTTTTATTTTACATCAACGAAAATTATTCATTAATGTTTCGGTCAAAGTGTTTAATAACTTTCCTAAACACTATAATCCAGATTTTTAATTTTTTTTAAATAAAAAACATTTAATGACTATTCTATTTTTAAAATTCAAAAAAGAGTCATGTTTTTATAAAAGAATTTATTTTTTAAAAATCGAAAATCATTCATTAATGTTAAGGTCAACGTGTTTAATAACTTTCATAAACAATATAATCCACATTTTTTGTTTTTTTAAAATAAAAAACAATTAATAAATATTCTATTTTTAAAATTCAAAAAAGAGTTATTAATGTTTTTATAAAAAAATTTATTTTTTAAAAACGAAATCATTCATTAATGTTTGGGTCAACGTGTTTAATAACTTTCCTAAACACTGTAATCCATATTTTTAATTTTCTTAAAATAAAAAACATTTAATGACTATTCTATTTTTAAAATTCAAAAAAGAGTCATTAATGTTTTTATAAAATTTTTTATTTTTTAATAATAGAAAATTATTCATTAATGTTTCGGTCAAAGTGTTTAATAACTTTCCTAAACACTATAATCCAGATTTTTAATTTTTTTTTAAATAAAAAACATTTAATGACTATTCTATTTTTAAAATTCAAAAAAGAGTCATGTTTTTATAAAAGAATTTATTTTTTAAAAATCGAAAATCATTCATTAATGTTTCGGTCAACGTGTTTAATAACTTTCCTAAACACTATAATCCAAATTTTTACTTTTTTAAAATAAAAAACATTTAATGACTATTATATTTTTAAAAGTCAAAAAAGAGTCATTAATGTTTTTATAAAAATAAATATTTTTTAAAATCGAAAATCATTCATTAATGTTTCGGTCAAAGTGTTTAATAACTTTCCTAAACACTATAATCCAGATTTTTAATTTTTTTAAATAAAAAACATTTAATGACTATTCTATTTTTAAAATTCAAAAAAATAGTCATTAATGTTTTTATAAAAAAAATAATTTTTTAAAAATCGAAAATCATTCATTAATGTTTCGGTCAAAGTGTTTAATAACTTGCCCCAATTCACCTATGGCGTTGACCCCAATTCACCTATAACGAACTTTAATTTGGAATTTGAAAATTGAAATTTGAAATTCAAAATTCGATATTTAACTAATTACCAATATAAGCTAAACTAATATTAGAATAATATAACACAATTAATAGGATCAATTAATGTATTAATTGGAGAGTTGACACTACTTATGTAGAAACTTTGAATCTTATTAAATGTGTAATTAAAAGGATAATTAGTATGTGTAATTTTTACCATTATTAACCAAAACTCAAAATTTGAAATTTTGTATAATTCGAATTTAAATATTTTTAATTTTAATTTGAATTTTGAAATTCAAAATTCAAAATGTAATTTATTACCAATATAAATTACACTAAATTTAGGAAGTGAGTAATTTGAATGTAATAAGGAAATTTAATGAGTTCCTAATTTACGTCAGTTTCCTTTCTCATTCTCATTTTTTGTTTTTTTTTTAAAAAAAAGAAGTAAAAAGACTAAAACGTGAAAACGTGACATATCTTCAATTTATCAATATCTCTATCATACAAAGCATGAACATAAAAAACAGCCTTGGAATATGACACATTTAACAAATTGCCACTAACGCCGTTTTAACAACACCTTTTAAAAACGACCCAAATTGAAGACTTTGTTTTCCAAACCATTTTTTTCTTTATAAATTTACGCATAAATCCAAAAACAATACATTATTATTATCTATAACCGAACCTAATAATCGTTTTAGAGGTAAATTGAATGTAATTCATAACATGAGCATGGGAAATATTGATGAACAACTAAATAAAGAAGATTAGAAACTCTTACCGTGAGGTGAACCGTCTATGGGATTGAAGCTAATAATTGCCCGTCCTGTATATCGAGATGAAAAAACTCGTGTATTAAAAGCCGCCTAATCAAACACCGAATGATCTTTAATCAAAACCCGAGCAGTCTAAACAACCAAAAAATATGTTGATAAACAAACAAATTTGTTGATAAAAAAACAAAAACAAATCAGAAAAAAAAAATTAAAATTATCAACTAAAGTTTGCGAATGAAAGGGGATGCTTAAATACTTGTCGAAGATTGACTAATATTACGAAAGAAGAAAGCTATTAATGTGATATAAAAATAATTTTGATTAAAATGAGATAATTTTTGTATTGTTACCTCGTATGATATGTTATCAATATCGAGCCACCTATCCATGCCATAGAACATTAACCTGAAAATCAAATTAAATTACGAAATGATACACACTCGAACTCAATGAGCATACTGTAAATTATACATACACATTCGAGCTTCTCCAATTCACATAGAGCTTCTCCAATATCTTGAGGCAACTCCTGAAACATACGCATTCGAACAAATAATATATGTGTTAGTGCGTGTATATCATATATGCATGAATTATGTATGTAATTATGTACGTGCGACATTAAACATACCTGGCAATCTCTGCTGATTTTAACCGGTTTGTAGTCATTCAATGGGTTTTTCAAGTGAAAAGTTTTCTGAAAAGGCAAGTCAGATGTTTTCCATTAAAAATTAATGGACACTGAGATGAGGCTATAACGTGTTATAGTGTAGACAAATAATTTGGATTAATCTATAAATTAATCTTTAAAACAAATACCTAATTCGGTATTACATGGACGTGTGACCCCACGGTTTGCTTCCACCATACCCATTGCTCCAAACATTGTCTCTTCTCCAACCAACCGAGGACATCATTTGGGCATACCCTTGGAAGTAGCCACTCATATTGACACTAAATATTAATATCACCTTACCAGAATTCTGCAAAGACATGGCGTGCACTTTAGACGGTTCTGGAAAACACTGACACAGAGAACAATGAACTTACATGATAAGCTTCTTCCAATATCGGTTCGTTCATCACTTTCTCTCTCTAGATCTCTGCGTGTCTCTCTCTCTATATTATGTTCTCTATGAATTTTGAGTTTAAATTGTTTTAGGGAAGTTAATTAATTCAATGAGAAGCTTTGACCAAATCATAATGAATTACCTAATTTAATATAATTACCTAATTTAATATAATTAATGAATTTTGATTTTTAGAAAAAACGAAAATTTTATAAATTCTCACAATGGGACACTTGGCACAAATTGATTGGCTATGTAATTGGAGGCACAATGTGGGATTGACAAGTGTCCTCATAGACTTTGTTTTATTAGATGTATAGATACTATTATTTTAGTAAAAAAAAACATCTACATAGTTAATGTAAAACATAAATCTATTACATAAACTTACATTATAAGTTTGGTTCGGTTATATCGGTTAACCAAAGCTTTATAACCATATCCACTCAGCCAGTTAAAGAAGTTTCATAACCATTGGTTATGTGGGTTATCGGTTTGATTATGACGGTTATTGTTTGACTATCGGGTATGGCGATTAATTTGCTCACCCCTATTAGACTCTTATGTGTGTGTGTGTCACAACTTTATATTTATTTTCGCTTTTGCTATCTAATATAGACCGAATGTTAGCCGACACGCCATACACCCTCTTGAATCCCACTAAAAATATTCTTATAAGAGTGGGGAGTGGCCAGCGTTAGACGGCGTGGGTTTTGGTTTCATGCCCCAAACACCACCCCTGGCCGGCGTGATTTATAGCGTGGCCCTTGAGGCGGGAAGGTTCTCATGGACGTGAGGTGGGTACGTGGGTGATGTGACACGATTTTAATTGGTTCCTTTTTTTAAAAAATAAATAACATTTAAATATTTAAAACCCAATCTCATTCATAAGCTCATTCACAGTTCCACTTCTCACCATTTTAAGGATTTAAAAAGTGAAACCTACATGAATCACATTCCTTCTACTCTAGCCTAAAAAGAATGAAGAGAGACACAACAAAAATAATAAAATATTATTACTTTAACGTAATGATATTCATCACATGAATTACAAATGAGTCTTTCTTGATTTATATTATATTATTAAAATAGAGACACTTGTACCTAGGTGCTAACATACACCGTTGTACTTTGCTAACGTGCTTTGCTCCTCTTTTGTTAACATGCACTAATATCTAAACACTTTTTTTTTGTTGCAAAATCTTTTTTTATCTAGTAATGGGTACTAATTTTTTTTTTTAAGGATTACCGTTTGGTACCGGATATTCATACCAAGCCGATACTTTCTGTACCGATATAATAATATTTTTTTTATCGTGGAGAACGTTTTAACATCAGTACAGACACGGTATTCGTTTTTATATAGTTTTCTCAATGTGACAATACAAAATCCACTTAAAATAAAGTTATATTACTAACAAAACATTTATTCGGTAACGTTAGCCTTTCTGTCTCGTGCTCCCGCAACACCACACTGTTAACTAACTACAACTATAGTTATTAGGACATGTATAGTGGAGGGGCTATATGAGAGCTATATGCATTAAAATATTAATAAAGTGAAGTGTAAGGCTTTATATAGAAGTGTGTATAGTGGTAAAGGACTTTATGAGTGTAGAAGTTAGTGGGTGTAGAAGAAAGTGGGTGTAAAAGTTGATTTTGACTGTGTAGGGAACAAGGGGCGGGGCTTTATGCTGCTCACGCCCAATTTTTTTATATTATAAAGCCTGGGAGAGGTATGGGGGCTTTATGGAACTCCATGAGGCTCTATAACGCCAATCATCAAGCCCAATATAGGTAGTCTAATTATTGTTGTTACTTTTCTACTTCACAAACTTATACTTGGTTTAAAAAAAAAAAGAGTAAATAACCAAAACAGTCCATGTGGTTTTGGCCATTTTGCCAGTCCCCAAAAATCAAAATAATTGCTTGAACAGTCCCTTAAGTTAGACGAAATAGACCAAAACGGTCCAATTACGTAACTGGGTTAACTCAACCTCGTTAAGTCAGGGGCAAAATCGTCAAGTCACCTTCTAGGTTTATATTCTTATTATCTTTCCCAATCCCCACCATTCCCTTCCCTTAGTACCAGTCATCCACATCCACATCCCCTCTCTCTCTTTCTCTCTCTACCTCTCAAACATACTGTCACACACACACACACACACACCCCGCTCATGCCCCCCTTCTGACTCTGTCACAAATACACAACCCTTAAATAATAGGTCGAGCAAGACCAAACCGGCGCAGATCGCTTCACCATATCGTAACAAGTTGAAGTAATCCACCCAAACCTATATTTGCTTAAACTATTTGAACCCGGATAAGCCTCTTTTCGTCTATGTAGGCCTTGATTATTAACAGCCCCTCGAGGTACATGACCATTGTTGATGACGAGGGAAGCAGGGTGGTTCTGACAGTGATTATCTCTTCTATCAATACAAGGCTTAGAGCTCATGTTCGCCATATCATCACAATTTGGTACCATTAGATAACAATATAAGGTGTTTATGGTGGTTCCAACAGTGAGATGAGGTGGTGGTGGGAGATGTTAGTGGTGGTTCTGACCCCGTTAAGTAATTGGACTGTTTTGGCCTATTTCGTCAAACTCAAGAGACTGTTCAAGCAATTATTTTGATTTTGCGCTGGACTGACAAAATGACTCAAACCACAACTAGGGTTGTTCACGAGCCGGGCCGAGCGGAGCGGCTCGTTTACTATCAAACCAAAAACTGAACGAGCATTCTTCGAGCGCAATTTTTTTCGAGCGAGCGCCAAGCGAGAATCGAGCGGGGAGTAATTTGCACGATCATAAAATTGGGATGTTTCCTTAGATGTTTTCATTGTCGGGAGACAATTATGGTCGAACTGTCCGATGATAAAACTCATATTGAAAGCCGAGTGTCCGAGGATGAGGCATGGATTAAGGCTGGTGAGGCGATGAGCATATGGCAGAAAACAGTTGTTGCATTCTGACGTATGGTGATATTAAGCGACAATTAGCGATGGACAACTAATAACATAAAGAAGTCAAGACTGTCACTTCATGACTTATGGTTTTAGTATTAAACATACTATTAAATTTTTATTGAGTTAAGTGGACGAGTTTATTTTGTTTGGATATACCGAGTCAAATACAATAAAATGTTATACATAAAGCCATAAATTTATCTGTAAATTGTGTATATTTATAATTAAATATATAACAAATAAATAAAAATATATCCGAGCCGAAACGAGCCGAGCATACCTTTGCTCATGCTTGGCTCATTTACAAACCGGATCGTACCGATCGGCTCACTTACAACCGAGCGGAAGATCGAGTAAGCATTTTTCGAACGAGCGACAAGCAATCCACAAACAGCGAACGATTTAAACAGCCCTAACCACAACGATTGTGTTGGCTATTTAATGATTACTCTAATAAAAACTGAAAAAAGTTCATACACGAGCCGAACCCAAAAAAGTGAGGTCACGTGTATTCACACCTACCATCGAACAACAACCACACCATCAAACCCTCACAAAAACCATTCATCTCATCCTTCCCTATATAACCCATCACCCACCATCCCCTCCTTTCCACAAAACACACACACCATTCATTCAAATATAATATAAATCACCCAACCCTTTTGTTATCACCAGAAAATTAAAAAAAAAATCAAAAAAAATAAAAAAAATTCCCAAAAAAAAAAAAAAGGATCGAATTTTCTCGTCGTCGGAGAAAGAGAAACAAAGGTCAGGGGTAAAACCCGGGTAAGACAAGTTGCAGACATCACGGCTATACACGGAGCAACGCGTCCACTCGCACATGTCCGATCAGTACGACAGAAGGGTGCATCAATAATATTATTATCCATCGAAAGCAACCCCTCTACGCACGGCGGACGTGGTGCTTTACCGTCTGAAGGCGGTAGCCCGTCTGACCTTCTCTTTCTTGCCGGCGGTGGTTCCTTCTTTTTTCTAGCTTAGATTGTATTAGGATCTTTAGGATATATTATTATTATTATTATCGTTTGATTTGCACAAACCTGCTTGCTTGGTTGGAAAATTGGTAAAAAGATGTTGAGGATTAAGAGGGTTGCTACTGTTCTTTCGAATTATCAGAAGGAGGAGGGTGAGGAAGGTGGTGGTGCACGTGGGTGTGGTCGTAATTGTCTCAGAAAGTGTTGCCTACCAGGTGTTTGATTAAATGCCTAGCTTATTTTTTTTTTAATTTTTTTTATGATTTGTTTGAAATTTGAATGATTTGAGTGTTTTAATTTGTGGGTTTTGTGTTGGGTTTGTGTTTAGGGTCTAAGTTGCCTTTGTATGCTTTTCCGAAACTCGAAAAGGTTGGATTGTGTGGGAACAATGGGATTCCTTTTGCTTTCTTGGACTCCCTTCTTTTAGGAGAGGTAATATCGAAAGTTTTCGTATTTATGCATTCGGTTTATATATGTGTATTGTTATATATATGTTAAGATTGTTGGTGGTTGTTTGCAGTGGGAGGATCGAATGGAAAGAGGGCTTTTTCGCTACGATGTTACCGCCTGTGAGACTAAGGTGTTTATCGGTTTCTTGAATTTCATGATTTTTTTCAAGAAACCAAAATGTTTATGATAAACTGTAATTTGGGATCTTTTTGCAGGTGATTCCAGGGGAACATGGTTTTATTGCTCAACTGAACGAGGGACGGCACCTTAAAAAGCGACCAACGGAGTTCCGAGTTGATAAGGTGCTGCAGGCCTTTGATGAGAACAAGTTCAACTTTACGAAAGTTGGGCAGGAAGAGGTACTGTTCCAGTTTGGACCAAGTGAAGATGGTGAAGTGCGGTTTTATCCAAACGCTCCTATTGACGTTGACAATTCACCAAGTGTTGTTGCTATCAATGTGTGTGGTCTATTCTCTCTTTTATTGTCTATTGTTATAACTTGTACAATTGCATAGCTTTACAATAAGTAATGTGTTGCTTATCTGAAATTAATAGGTTAGCCCCATTGAATACGGCCATGTGCTTCTAATCCCTCGAATTCTTGAGCACTTACCTCAAATGATTGACCATGAAAGCTTATTGCTTGCACTGCACATGGCACACGAGGCCGGAAGTCCTTACTTTCGTCTAGGCTATAATAGCTTGGGTGCATTCGCTACCATCAATCACCTTCACTTCCAGGTTATTATCTTTCGAAAAAGTTTCTAAATTTACTATTTGAGTATATGCACATTTTTTTAACACAAATAGTTACCGTTTTGTTGTCGGCTTCAGGCTTACTACTTGGCTGTGCCATTTCCAATTGAGAAAGCTGCCACCAAAAAGATTACTGATTTTAACGGTGGGGTCGAAGTTTATGAGCTTCTCAACTATCCCGTTCGTGCCCTTGTATTCGAGGGTGGGAATTCTCTAAAAGATCTATCCAGCTCTGTAGCTGATACCTGCATATGCCTTCAAGAACACAACATACCTTACAATGTGCTCATTTCAGAATCCGGGAAACGCATCTTTGTCATTCCACAGGTACAAACAACCGTAGTTGGTAGCATATTACTATGTTAAAACTCGAGTGACCTAACGCTGACATGTGTAAGGACAGTGCTATGCAGAGAAACAGGCTTTAGGTGAAGTGAGTGCCGAGCTTCTAGATACTCAGGTGAACCCGGCTGTCTGGGAAATCAGCGGACACATGGTGTTGAAAAGGAAAGAGGATTATGAAGGCGCATCTGAGGAAAAGGCGTGGCGACTTCTTGCAGAGGTTTCTTTGTCTGAAGCAAGGTTTCAGGAAGTGATGATGATTATCTTCGAAACAGTTCCACACGCTGCCATTGAAAAAATATCACCCGAGGATAAGCAAGACGCTGATGAAGTTGGTGTTAACAATGGTCGCCGTGCCAGGGCCATTGTGTCCGGGAAGCAAGAATGCCTAGTCCAGTACTAGGTGGTTTCATCAAATGATTTCGCAAAACTTATTACTATCATGATTAGTGTATGTTTGGGATGTTTTCGTGGTTTTGGTGTGCTAACTACGAGAATATGATGGTCCCTAAAATAAAGAATCATGTGATTCAGTTTGCTTGGTTTCAGTGTGCAGTGTTTGTAAAAAGATCCTACTGTGTTTGCATGTAAAGATTTCAATTCCTGTGTGTGCTGCTCTTTGAGCTAATGGCTGTTGCCTTATAATGCAACTATTGTTTTGTGCACTTCGCTATTGAACTGTATACTGATGTGATGATATTCTTAATTCCACGTCGACTTGTAACACAAAATGTTTTGGGTCGGGTTAAATTGCTATCGGAATCATGCGTTTTAACACTACGTCACGGGACGCTTACCTTACCGCTGCCTCACCTTAACTCATTACAGTTAAAGATCAAGACAATCTTTTATGATTATAAATAATATGATATTGATTTTGACACCATATTAAAATTGCTAGGATTAGGATAAAGTTAAATGTACCCATCACTTTAGCTTCCATCACCTGATATTGATCTTCCAAATTATAAGGAGGAATAATTATTTGGAAACATCACCTTCAAACCTAAATAAATAATACATGGGCCCAACAACCCAAGTATAAATAATAATAATAATAATATATGTATGACAAAGCCCAAGCCCAAAGTAAGCCCATTCATTAGGGTTAGAAAGCAGCAACTCAACTCATGTATGTTTAAATATCTCTAGTGTTAAAAATCATAATAATATTTCTGTTTTCCGCCAAAAGTTGCTGAGCCTACAAGATTTGCTTGTCCAGCCACCGTTGATTTTATCCAAAAGTTCCGTATCCCGAGGTTTTTATTATTATTATTATTATTATCATTTTTTTTTTATTTTATCCATCTAAATTTTTGCATATGTTATCTTTTCTAGTGTTGTGTTATTTGGGTGACACTTTTTTTTTGTTAAATGGTTGGTTTGTGTCACTTAAAATTATATAATGGGTCAAATTGGTTACATTTATAAAACCTTTTAAGGTTGGAATGAGTCCAAATGGGATACTTTTTTTTAGGGGTATTCATGGTCCGGTTTGGCCAGTTTTGAAAAAAAAAAAAAAAAAAAAAACAATGGCTAGACATGATTTTGTATTAAAATTTTATAAAGATAATTAAACATAAATATTAAATGTTAAATGATCGGTTCGGTTTACATGAATGGTTCCAAATTCCAAACGTACAACGGGTCAATGACCAGTTCAGTTTCAACGGGCACATCCTGGTATTGACCGGTTGTACGTTTTGCCAGGCTTAGGATTATGCATATAGTTTATGACTTTATGTGACATTAGATATTAACTGTTTAGAATGTATATTAGAAACAGAAGATTTGAATGCACAATTGCTCACTAGTGACTAGTTTGATTGAAAATATTATTCAGGTGAGACAATGTATGCATCTATGTTTTCTACACATGCTTCAAATAGCACTGCCATAGCTCTTAAACAAAGCAAGGTGTATGCTGATTCCAACAAGTTAGATTTCTTGCGTAAGCATCATCCGTCGACTTTTAAGTGTAACGGCGCATCAAAGGACATGATCCAGTGTAGGGCTGTAGCGGTAGAAACTATGCGGCCCTTTATTAAGGGAGACAGGTTTCAACTTGATGACGTGATTGACGCGCAACAATTTGATAGAGATATACTCAGTGCCATATTTGAAGTCGCACGTGAAATGGAAACGATTGAGAAAACGTCACGTGGGAGCCAAATTTTGAATGGCTTTTTGATGTCGACTTTGTTTTATGAGCCTTCAACTAGAACTCGCCTTTCGTTTGAGTCAGCTATGAAACGGCTAGGTGGCGAAGTTTTAACGACAGAAAATGCACGCGAGTTTTCTTCTGCTGCGAAAGGCGAGACACTTGAAGGTCATTTCAGTACCAGCATTGTATTGTTTGAGCTTCTTTTTTCTTTTGTCATGAACTCATGACTTTGATTTTGACTTTGACTTTTTTGACTATTTTGTATTCAGATACTATTAGAACTGTGGAAGGGTATTCAGATATAATTGTGATGAGGCACTTTGAAGATGGTGCTGCGAAAAGAGCAGCAATGACAGCCAACATTCCTGTAATTAATGCGGGGGACGGTCCAGGTCAGCATCCTACTCAGGCTCTACTTGACATGTACACAATTGAACGAGAAATTGGAAAGCTGGACGGGATTAAAGTTGGACTAGTTGGCGACCTTGCTAATGGGCGAACAGTTCGGTCTCTAGCCTATCTTTTAGCCAAATATAATGATGTTAAAATCTACCTTGTCTCGCCACAAGTTGTTAAGATGAAGGTATGCATTCAAGAAAATCCTGTTATAAGAAAACATGTTTGTGTTCTAGGCAAATGATTGCGTTTGCTGTCTTGTGTTGTTTGATTAGGACGACATAAAACAGTACTTAACGTTAAATGGAGTTGAGTGGGAAGAAAGTGCGGATTTAAAGGAAGTGGCATCAAAATGCAACGTGGTGTACCAAACCCGCATTCAAAAAGAGCGGTTTGGTGGGAGGACTGATTTGTATGACGAAGCTCGTGGCAAGTACATTGTTGATCGCGACGTGTTAGGTGTTATGCAGAAGCATGCTGTCATTATGCATCCTTTTCCGAGGCTTGATGAGGTGTTTGTTGTGGCGTTTTAAACTTGTTATCGTTTTAATCCTTTTTATTCTCAAACATTTGAATATTTTTTATAAATTTGTTATGCAGATAACGGTGGATGTAGATGACGACGCAAGGGCGGCTTATTTTAGACAAGCGAAAAATGGTCTTTATGTTAGAATGGCTTTGTTGAAGCTTTTGCTTCTTGGTTGGTAAGTTGTATGCCAGATAGTCTTGAGAGTTGCAGGTTTTTAGATACTGTTTTAAGCTTATGGTTTTTGGTAAGGATATTCATCTTGTTGTGTTAGTTTCAGAATATTTTTGACATTGGTTTAGCATCTTTTTTTTTTTTTTTTTTATATAAACAAAACCGAGTGTTTCGGTTTGGTGAAAGTAGGAGGCGTTTCGCAGATTGATTTTGGTTTTGTTTATAATTTCTTCAATGTCCTAACCAAACATGCCAATTCTATCGAATTGCGAAGAATTCTGGGAACCAAACACACGCTAAAGGTGTTATCTGGACCTGGACAATGAAGTCATGAGACGCGAACTCTTGAAGCCCTTGCAAACACATGTTGAAACTTACTACATGAATCATCGATTTCATTCAAGTATAGTCATGAGGATATGGGCTATGTGGATCGTATCGCGATCCTGTGAAATGTTCATAAACATGAAATCAACCTGTGGAAAACAACTACATCTACTGAAAACAATCATCAACCCTATTGATTATAGTTTTATTTATAATAATAAAGTTAGGTAGAGAACTAGAGATGGATACATAGCATAACCTCACAAAAGCCAGCAGTCATCAATCTCTTAACATTCAAACAGTACATTCTTACGAGTTATTAGCCCGGTGAAACAGGCCGACACTACTAGATAGACATACTACAATAACCAACTTTAACAAACCATACTTGCTGGCTAAACCATACGAGCATAAACCATTCCAGTTCCATCAGATGCCGATGCCACCTCCTGTCTGGTGCAGCATAGCGTCGATCTCATCCCCCTCTTCCATTTCCAGCTGTCACAATAGATCATTAACTAATTAGCACCACCTAAGGATGACAATGGGTCGGGTTTTTGGTAATCCCAATCCCCATACTTGATATACATGTTTACGACCTTATGTAATTGAAATTATCTACTTGAATGTCAACCAGATACTCCATTACACTTTTAAAAAACTTTATAATTTTAATTAATAAATTCAAGCTTCTAAGGGGGTGTTTGGGATTGATTACTCAAAACAGGTTATGCGTTTTGGAAAAGCAGGGGTGGAGCTGCTTATAGATTATTGCGTTTTGGTAGCCTACAAAACTGATTATCTGCGTTTTCAAAACGCAATCCCAAACACTAAAAATTGATTATCTGCGTTTTCAAAACGCAATAATCAAAAAATAACATTCAAAACGCAATCCCAAACACCCTCTAAGTTCTAAAAACTTCAACGTACTATTTCTTAACATATTCGGGTAATCAAACTAGTATTACCTAATATTCCAAGGGTACTACTATATATACACCCAATATACATCATCATCATCATCATACTCAGTTAATCCCACTTATAGCAAAGCTAAGGTAGGGTCTGAGGAGGGTAAGATGTAGACAACCTTACCTCTACCCCTAAGAATAGAGAGACTGCTTTCAGTGAGACCCCCGGCTCGATGTGGTTTGGTATCAAGCCTTGGACATAAGGCACAAAACACTTAGCAATCGGGACAAACCCAATCGGCGCATGTACCCCTTTGTCTTTTGGCTATCCACGTCACAACATGATGCATGATTAACCGTCCGTCGTTTTTAACGTTATTTTCACGAAATTAGTAAAATAAACGTTAAAACTAGTACAACTTTACTTTTGCCACCCAATATACGACTCTCATATATGCTTATACAAGTCGCATATGCTTTGTTGGGTGAGGTGTCTGTATACGAGTCGTAAAGTAAATGTGAAAAAAAAAAAGATGTGTGACTCGTATAGTTATGTAAAAAATCTATATACTAGTGGTACGTAGTTACACAACTCATACACTTGTTAGGTGTCAAAAAAAACCATAGAGGCGTGCCATTATCCTGAGCTTGGTTTTAAAAAGCGCGCCTAGGCGCAAGGGCAGTCGATTTTTCACTCAGCGCCTAGAGTAAAACCAAAAGGCACCAAAATCGATTGTACCTTAAGTGTTTTTATCCGGTAAACTGTTGTACCTTGGGTTTTTTTGGCCTGTACATGTACGTAAAACCATTTAAAAAGCTTATTACAATCGTATATAAAAAAAACTATACAATCGTATTGCGCCTCGGGTACGAAAAACCCGCCGCTTTTGCGCCTGGCGATCTCGTCGCGCGCTTTTAAAACCAAGATCCTGAGACTATTCTAAATACCCGTCCCAAATGTTTCGCGTTTCACGTTTCGGTGATGCTAGGGCTTTTATTCAATCCCTAACCTCCACAACACAAATTAATAAATCAAAACACAAAATAAGATACCTCATCAGGCGTCTGTTCCGCTCGAAGGCGACGGCCATCAAACAAGAAAGCAATTGAATTAAGCTCCACAGACTGGCGATCACAGTAAGCATTCATCAGCTTCTTCAATTGGGTGCTACGCTTGATCTTGAAGAACACTTCGTTCCCATCCTAACAAATTAACAAAGCTATATTTAATTATATGAAAACCCTAATAATCCAACAAGTCTTAATTTTGTAAAGTAAATAATAATAATAATAATAATAATAATAATAATAATAATAATAATAATAAAAGGATAACCTGGCTTTTAACTTTGAGATTAATGTGTTCTCCGGCTGGCTTCTTGTCTTCGTCGTTGTTGGCAGACATGTTTTGTTTTTCTTTCTCCGATGAATGAAGAGAGTAAAGTTATGATTTTGATTTTGCTGCAAATCTACGCCTTTCGTTTCTCTCGATATACTTTTCAGAGTACAGAATAAGTGGGATAAGTGGGTGTTTGGGAATTTTTTTTTTAACCATCAACGAAACGTTTCTGCCCGACTACTCATGGGACCCTTAAACTGGCGAACCTAAGAACCACCAGGACTATGCAAGAGGCTGGCCAGGGTAGCCAGGATTGCCCATGAGGTTTCCGAACCTGGGAAAACCCGATCCCCCACCCGTCCGAAGACCCGCTGTGGAGAACCGGTAAAACCCGGACGAGATCAGGACTCGAACTTCTGACCATAGGTCAGCAGTCATCCCTCATTTCTCGTAATTTCCTCCAAATGTAGCTAGTGGGAATTGAACCCAAGACTCCCATAGGAAACTTAGGCCCTCAACCAACTGGGAATTGGGATTGAGTTTCAAAATAACTTATTGATTTATTGTGTAACCCAAAAGTAGGGGTGGGCATATGAAAACCGATAACTGAAAAAAATCAAAACCGAACCGATAACCAGTGGCGGATCTAGACGAAAATTTTAGGGGTAACGTTCAATTTTTTTACCGTACTATTATACAATGTAAACGAAACAATCGATAATCTCTTTCTGTATTAATGGAGTTGTCTACTTATTATTCTTTTTTGCACCCTAATGTATACATTTTAGGCTCAATACCCGTATTCGAAACCGTACCTGATTTATGCCTAAAAATACTCAAAACCGGTTATACCATATACCTGATACCAGTTTTTTAAGTTTACTTTATAACTTTTATATTTAACTTTTTTTAAATGCATATTAAAAGTAATTAATTTGTAGTTCGGTGAATTTATGTTATTGTAATTTATATTAATTTTTACAAATTACAAACCAAATATAATTTTTAAACGAATTTATTTTATGTGAAATAATAAAAAAAAAACTTACTTTTTAAAAATGTATATTAATACCCAGACTCATAACCGATTATACCCGAACTTGATCATAACCTACTCGGGTACATAGGGTATGATTTTTCTCCTCAACACCAGTACCGAAACCCTACCCGGTTTCTCTCAATACCCAATTTTTCTATGCTCGTTCATACCCAAGCCTCGTTCCATACCCGAAAGCGGGTATTAAAAAACCCGATACGTGGGTTAATGGGTTATACACTTATGGGCTTTTATCTCTTTTTTCTTTGTTGGGCTAATGAGTGTTTTAGGTTTTTAAAAATTGAGGGGTAACGTTAATATAATTTTAGGGGGAACGTAATACAAAATAACATAAAAAATAAATATAATTTGCACTACGCGTGAAAAGTTGAGGGGTAGCAAATGTTACCCCTCCTTAAAGCCTACATCCGCCTCTGCCGATAACCAAACCGAAAATAACTGAAACCGAATTAACCGATCGGTTATAGTTAACATATGGCCAAAACCGAACCATTCGGTTACGGTTATGGTTTTCCCCTCTTCCGTAACCGAAATAACTGAAACCGAACCGATAGTTATATACTTAATTATGTTTCATACATATATCCATATATTTGGAATATATTTTCATGTATTTTCGGTATATTTAATGTATCTTTCATGTATATCTATGTATTTGAAATATATTTTTTATGTAACTCATGTATTTTTCATGTATATCCATATATTTGAAGAATATTTTATTTATTTCACGGGTATTTCATGTATTTTTCTTGCATTTTTTATATATATTTGTATTCTTGAAAAATGTTCAAAACACTTTACTAACTATTTTAAGTTTATAGTTTTGCACAAGTTTTATGTTTGGTTATTAACCAAACATAACCGAAACCGATATATTAACCGAAGTAACCGAACTGACGTAACCGAACGGTTTTGGTTATGGATTTTCCTAAAACCGAACTTCGGTTATCGGTTTCGGTTATATGTAAAAACCGAACCGAACAGACATTTGCTCACCCTATCCAAAAGCACTTTCTGTTTTGACTTTTAGTTTTTGGCTGACTTTTAAGGGTGGAAAAGTTGTTTTTGAGAAGTTAGAAATCCTGGCTTTTGACTTTTGGCATTTTGGAATAAAATTACAACTCTACCACCCATACAACCAATATTCACAATAAGTTAAGCGAAACACTTAAAAAACAATCTATTGAATTTTTGACGTTTCTCATCCCAAAAGCATCCAAACACTTTTTTTAAAACTCTTTTTTTTTTTTTTCAAAAAGTCATAAGCCAATAAGCACTTCTGACCAAAAACACTTTTGCATTTCCAAACTCAATCCCAAACACCCTCTAAATGAACACCAAATATTTTTATTTGCCACAAATCAATTTCGACCACTCTGAAAGTGCACACGGGACAAATGAGTACCCTGAGAGTAACCTGTGACATCCGCCCCTTTCACTTTTATCATTTTACAACTTTAGTCCCCTTATTTCTTACATCTACATTTACAGTCTTGTATTCTGTAACATTCGTGATTTTTATTTTAATTACAACTTTAAGACCTAATATGACAAAAAAAAAAAATATAACAATAAAACTATACTAATCTTTTTGTTAGTATGTATATATATTACAAAAGGGCTATGAATGATGTTCATATTTTTTAAAAAAAAATGGATTAATACAAAATATTTAAATTACTTATAAGTTACATTAGTAACTTTGAATGTTAATATATTTAATGAAAACATGAATGATATTAATAAAAAAGAGTTAAAGAAATGAAATAAATTGAGGATACTTGAAACATCTTTTATGTAAATATATACTCTATAAATGACTCCTATGTTTTGTGTAGTCATACAAAAAAAAATTATAAATCCTTTGTACATTACCAAGCTTCAATTTATTTGACTTTGAATCATCATATTAGAAAGTCCAACAATCGCTTTGAATCTTGGTCACTTTTTCTTGCTTGGATTGAAGGTATTCATGAAACTTTGTACAAGCTTAAGATTTTCTTTATTGCATAATTGTTACTCGTCGTTAGTAAGATAATATGTTCTCTTATTATTCCAAAATAATTGTGGTTCCGTTTTAAGTCGTTTTTTTTACTAAACCAATACACAAAGACGGTGACTTCGGAAGAGCCACCTAAAATATTTACAGTTTTGCTAGTTTTTTTTAGTAAAAGTATTTGCACTTTTGTTAAACGAACCACAGATTCATATATTAACAAATTGTTTAAAATGATAGTTTGTGCAAATGAATTGTATCATATCTCAAGTATTGTAATCCTAGATCTATTTATACAAAGTTTGAGAAGTTAAAAATATTATTATTATTATTATTATTATTATTTTGGTATAAATAAAATATTAAGTTTTATATTGACACAAAACTATACTAATGTTATTTTACATACTAATGTATAAATAAATATTTGTTTGTTGTAATCACCTATTCGGAACTTTACGAGCAAGTCACTTAATTTTAGCTAATATTGTTATTTTGTTTACATAACTAATCAATTTGAATTACTATTATAAATAATTCGTTTTAGAATTTACGTTTATACTATATCATATGAAGTTAGTATTTGTGCTTAAAACAAAATATACCATAAACACAAATCATCTCAATTCATTTTCGCAATCCTAATCTCGAATAATATCTATATATAGGTTGTCCTAATTTTGAGAAAGACATTATAACACTTTGCCAATTCCGGACCGACCGTCTTAAGGGTCACAACATTAAGCACCCATACTTAAATCAAGAACTCTAGAATCTATGCAAGCCTTAAGGTGAGTATGTCTTTCCCCTTTTTCATGTTTTACACTTTTGGGGTGACTCATGTACGCTTATTACTTCATTCACTTAATCATGGTTTATTCTATATTCACAATCGCAATTCTTGTATGTGTTTTACTTGTTGATCGCTGATAGTGTGTACTTATGACCTGAATCATTAACCGCTGGGCGGCCTAGCATAGCAATAAATAGTACTTAATTATTGTTATGTGTGAACGATTATTCATCGCCTACTATGAGCGAATACTATATATATGTGACTCTTGATTCATTGAACGAAAGGTTTGATTTTGGGTAGCATTTGTACATAGCTTGAACACTAAATTGTAGACAGTATAACACGTGAATTGCGAAACATTTTTCTACTATATGTATTCAAAACAGGGTATGCTCACCAATACATTTTTGTATTGACATATACTATTTTCGTACATGTTTCAGGTTATTATTGAGACGTTTCTTTTAAGCTTTTGGATTTATATTTAAGCTTTGATTTCATTGTAATCTAGTTAGACTTGACGCTTTAGAATCATTGTACTTTGTATTTTTTTTTCCTTTCAATGTAATAAACTATTTAATTCAATGTATTCAAATTTACACTTTAGTACCATGAGCTATTGAGCAATCGTCACTACGTGACACCTCGATGTTTCCGCCATCGGTTGGGGTGTTACATAACCCGAGTCCACCAATAATTTCACACCAGTTCCCAGGGAAAATCCGCCGCCCGAAGGCCCATCGCGGTAAAACCCGACCCACCAGCAGCATTTTGGTGCCGGTAGAACTCGAACTCCCCACCTCCCATAAGGAAAGCAAGAAGGATTCCACTCCACTATAAGGTTATTGGGGAACACCAAATATTAAATGAATGAATATATAAGTATAATTTTTTTTAATAAAATAATACCATTTTATTTCTTAAACCTTGCAGAGTTACATCATAATAGAAGGCAGACGGAAAGCTACCTACGCCGCCATCATTTTTGAATTGCAAACCCTAATCCTAATCTATCAAATACAAACTCATACCCCTGGAGATGAACTATTGTTGTAGATAATCCGTTGGACCCTAGTTAGAAAACGAATAGTTTTTTGTGCTAGGGATCCAAATGTATAAATGGAAATTAAAATTTATTTATTTTTTATTTTTCATTTTTGTAAATAAAACAAGATTCATTTTTTTGAACGACGATGTATTTGGGTTTGTTATCATGTTTCATTATAGCCCAGATGTATAATAATATCTTAGATGATATTATGATTGTTTGTTGTTAGTTTGATGCTCGAGGATGGCGCCAAAACTGTTTCAGGAGGAGAATGAATGACTACATAAAAAAGTGTTGTGACCAAAAGACGATTGAACATGAACAATTAAATAATGAACGAAGTTTTGTGTTCGTATTTATTCGTTAAGAAAATGAGTGTGTACATCTCAAAGAATAAATACAAATGAACATCTATAATCTATAATACATTATAAAGGTAATACATTATAAAGGAAGAGTGATGTACAATGTTGTCATTTTGTTATGGGTACAACTTTTGTAGCTACATATACAATTTAATAAAGCTTATTTGATAAGGGTAAATTAGTCACTTAAAGGTACATTAAGACACTTAGAAGGTTATTATTGTAATTTTATCCACCCTCTTTAGTTAAAATATAAATATTGATTCCATCTTTACCCTCACATAGCCTCTTGCATCCTCTTGTAACCACAATAATGATTATTACCCATTTAACCGTCTTCAATTCAAAGCTGCATACAGGTAGGTTCTTCTACCCAAAGGTTTGTGAAATCAATGATCAATTGATTAACTTCATTTTTTCTCCTTCAATACGTCTTTTCAGTTTCCACTCCATTTCCATCCAACCCCTGATAAAGACCACACATTGGCTTATACTCATTTATGCCTTTTGTTTTTTCACCTCACGGTGGTCGGCAATTTGGTCTCGCGAAAAGGTCCAACAGGCTATGATGATTATGGTTAAGATTGTTGCTTGGCGTGGCATAAACGAGGCCGGAAAGTGCGATATTCTGCACTTGCAACCCGTGTTGCAGCCATGGCAGTCCAACAACCAAATCTGACCCCAAAATCAATTTTATTTTGAGGTTGTTTGATATGTTATTATCATGATCTGATATAGCATATGTGGTTTGCAAGTTGTTAGATTGCATATAAGCAGTTATGGTATTTAGATTGATGAGAAGCAACATGTGTGAGTTTAAAAACTTGGTTTCCTCGAAATCCTAAGTCTTTGTGTCATGCTATTCTTGACAAATGGAGATATCATCTTTCTTTCTTGATGAAGGTAATCACTTACTTTTGCAACTGTAGCATTAGAACAGTGTAATTGGAGATATTCATATAGCTTGCTGTTAAAATGCTTCATGATTCTATATTAAACTCAGTTTATTCCACATATAATTTGCTTTCTATTGTTAGGGCAACAACAGTAGCTGTGAATGAGGTAATGTACATCAAAATTTGCTTCTTTAAATGGATGTTTGTGGCCTGACATGAAATGGATTTGAAATGTAGAGCTTGCGATTTGATTGTTAAGGTAAAACCTGAATTTTGATGTTAAAATTTTTTATTTGATTTTTCGAGTTTGTTGTGCTTCTCTTTGATCAAGTTGATTCGATGTTTGAATCAGTGTTTTTGTTTCGTGTGCAACAATATCAGTTAGGGTTCGACTTCGATCATTATGTTGATGTATGTGATTATTAGAGCTTTAGTTGATGTGTTATGAACTACTTTGGATTTTAGTATAGGATTAACAACAACAAAATTCTAATATTAATAGGTTTGATGTTTATTTACGTGATCTTGCTTGCATATTGTTGTAAAAGGAGATCACATAAAGAGAAACAATTATTGCAAGATGCAAGTTTATTGGTTTACGAATTTTGAGAATAAGCCTAAAATGCCACGAAGATGCATACACGATAAACATTTGAGATACCCTTTAATCTAAATATTTTCAAATTGTGCTTCTCTTATTTTGTACTTCAAGTATGTCTCTTATCTTGACACTGATCGTTTATGTTGCAGCTATACAGGTAAATAACCAGACCTTTGCGAAGATTATATATGGAAAGCATGATGCAAAAGACATAAGATTGTTCACTTGGTGATTACAACTTGTCCGAAAGTGATGCGGTGCTGTAAATTTTAGGTGCTAATTTTTGGCGTAAACCAGATCATTTTACCTAGGTAATATTAGAGTCAACAGTTCTTTTTATTAATATTGTTAGTTTTATAATGAAGTCCATCATGCCCTGCGTATATAAGCATGTATCACATGCATCAAATGATGTTTTAGTTTTGCATTTATCTTTAACTAAAGTAAACATGGTACAATATGGCATGGAAACCGATGAATTTGTTATTTTACCACACAACAAAAACATTTATATCCTTACAATAAGTAAAATTATTAAGCCCATTTTTGGTCAACAACCATGTTGAAACTGCAATTGCAATGACCTGATTTATGTGATATTCTTGATTATGACTTGATAATATGACACTCATAACAAAGAGAGTTGGTAAGTTGGAAACTTGGGATCAAAGAAGGTAAGTTGGAAACATTGGGTTGGGTTGACCCGTCTACGCCTTTCATGCTTTTGTATATAACTAATGTGTTAATTACGTTGACTTCTAGATTATCTTTGCAATTATAGTATACTAACTTTACTTGCCTGTATCCTCTCCATTTGATATCATTTGGTTGTCAACGGATTGATTTTAAAATCCCATAACCAAAAGTTAATTTTGGTTTTGGTGAAAACCCAAAACCTACCTAACTGAGTCAATTGATCCATGCGAAACCCCTGTAAATCACCTACCTAAGTTGTGTGTACCGTCGCATCACGCGGGTACCCTACTAGAGTCGCCTTTGTGAATTGATATATTAGTTGTCCTAGCAAATTGGTATTAAAAATAAATTACGTGAAACCCGTCATGCAACGTACGCCAAAAGACGTCTGTACCCGCGGCAACGCGCGGGCTATCCTACTAGTGATTAAGAATAGATAAATGAACATACACAGCAAACATCAATTAGTAATCGTGAACATCAATGTCTGGCTAAACAATGAATAAATATATACTAAATTGTTAGAGAGTTATATTTTATTTCTTTTACAACATAATTGCATTGTAATGAGTATAAATATTTTAAATGGATATATGTACCACTGTAAACGAAGAAACCTAACAAACGTAACTAAACTAAACGCAAACAACAAACATAAACGGATGTTCACTTTCACCAAAATAAATAAAGATAAAGAATCATGTAAATAATACATACACGACAATTCTTACCGTCTCTATTGAATAATTATTATCAACAACGTCAAAGTTTGCTTATGCTAACTCTTCTGGTGGGTGGGTTTTTAGCCTATACGGTATGGTTACGTGGGTGAATGGGTCGTTGAGTGACATGTGGTAGTTACATTAGCACATATGGCTTGTCCCTACAAGCCCTAAAAACACATACTAAGTGTGTGTGTGCCGTATATATTATCCCACCAAAAGGTAGGTGGTGTTTAAGTTTGGTTCTTCACACTTTCAGCCCTTTAAGTTTGATACCCATTCACCTTTAATCCAAACCTTCTTTATTTCTATTTAACTTGTATATCTTACTAGGTTAGATACTTAGCCATTTTACTTCATGTAATAACATATTAAAACATACTAATTAATTTAAGTTCGGGTTTTGGGGTGTTATAACTTGGTTCTATCCATTCGTCGTGTAACTCATCTTTTGTGGCACTTTTTCCGAAGTTTTAAGACCCGATGACTATTTCAGATTTTAGACCGATTTCTTTGCTGGGAGTAATTGGAAATATTATATCAAAAGTTTTGGTGGCTATATTAAAAAAAGTTCTTGGTAGCATCATCTCATCCGAACAATCGGCGTTTTTCAAGGGTCGAAATATTTTTGACCGCCCTTTAATTGTAAATGAAGTTGTGACATGGGCGAAAAGATATAAAGGTTGAATTGTTATTATTCAAAGCCGATTTCGAGAAACGTATGATAGTGTCTCGTGGAAGTTCTTGATAAACATCATGCACCATATGGGGTTCCCTTCTAAGTTGAAGAAATGGGTGAAGGGGGATTTTGTTTATGGGAAAAGCGGCGGTACTGATAAATGGCCCGCCGTCTGAAGAGTTCCAGCCGAAACGGGGTCTTCGGCAAGGCAACCCTTTCTCTCCTTTCGTTTTCACAATATTTATGAAGCTCTCCATGTGTTGATGTCGAATGCGGTATCTCCATGGGCTTTTCAAGTATTAAATTGCCTAATGATGGTCCGGTATTGTCGCATTTGTTCTATGCGGACGTTGCGCTTTTCATCGGGCCTTGGTCGGAGAATAATGTCTTGAACCTGAATAGAATTCTGTGTGGTTTTTCTCTAGCATCGGGTATGAAAATTAACCTTCTAAAGAGCAATTTATATGGGTCAATGTTGATGATTCGAACGTGGAGGATTTGGCGAGATTACTTCGATGCAAAAATGGTTCACTTTCGTTTATATACCTTAGGTTACCAGTTGGGGATAACATGAAAAGGATAAAGAGTTAGAAAGTGGTGATCGATAAGTTTAATTCTAAACTATCCTCTTGGAAAGCAAGATCATTGTCGTTCGCGGGAAGAGTGGTGATGGTTAAAGCGGTTTTAGGGTTGATGCCGAACTACTACTTTTCTTTATTCAAAGCATCGGTTGGGGTAATCAAAGTACTTGAAGGGATCCGAAGGAAATTTTTATGGGGTGGTAATTCAACCTCAAACAAAATTAGATGGGTCGCGTGGGAGAAATTCTAAAACTGAAGCGGGTTAGGGGTGGAAAGCATTGAAGACTTAAATTTGAGTCGTTTTTCCAAATGGTGGTGGCGATTCAAATGCTCTCCGGACCCGATGTAGTGCAAAGTTGTCAAGGCGATTCATGGGGGGAGTAAAAGGTACAACTTCTGTAACACCCCAACCGATGGCGGAAACATCGAGGTGTCACGTAGTGACGATTGTTCAATAGCTCATGGACTAAAGTGTAAATTTTTGAATACATTGATTAAATAATTTATTACATTGAAATGAAATACAACGATTCTAACTGCCAACTAAATTGAAATACAATGAATCAAAATCTAAATATAAATCCGAAAGCTTAAAGAATGCATCTCAAAACAACCTGAAACATGTACGAAATAATTTGGTCAATACAAAAATGTATTGGTGAGCATACCCTGTTTAAATAAATATAGTAGAAACATGTTTAGCAATTCATGTGCGGTACCATTTGCAATTATGTAATAAGTAATATCCGTTCAAAACCAAACCTGAGAATAATGACTAACACATGACTAACCAACTGAAATAATGAATTAACAAGACAATGACCAAGATTCTCTCAACAGAGTCTCAAGGGGGTATACCATAGTACTATTCATTGAAAAGCTAGGCCGCCCAGCGGTTAATGATTTTGACAAGTCATAGACACACCAATTAACATAAATCAAACACACATGAGAATTGCATTAAGTATAAGAAATTGAAACTTGATTAATATATATAGGTACATGAGTCACCCCAAAGTAGTAAAACAGTAAAAATGGGAAAGATATACTCACAGTTTGCGAAAGCGATCAAAATCCACTTAAGCGGTCGTGAGCTAAGTAATGGGAATTCCGAAGAATCCAACCTATAATGTATAAGAGTACTAATAAGGAAAAGTCTACAAAGTCTAAGGTATCTAGGGTTTAAGGCATTAGGGTTTGCTAAGTCGATTTGGGGAATTAGAGTTTTTATGATAAATCGAATTAATATAAAAGTTATATGTCAAAAATAATATGCCAAAGTGTATAAATGTGTTTTAGGTAATATAATTATTACCAATTGAATGTTTAAATAAAAATATGTCTTGAATAATTAAGACAACATAATTTAGTTAATTACTTTAACTAAATTAAAATAATACAATATATAATAATCATAAAGGTATAATTAAATAATTATGAGTTTAACAATGATCCAACAAATGGTAATTAAGATTTTCAAATATAAAACTTTTATATTTTATAAGAAAAGTATTCGTAAAATAAATGTTTAAATAGTGTAAATAAATAAATGTTTAATTATATCTATTTAAACATAAATAATACTAATAACACAAGACATTACCCAAAAATGCTATTTTTATATAAAATGGATGCTTTCTGATGTAAATTATTGAAAATAATTTTCCCATAATTTTTATAAACTTATTTATATTTAAAACTGATTTAATGAGATTAAATCATGTTTAAATGATTAAAAATAGGAAAATTAATAAAAAATAAATGTTTTCTGAACCAAATATTTTTATTTCAGTTCATAATGATTAGAAATAATTTATCAAAAATTTTGAGATTAAAATCATTAAAAATGAATTTTTAATCAATTAAATATGATTAAAACGATTTAAATTAATAAAATCATGAAAATAGATATTTTTCAGAAAACTAAAAATATGACATTTTTCTATGAGGTATCAAGAAGCTATATCTAAATTTTCAAAATTTTTGAAGCAAAATTGAATTTTCTATAAATATTCTAAGTTTAAATGAATTTTAAATAATTATAAGGTAAAGGAAAAGTAATAGAATAATAAATAAATAAAAAAAATCAGAAAAAGGCATGCATCATGTGGGAATCGAACCTGGGTTGTTTAGTTTGTTAAGATACACACACAACCACTAGGCTGCACATCAATTTGTTTATTTATTTCAAAACAGAACATATTTATACAATAACCAATGTTCATCTTCTTCCACAATTCTCCTTCTAAACCCTAACCCTAACACTCAAAGCAATAATGCGATTCAAGCAAGATTAATCATCAATAATAAGGGGCTTTTAAAGAGGACACTACGAGGATCAAAACGGCATAAAATAATCGAACTCACATCGCGTATTAAGGACGAACACGAGCTTGAACAGGCCGATGGTTTTGGTTCGATTATAAGGCTTCTTGGACGTTATTTGGGCTTGTTTTTCGTGGGTTTACAATGGTTAAAGGACAGTGAATGAAATGGAGTGAACAATTTATAGAATTTCAATTTTACACATATAGATTTGATGGGTTTTCAATTGGCGGCGGTTACAAGAAATAGAACTCGATAATACTATGATTAATGTGTGTTAAAGCGTGAAATAAATCTTGTAACAGGTCTATAATTGATGGAGATAATCAAATGGAGTAATAAAGGTGAGTAATTGGGCATTAAAACCTGTTTTCACAGGTGGCTGGAGTTTCGCCGGATTCCAACCGGAAATCCGACCGGAATTGCGTGAAGAAGGGGAAAGAAAGCTGATTTTTTTTTGAAATTTTTAGACTTTGTCAATATAGGTCCCTTAAGTTCTAACTAAGTTAGTTTTATTCAAGTTTAGTTAGTTTTCCCTTTAAAATACACTAACCAAGTTAAGATAACAATTAACCAAAATGTTTTTAAAACTTTAATAAACTTATTATTTTTTTTATTTAATTTAATAAACTTATGTTTTTATTTAAAACCAACTGAATAAAAACAATTGATATTTCCTCAAACTTTCGTTAAACTTTTCATGTTTAAATTAAAGGTTTAAAAGTAACACAAGTTTTAATAAATTTGAAAACGTTGAAAATTATAGGGACAAAATTTGTCAATTGATTAAAGATGGAGGTGACGGAAGTCACAACTTCGTTCCTTGCAAAAAGTTGATTTCAGGTACGTGGGGGGGTAATTGGGTGTCTAAATAATCACTTCAACAAAAGAGGAATTGATGTAGTTGCAAAGTTCAAAGTGCAAAGTTGGGAGATGTGACTTAGTTGAGTTATGGGTTAAAACTTGGTGTGGGTCGGTCAGCATTAGAGATAAATTCCAACACTTTTTGGTTTAAGTAGACACAAGAAAATAAAGGCGGCAAACTGTTATGAGGATTCAAGGGTCGGTGTAAAGTGGGATATGGATGGAAGCGGTTACCATCAACAATAGATGAAAAGGAGGAATTGTGAGGTATATTGGGACTGGTTAGTACAGTTAAACTAAACAGGGAAGATGATAAATGAAAATGGGTATCGAGTGATGTCGTAGTCGAATTTTCGGTCAAAGTTATGCGAGAATCATTAATCGGACAAGAAGATCCCAACCGCGAAAACGTTACCATATAGGGGTGTTCAAGTGGGTGATGGGTGTGCAAGAGATGCAGGGTCAAATTTAGAAACGGTGGACCACATACTTATCGATTGTGTGTGGGCAAGAACGGCTTGGTGGAGCATAAGCGAGTGGGTCAAAGTAAAGATGGCAGGTCCTGGTGTGTCTCTTTAGCAACTGCTTGCCCAATGCCTAATGTTAAGGTGTGATCACAAGAAGGAGGAAATCTACGCAATTGTATTATTGGTGTTACGAAAGTTATGGCTAAGCCGAAATGATAAGGTGCTTAAAGACATCAACCCGACAACGTCAAAGTTGATTGAGGATATTAAGGCGGAATCGTATTGGTGGATGATTAAGATGGCAGGGAACTCGGATATGGACATGGCTACAGTGGCGAAGCTTGACCCGAAGGTTTGGGGGGTCGGAAGTCACCGGGGTCGGAAGTCATTAGTTTCGGAGGGTTGAAAATCAGTTTCGGGGGGTCGAAACCCTATATTTCCAAAATTTTCTATACGAATACTATATAATCGGAACTTATGCGCGAAAATTCGGGGTGTCGGCCGCCCCCTCCCGCCCCAACTAAGTTGCGCCCCTGCATGGCTAGATTGTACGAGTTCTCGACATTTGATAATGGGTAGTAAAATATAGGGATTGAATGGGTGGATTGTGAAGTTGTTACGTTTGAGGATATTAAGGCGGAATCGTATTGGTGGATGATTAAGATGGCAGGGAACTCGTATATGGACATGGCTACAGTGGCGAAGCTTGACCCGAAGGTTCGGGGGGTCGGAAGTCATTAATTTCGGAGGGTTGAAAATCAGTTTCGGGGGGTCGAAACTCTATATTTCCAAAATTTTCTATACGAATACTATATAATCGGAACTTATGCGCGAAAATTCGGGGGGTCGGCTGCCCCCTCCCGACCCAACTGAGTTGCGCCCCTGCATGGCTAGATGGTACGAGTTCTCGACATTTGATAATGGGTAGTAAAATATAGGGAGTGAATGGGTGGATTGTGAAGTTGTTACGTTTGTGTTTAGTCTTGTATTGCCTCAGGTAACCGTTGGCTTAATCGGTTGGGGGCAATTGATTATTGTATTATTATTGGTGATTGTCAATAAAATGTGGTTAAAAAATGTTTTTCATTGTTTTCTATTTCTCTTGTGGATACAAATTTTAAAATAAATTAATATTACCGTTATTTGAAATTTATTACGTTGTTTCATAATGCATACACCAAAACAAATGGTGTCCCATCGCATCATAATTGAATATGATTGAATAATTTACTAATTTCAAACTTCTATATGATTAAAGAAATGAATATATAAATATAAATATATAACAATAAAATAAAATAACAAAAGTAAGTGATTAATTAAGGTACTTCATTTTAGTTGTACGTAAAGTTGCAAAAAAAAAAAAAAAAAAAAAAAAAAAACCCCAACTTATCGGCATTCACTTGGCGACTATCAAATTAATAAAATCTAGGAAACATAAAGAAACTTAGAGCGTAACTTTGAATTCGATGCAAGTTATGTTTTATATAAGTGACTCGAAAACTTGTTACGACATTAAAAATCTTTATTCTTTCGTAATTGTTGCTTTTTCCATCTCCTCTCTCTCTCTTCGCCACGCCACGCCACATTGTCAATTGTCACCTCTCCAGCCACAATGATATAGTTCCATGTTATATGCAACAACTGAAATATTTAGTTGACAAAATTATAATTTCAAACTCATAATTGATATTAAAATCGTGTCTCATATCCTTTGAACTAACCGTTACTTACTATGTTCATCGACTTGTTAGTATATGTACAAAGATGCGTGTAACCGGAAACCCGAGTTAAACTCGACTCAAAAGTCAAAACCCAACTTCAACTACATTTACCACACTTTCAAACAATAAAAGTTTTTAAAACCAATCTTACACTCAAATACCAAAAATATAGTTTTACCGGAGTTTCATCCCTATAAATAACCACACTCAATTCCATCTACCCAACATCTCATACCCATACCCATACTCATCACCACCTTCCATCACCAATGGCCACACCAACACCACCACACCTCCTCCCTCTCATCATCCTCATCTCCCTCATCCGCCTCGCATTCGCCATCGGCACAATCGGCGTAAACTACGGCCGAATAGCCAACAACCTCCCCGACCCAACCCAAGTCATCCAACTCCTAAAATCCAACCAAATCACCCGAATCAAACTATTCGACACCGACCCAACCGTCCTCACCGCCCTCTCCAACTCCAACATCTCCGTCATCGTCGCCCTCCCAAACGAACACCTCTCATTCGCCGCAACAAACCAAACATTTACCGACACATGGGTCGAGTCCAATATCGTCCCATACACCCAAACCACCAACATAACCACTATTGCGGTCGGTAACGAAGTCTTTGTGGACCCAAACAACTTAACATCATTCCTAATACCCGCCATGCAAAACATGCACACGTCGTTAAAAAAATACAATTTAATAACAAAAGTTTCCACACCTATACCCCTTACAGCGCTGGGTAGCTCATACCCACCATCTGCCAGTTCGTTCAAACATGATTTGATCGAACCGGTTATTATCCCCATGCTCAGTTTCCTTAGGGAAACTGAGTCGTACATCATGGTAAACGCATACCCTTTTTTTGCATACGTTGCAAACACGGACAAGATCTCATTAGATTACGCATTGTTTCGTGATAACGAAGGGTATCTAGATAATATAACCGGTTTTGTATACAAAAGCTTGCTAGAAGCTCAACTTGATGCGGTTAATGCAGCAATGGATGCATTAAACTTCAGCGACGTTAAAATGATGGTTACGGAAACCGGGTGGCCTTCGGTTGGTGATATAAGCGAAACCGGTGCGAGTAAGGAGAATGCGGCTCAGTATAATGGTAATTTGGTTCGGAGAGTGGTTAATGGAGGTGGTACTCCGTTAAGACCTAATGATCCTTTAAATGTCTACTTGTTTGCATTGTTTAATGAGGATTTGAAACCTGGGCCTACTTCTGAACGGAACTATGGGTTGTTTTATCCGAATGGAGAGAAGGTGTACGATGTGCCGTTGAGTTTAACCGCATTGCCTGATCGACAATCATAAACCTCGTACGATATGGATATGTCTGATGGCTTTGTTATTTATGAGATTTACTGGGTTTGGTTGTTATTGTAAGGAAACAAGGTTTGGCAAATATTGAGGCTTCCCACGAGATATTGAGAAAGAGGTTTAGTTTTAATGATTTGGTTAAGTCATGAGTGGATTGAATTGTTGAATTATTTAGTTATTGGTTTATAATTTGTATTTTTTTTGTTTAATTTTATGTACTATTTGTTTCACGTTTATATAAAAAAAAAAAGTTGAATTATGACACAATGATGAAACACTACGTAAAGTTGAATTATGACAATTATTAAGCTTCTTTGTTTTTGGTGTTTCTAGTGAGGTTGATATGAATGTTTGGAATAGTGATTTTCATTTGAGTAGTATGTTTTTTTTCCTTTTGATCATAATTTGTAATTGGTAAAGAATTAATAAACATGTATTTGCTTATACTATCTAGACGAGGGTTCCTAAATTGAATTGTTGATTGAACTCAAACACGGCTTATATATTTATTCAAGTTAAGTATATAATTGTAAACTGTATACATCTAAAATCGTGAAACCCAAACATGACCAATCTATACCAGTCAAACAGTTTGTCAGGATGAATGAGTTGTAATCAAGTTATAAAAGGCATAATTTATTTTTAATAAACTATTTAAATGGGTTTGCATGGATCATGGATATGGTGGCATTATTAAAATATACTTTTTTATTGCAATTTCATACGAGAAAACATGTCTACTAGATTTCAGTTTGGCTAGTTAAACTCGTTAAATAATCTAACACAACATATTTATTATTAATATATTTAATTCACAAAATCTGACCATTTTCCTTTCATGTTTACTTGTTCTATAATCCCTGGGACAGTGGGACAAAAATACAGAACCATGAATATACTTGTGTACCTAATAAAGCATATTGGGCCATGCCAGAGATTGCAATGTGGGCACTGGCAACAGTGACCCGAATACCTTTTAATTGAGATAATAATGTGTAACCAGATTGGGCCGTTTGTTAAGTTGCAGGCCCATATATGATTTAAACTTGTCTTCCATGCCAGAAAACTGTTAAATTTGGATCCTTTCATATTGGGCCATGCCAGAGATTACACTATCCATAATGCAACACCCAACAAACCACTCCAAACCGGACGGACCGCCTCTCCTTTCTCTCTTCCAATGCACCAAAGTTGATTGTTGGTCTGTCTGTTGAGTTTGGAGCGTCCGAAACAAGAGCATTGGAGATGCTTAAGGCAAGAAAGTGTAGCCCAACCAATAGCAAGTAAATTCGAAGAGCTCTTTTGCGTATAGTATAAAGGGCCTATTTTCGACGTGCATCAGATTTGGGTAGCTAGGAAGGAAAACTCTAAAGCCAACAGGTTGTTTTTAAATGCGCACATGAAGAAGAAGTGTTGGGAAGATTAGGTGCCTAGCCCTAGCCTTATATGGAGCAAAGCAGACTAAGGGCATTAACTGAGATCCTATTCCATTCCTCTTTTTGTGTGGCATTTGTCCTGACTTCCAAAAAAATAAAAAGGAAATTTTCAATCAATCTTCAGATAGAAGTACACCAAACTGTGTTTTTCATAGGATTTATCGTTACTCATGTCAGCATTCTCACTTCTAATATCTCAGGCCTTGTCACCAAAAACCTTCCCCGATTGACAGAACGTTTCGCTACTGGCACTTGAAAAAGTTGCTTTCAAGGTCTCTCCGCTTCGGTGAATCACTTGAGCCTGGTATCGATGCATGCAAAAGGAGTTATAGTCTTGCTATATGTCTGAGCTTGTTCCCCTCTATACAGTGCATGTTCGAAGACTAGGCGAAGATGGGAGACTAAACACGAACCATCAATTCCTTTGACCATTCGTTTTGAGACTCCAATTCTTTTGGAAATGTTAACGAGGTTCAATGATGCCGGCGAAGGGAACCAACTGAAAGGTTATCAAAGGCAGGCGCTTCCTGCAGAAAGTTGGTATTCAATAGACGAAAACTATGTCAAGAAGGTGTAACTAGGAATAAGAATACACAACCTTTAAGGTTGGTCACTGACACTGAAGAAATTCATATTCAATATTTGGGATTATACATAGTCAGGTACTTGAACCTGGTGAATTTTTTTCTTCTAGAGCTGGTGGTTCTAATAGCCAATTATTAGCGCTAAAATCCACAAACTTAACAAGAAGTTATGTCTTAAATTTTCTCGCAAAACAAGTACTTATTTAGATAATTCAACGGCAACAATAAAAGTACTTCTCTTAGCCCAGAAACAAGTAGATTTAAAGAAAGACTTGTGTCAGGTACATGAACGAGTGGATTGCCTGAAAGAGGTGGTAGCTTCTAGCCTCTAGCTGGAAAGTCTCATCGACGGGGGTACTATAGATATGTCATAACTCTCTAATTGAGACTCAATCTATACAATTAATCAGTATGCGCAATATATCAGTCTTTGCGATATGCTCTTTCAAACAGATCACAGATCTTCCTGCTTAGTTGCACTACTCTCTGAGCTCTTTTGTCTACTATCTCTCCCTCTGGTACTAGCTCTGATATCTCTTCAGCAGCTGTAGTACGATTCTTTCATTCATCTCATGCCCTTTATAGTCGTAACCGCTAGAAACTCTATTGTAGGAATTTAACCAATAGAGGAGTGGGATACTCAAAAAGTAGTGGCAGGGAATCGATTTCATCGCAGGGGACATAGTCATTATTCTTAGTTTTCTGTAAGTTGATTGCTGCCCAGAATTCGTGATCATGGTAAGCTAAGGATATACTTATCAAATGCAAGTGCAAATCGAACGAGATACCTCTTGAAGTTTTAATCACTCGTTCATTTGTCGAACCATCCCTGCCTCTCTCTGTCTCTGTCTTCGCTCACTTGGCTCGGTTCAGTATCCTCCCAGAAGAATACACACTATCCTTTGTTCGAGCTTTGTTGGTATATTTCTAATTTCTAATGTTGACTACTTTGGTACTATTTGGATTGGGATACTAGTTTTTTCATAAATAAATTTTTATTTTTATTCGACTCTAATCATTAACATTGTACCAAGTATTCCATGTATATCAAAAAGTTAACAATAGTTATAATTGGTAATTATCAATTTATCATGATCATACAAATAATATTTTGATGGATCTATGTTCTTGTCATGAGTGTCTGAACGAGGTTAATTTCTTGGTTTACACGTGGGGTTGCTAATTTCAGACACAATACTAAAACACAACATGAATCTAACATGAAACTTATGGATTTGTCATTTGAGCTTAGTTCAAATATGTCTCGGGTCAGTTTCAGGTCAAATTCACTACACATTAATTAGCTAAACGTATCGACCCGTTAACTCATTATTTTTATTAGCTTTTAAACGTATGTTTTTATGTAATAGTTAAAGTGACTAAATATTATTTCCCAAATTTAAAAGATAAAGATAAATTAGTATCGAGTTTTGTAAGTTAAAAATAATTATTAGATAGACATCTGTATTTATGTGCTCTAAATTTGCAATTATAGTGTTAGTTTGTAACCACAAAAACAAAAGTAAACAAAAGTTTAGGGTTAAACGAGTTCTATTCATAACTTCATGTCAATACGTAAAAAAACTTTATGTGTTTTGGTTCACATGTGATGTGTCTAACACGATTTTAGATTTGTGCCAGATAACTTAACTTTATCTAGTTTATCATCTAAAATTTGTAACTTACATAAGCGTTGAGGGGGACACTCCAAGCTTAACCCACACCACCATTCAAATAATATCATGTCACCTTATTTCAAATTATTACAATCCATTGGCAACTAATTGCTCAATGGTGCAGGTTACTGTGACATCCGTCACCTTCGTCTTTTGTCAAGTAGACAATAATAGCCCTTCAAATATTTCCATTAAAGTCCCTATAAGTTTGTCGTTTTTAAATTTAAATTTCAGAGCGAACTAAATGTTATCATTTATAATTATTACGAATCGGGTATAAGTTTTTATCAAATACGTATCTTGAAACGTAGTCGTAAAAAGATTTTATAAAAAAATCAAGTTTTAAAAAAAAACTTTTAAGTTAAGTTATATTAACTAGGTTAACTTTTTATAAGAAAATAACTAATCAATTCACATTAAACTTAACCTAACTAGAGGGACTAATTTTGACAACCTTGGAAAGTTCAAAATCTGTTTTTCCCTCTCCCCTTGATCCACGTTTTTCCGGCAGCTTTCCGGTCACCGGAGAGTTTTCCGGCGAATCATTAAACTCGGTTTTTAATGATATTAACCGTTCAAAATTGATGCCAAGGCGTTTCTCCTTCCATTCTAAACTGGTTCCACTCATTTTAAATCATTCAAAACCGGTAATAAATGAGTTTAAATTGGGTTATTATTAGTAACCGACCGGATGTAGAAGAATCGAGCTTAACGTCTATTATTCTTAATAATATTATAAATTGAAAGTGTCATTACGTTTCTGCACCTATTAGCTTCGAAAAACCACAGAAAACCGCCTCAAAAACACGTCCGAAGGTCTCTGTATCGTCACTTGAAGGTCCGGCTAAGTCTTCTTCTTTTTTTCGATCTATACATGCATAGGTAAGAACAATTATAGTTGCCGTTTTATTCATTACATGATTCCGGTCATAAACCCTATGGTATTCGATCATGTAACAGTCGAATCGAGTGGTATTGGATTTTGTTCTAGGGTTAGGGTTCTTGGATTAATTGGGGGAAGAAGATGAAGTTTTCTTATAATATATATACAAATTGTTTAAACATAATTCAACAAAGTTAATCTTGGTGTAGTGGTTGGTGTATGTGTTTGTTTCCAAAACAATCTGGGTTCGAGTCCAAGCGCCCCTTTCCAGTTTTTTTTCTTTTTTTGATAATTATCTTGTTTGTTAATTTGAAACATTATTATAATAAACATAAAACTTATAATATTTATAGTTATTTCATTTTTTACCCAAAAATTATGAAAATTTAGATGTAGCTTCTTGATACCTCATAGAAAATTGTCATATTTTTAGTTTCTGAAAAATATTTTATTTTCTTATTTTTATTGATTTAATTTGTTTTAATCATATTTAATTGATAAAAAAATTCATTTTTAATGATTTTAGTCTCAAAATTTTTGATAGATTATTTCTAATAATTATGAACTGAAATAAAAATATTTGGTTCAGAAAACACTTATTTTTATTAATCTTTCTATTTTTAATCATTTAAACATGATTTAATCTCATTAAATCAGTTTTAAATATAAATAAGTTTATAAAAATTATGGGAAAATTATTTACATTGATTTACATCAGAAAGCTTTCATTTTCTATAAAAACAATATTTTTGGATCATGTCTTGTATTTATAGTCTTATTTATGTTAATTAGATATAATTAATCATTTAATTATTTATGCTATTAAATATCTATTTTATAAATATTTTTCTTATAAAATAGATATATTCTTATGGTTGAAAGTCTTTATTATCAATTGTTGGACCACAGTGTAACTCATAATTATTTATTTAAATATGTATGATTATTGCATTTATTTATAATAATTGTAATTAACTAAATTATTTTGTATTAAATATTTAAACATATTTTAACTCAATTTTTCAATTGGTAATAATTATATTACCTAAATCATATCTACAAACTTTGGTATATTATTTTAATATACAA
Source organism: Ambrosia x helenae (assembly GCA_030844895.1). Lineage (NCBI taxonomy): Eukaryota > Viridiplantae > Streptophyta > Magnoliopsida > Asterales > Asteraceae > Ambrosia > Ambrosia x helenae. The sequence continues at coordinate 40,213,724 of CM061231.1, read as the reverse complement.
CTTTTATATTAACGCGATTTATCATAAAAACTCTAATTCCCCAAATCGACTTAGCAAACCCTAATGCCTTAGAACCCTAGATACCTTAGACTTTTAGACATTTCCTTATTAGCACTCTTATACATTATAGGTTGAATTCCTCGGAATTCCCATTACTTAGCTCACGACCGCTTTAAGTGGATTTTGATCGCTTTCGCAAACTGTGAGTATATCTTTCCCCTTTTTACTGTTTTACTACTTTGGGGTGACTCATGTACCTATATATTAATCAAGTTTCAATTTCTTATACTTAATGCAATTCTCATGTGTGTTTGCTTTATGTTAATTGGTGTGTCTATGACTTGTCAAAATCATTAACCGCTGGGCGGCCTAGCTTTTCAATGAATAGTACTATGGTATATCCCCTTGAGACTCTGTTGAGAGAATCTTGGTCATTGTCTTGTTAATTCATTATTCAGTTGGTTAGTCATGTGTTAGTCATTATTCTTAGGTTTGGTTTTGAACGGATATTACTTATTACATAATTGCAAATGGTACCGCACATGAATTGCTAAACACTTTTCTTACTATATGTATTCAAATCAGGGTATGCTCACCAATACATTTTTGTATTGACATATACTATTTTCGTACATGTTTCAGGTTATTATTGAGACGTTCTTTTAAGCTTTTGGATTTATATTTAAGCTTTGATTTCATTGTAATCTAGTTAGACTTGACGCTTTAGAATCATTGTACTTTGTATTTTTCCTTTCAATGTAATAAACTATTTAATTCAATGTATTCAAATTTACACTTTAGTACCATGAGCTATTGAGCAATCGTCACTACGTGACACCTCGATGTTTCCGCCATCGGTTGGGGTGTTACAGTTACAATCGGTTTACGCTTTCAACTTTAAAGATATTCTAGATTTGGAGTGTTTTGTTCATGGATCGGCAAAGAAAAAGAAAGCAGTCCATGCGATTTGTCTTACTGCTCTGTGGTCAATCTGGAGAATAAGAAATGAAGCCGTATTCAACCAGGTGCAACGTTCGATCAGTACTACGTTCAGGGAAATACGGGCCTGCTGTTTTCTGTGGGTCAAGTCCAGATCAAAACAGACCGATCTGAACTGGGGGGTTTGGCGGGGTTTTCAAATGCATAAATTGGGTTGGTAGTCTCTGATTTCTGTATTTTGTTTTCTGTTTTCTTTGGTGTATATTGTACCTAGTGTCGGCTAGCTCCTGCTAGCCGTGTTTTGAAATGAAAATTTGTTGGCCGTTCAAAAAAATAAACGGGACACTCTTTTAGCTCAACTCCCCAAGCTATAGGTTTTAGAACTAGAAAACCAACCCAAACACCAAACTCGTATAGGTTGTGATAGTGTACCAAGCACCCCTTCCCTCCTAAACCATATAAGTTTAAGTTAAATAAGAGAAAGGAACATTTATTAATTTATTTTTTGAAAAATAAAAGAATAACATGTATGTTTTTTTTTTGATCGGCGAGAATAACTTGTATGTAGGAATAGTGTATAAGACGTGTGAAGAAATAGTTGAAGCCAGTATTGATTAGTCAAAAGAGTTGGATAAATTGATTCAGACTTGAAGTGAGAGGAGAGGCCTCGAGCCCCGATAAAATAAAAACAAAGAAGGGGTCCACCAAAAATAAAGCCAATGGAGTGTCGTTTTGAATATAGCTTGATTGACCACTCTTTTATGTAGAGGAGGGACCAGGATATGGCTGGCTACTGGTGGGCCCCTATTAATGGCCCATTGTTCAACTGTTTTTTTACCTTTGGTAATTTTTTTTCACATGCAGGTGGTACAGCCAGTGGAGCTTTGAGTAATACTCTGGGTCAGCCTGTATTGATTATTCATCCTACCTGGATTGAGGATCTCTCCAGATGAAACTCCCACATGTAATAAATATGGCTCCGATCGTAATCTAACCATCAACCTCCACATAACCTCCGTTATAGCTTCCCCCTGTTCCACCGACTGAGCTAGGCTTCGTTGGTGGTAATTTGTTAATTACTTTACGGATTAAATTTACAGTATTGAAGTGTTTTAGTTCGTGTCTAGTCAGATCGACGGGTTGATATCCGTCATTAATACGGTTATGATTTTTTTTACAGTAAAAGTATATCATCTAAAATCTACTCTTAAAAAGCAATTCGTTGCTCAAAAGCTTAAATATCCTTATGTAGCTAAAAGGGCCTCAAAATCCTTAAACATATCCTTATGTCACTTTAATGAGAGAAATACATGATATTACCAAGAGCAAAAGGCCTCAATATCCTTAGGTAGCTAAAAGATGATTTATGTAACCCTAACGAGGACATAAAAATATTAAATGTTTGAACTTCTAGAATGTATAAGTTTTAGTTGGATTGATAAGTTGATTTGTTTGATAATTATAATAAAATTAGAGAGAATCGGCAAAAATAAATATTATAAACTTAAACTTGTATGATAACTTTTTTGGCATCCCCGATTCTGACGATGAAGAAGATGAATCTAATATTTTGGGAAAGATAGATTGTTGATTTTGAATATGTATTTACAAGAGGTTTAAACATGTAGTAGTAAATATTATTTTTCAATTGTCAATTTGTTAAACGGTTATTTCTTAACCGCAACGATGATACACCCCCATAAGGGGCTCAGATTTGCGACACCGATGCGTGGGGCATGGTGTTCCCGCATGGCCCACGAAACCACCTCAAGCCTCGCTCCTGTCACTTCAGAGTCACGTAAATAAGAGCACCATTTAATAACTATCATTTAATAACTATCAGAAAATAGAATAATCCACATTTAATTTAAAAAAGAGTTAATTACCAAAACCATCCCGGTAGTTTGGGCCAATATGCCAGTCCAGCCCAAAACTTTAAAAATTGCTTGAACAGTCCCAGACTTTGGACGAAATAGGCCAAAACAGTCCGTTTCATTAACTGGGTTAAGTTCGTGTCGTTAAATCAGGGGTATTGTGGTCAACTCACCTATAAAATTTAAATCAGACATTTGGTTCTCCCGCATATATAACCTGCCATTTCCCCCAATCCACTATAAACCCTAAATTCAAGCCCAACGACACAATTTGATCTTTAATCAAGATGGTTGTTTGCTCATGTGGTGTTGGCACTGTAATCAAGACTTCTTGGACATCAGTAAACCCTGGCCGACAGTTTTATTGTTGTAATCAAAAGGTAAGTTTTCCAATTGAAAACTTAAAGATGTTAATTTTTCAATTTCTAACCAATGTGTGTTGATAGGGAGGTGGTTGTGGATTTGTTGCTTGGGTGGATCATCATTGTGTGCATGAGGTGGCCCTTTCAAACTTGTCTGCTGAAAATGCAAGATTGACATAGGGCAACATAAGATTGAAGATGTATTTGGGTGGAACTTGGGTGTTAATCATATTGTATTGTGTGTTATTTGGATCAGAATATTCAAATGGGTCAAATAGTATGTAGTTGTGCTTGTATTTCTTCTGAATTTCTCATCTATTAGTTTCATGAATGAATTAATGAATCAATGAATCAATGATTGTTGTTTCAATGCATTTGTTTTTAGCTAATTGTTATGGAAATGGGTGATTGTTTTTAGGTAATTGTTATGGAAATGTGTCTAAACTATAAGAAATGGTTGATACTGCAACCTATGAAGTTGAACAAATGGGCCATGCAAAGTAAAATGGTTCTACTCTTTTACTTTTTTTTTTTTCACTTAGTGTAATGTAGTTCTCAAGGTCTTCTTCTTACACATTGTTTCTACAAAGTAAAATGGTTTAAGAAACTAGTCTGCAAAATTGTTTACTCTCTTTTTAAGGAGACTATTGAACCATATCCAGGGTGCACTCTATAATTGTTTAGACAAACATTTGACACCATATGGATATAGACTATACTTTTTATGTTTTTTATTACACATAAAAAACAAATGTTATTAACCAAATTAAGACCATAAATCTCAAAATGACTTTAAAAAATCACATGATACGTTTGAGCTTTATGGATAGGCTGGGTCCAACCACACAGAAATAATAGTTCTAAACATAATTGGCTAATACTTATACTTGTAACAGAAAACTAGAAGGGTAAGTGCCCGCCCTTAATCAGGTACGAGCCTACTTTCCTCAAACATAGGCCTTTACTCTTTTCGCCATCTCATCAATTGTTTCCAACTCCTTTTCATTATATTTTCCAATTAAATGGTCATTTTTACACCATGCATGAAGGATGAGACTCTCATAATTTATTCTAAGCCTTTATCTACACACTTTCTTGTGTGAATTTATTCTTGAATTCTTCTACTCTTATACCTTTTTTTTTTCACTTAATGTAATGTAGTTCTCAAGGTCTTCTTACACATTGTTTCTACAAGGTAAAATGCTTTAAGAAACTAGTCTACAAAACTGTCTACTCTCCTTTCAATGAGACTATCAAACCATATCCAGGGTGCACTCTATAATTGTTTGGACAAACATTTGACACTATATGGATATAGACTATACTTTCATCCACGTTGCACCCTTTAATTGTTTGGACAAACATTTGACACCATACCACATAGACCATACTTTTATCTCAAATGCGTTCGTAAGAGTACTAAAATGATCTTTAAGATCTGCATTTATTTCATTGTAGGAATAAAATAGGCTTAACCACATAACTACTAATATTTAAACCTAATGGGCTAACACTTGTACGTTTAACCAAAACTTAGGGGGCAGTGTCCCTTCTTGGCCCCCCAATATTTGTCCGCCCCTAGTTGGGTACAAGCCTACTTTCCTCAAACAAAGGCGTTTACTCTTTTCACCATCTCATCAGCTGTTTCTGGACCCTTTTATTTGCAAACTTTCTTGTATGAATTCTTATACGATTTAACCCTCTTTTCACTTATGTGACACCCGACAAACTCATGTTAATAACTTTTATCAAACTTACAAGTTTACCTTAGCAAAACATTCTTTAAATGTACATAACTGGGTTAGTTAAGTCGGTTCGGTTTTTCGGGGAATCACCAGGAGTCGGTCTTACAGACACATTAGTTATGGTTAGGTGATTCAGAGGATCGCCAGGTAAACACACGCGCACGAGTCTCATATCCCGTCCGTTAGTAAGACGATAACGCAATATGGGTAACTTGTTGATAACTAGGTGTTGCATGTTCATTGGTAACTTAGGAATACGTGTTTATGTGAAATTATATGGTTAAACGTATTTCGGATACAAAATTGGGAGACATGGGCGAAGAGAGTGGGGGGCGGAAGATTGGACCCCTTCGCCTCCTGCAGACTTCCAAGTATAAATACTCCGTTTTTGCACATTTTCACCATTTCACAAACCCTAACTCGCCCCCAAGTGCTATATCTCAACCCATACCTCTGTACCACGAGTTTTTTTTCCCTCAAATCACCCATTTCTAACCTAGAAACACCTACAAATCATTAACAAGGCTTAGATCTAAGGTGTGTGTTATATCCAATATCTTTTCCTTTCATTTTAATGATGTTTACATAAACTCTTGATGTCCAAAACTTGATTTCAAAGTGTTTTTCACAAACAAAAGCTTTTCCTAAACATTTCTAAACAAGATCTAAACCATTTAATGAGTTTTATAACAAAAACCCAGTTTTCAAAGATGTTGGTGATCTAGGAATTAGGTCTTTTGTGTTATATGTTGTTGTGATGATGATATGATGATTATTGATAGTTAGAAGCATGTTTAGGGTGTGTTTGTTTGGATTATGAGGTTTTAAGAACATTAGGGCTATTTTTGGAATTTTGATGCTTTTGATGATTGTTATGGATGATTAGATGATTAGGTTATGTGTAGAATCATGATAGGAAGCTGTGGTATGAATTATATATAATTGTAAACGTGATCATGTGTCGTAATTACGGATTTTGTTGTTTATGGTAAAGAACACATGCATGATTTGATGTCTTCATAATATTTTCCAAATTGGGTAAAACTTGCTAAACGCACTAAAAACTGGTTTGTTTATGTGCTAAGTGATGTAAAAAGATGGGGATAGGCCAGGGATTGGGTTGGTAGTGGTCGACCAAGTCTGGGCAAGCTTCGGGGTCGATTCGAGGGGTTTCGGAAGACAAAAGTGTTGCAGCTGCTGCAGGGTGTCTTGAATCACCGGTATGTCTTGAATCTGCGTGACCTCGCTCTGGGTGTCAGTCACATGGGTTAAGTAAGCCTTGCACCCGTGTTGCATAAGCTTTTTGGCTTCAAGTACCGAACATAAGATAGGGTTGGAGTTTATTTCCCTGTGTATGGTGACATGCTCACCGCTCGGCGACATTACTTGTATTACCATGCGGTGGCAGTTGTAACACCCCAACCGATGGCGGAAACATCGAGGTGTCACGTAAGAATGAGTATACAGTAGCACATGGTAATCCAAATTTTAATTGAAATAAATATTAAATTGTAAATATCCAAAAATTGAAATACATAAGAGTTTTAAATGTGGAAATCTAATACATCACACAAGAATCAAGCATGCATAGACTCCTTATTGTCTTCATAAACACTCTAATCTTCATGCATCATTATTACCTGTTGAGTTGTAAAAATGGGGGGGGGTCAACTAGAAGTTGGTGAGAATACATAATCCATGTTAAGCATATAGTTTAAGTATAAAAGTCTAGCAATTCGTATGTCTATCGTAAATTTAAGTCTACATGAATAGTATAATATGTTGACATAATCAAACCTCCGACTAGTTTAGGTCCATCCCGTCATCTACGGTTCACCTTAGTAATATGTTGGAACGATAACAATCACCCACGTTACCTATATAGGAGGTACACGTATCCGGGTGGGGTTGTCAATCCAATAGATCTATTATTGAGTATCGCCGGCTTGGCCATAGCTAATGATTATGTAAATGTTGAAACTCGTTGAAACTCGTTGAAACTGTTGACTAATTCATGAGGCAATAAAGTTTACTACTAGACATGCATGTTGAATTGCTTAAAATTGTTGCAAGTATAAAGAATCGCATAAACATGATTACGTAAACTCACCTTAGCAAAGTATTAAGTCTCGAGAAATAGAATATGTGTAGCCCCAAAGTTGCCAATTACAAGAGCTTATAATCAAAGCTTCAATTGTAGAAGTAATAGACTATAGAAGAAAGGTATGAGGGAAAGTTTAATCGGATTGAAACAATCGATTTAGAGGTGCAAAGTATAATGGGTCATAGGTGGGTTTTTATACTAGTTTTGGATTCAATTAGCCATTAAAATTGGTCAACACCATAAAGTAAGGTTTTATTATGAATTGACTATTTGACTAAGACTTTGACTGTTTGACTAAGACTTTGACTAGGACTTTGACTATTTGATTCAAGGCTTTATTTAAAAAAAAATCTTGTATGTGAAAAAAAAAAAGAATTTAGAATCATATTATTATTATTATTATTATTATTATTATTATTTATATACATTTATGTATGTATATAAGTTGTGAGTTAGGATAAATAAAGACTTAGGCACATTTGTATAATATTAATGATAAAGGTGTAATAAAAAAAAATATATATATATATATAAGGGCTTTTTATGTATTAAAATTTTGGGGAAAATTTTGCGATGTTACAGTCTCCCCTACTTTTGGAAACTTCGTCCCGAAGTTTATTGAAAACACAGGGTTGAAGGTGATTGGGTAGAAATTAGGACAAGGGTGGTTTGGGAAGTTTCGAGTTAAGGCATGACATAAATTTATAGGTAACAGAATAAACTGTTTCGAATAATTTGGGTAACAGTTTTGATATGTGTGAGTTTTAAGGGTTGGATTAGGTTCATCTGAAATAGCAAGGAGAATAAGAATCTTAAGTTTTAGGAATCTTAAAAAGAAATGCATGAGGTAATTGACTATAGAAATACTAAACAGGTAACTAGAGTTTATAATTGGTTATCTACCAAAAACCTTGATAGAATTTCACACTACCTTAACGTACCTGTAAATTCATGATTACGTTCCGGACCGTAATCACCAATTTACCTTACATTAGGGTTTTGTGTCCTTCTATGACTCTAAACACGCATGTAAGTAATGCAAAATAACCTTGTGATTGAATCGTATACAATGTATCCAAAAATAAGTCCAACTGTTGAGCAGGAAAAAGACTTCTACCAGTCAGTGAGTAAGAACCTCTACCGATTGTTGAGCAGGTACGATAGCCTCTACCAGTCGTTGAGCAGGTTGTAGGGCCTCTACCGACTGTTGAGCAGGCATGATGACCTCTACCAATCGTTGAGTAGGTTATTTGGTACTCTACTAACTGTTGAGCAAGTACTTCATCCTCTATCAGTTGTTTGATTAAGTGCATAAATTGCAAATTGATAATATGTACATGTAAGCAATCAAGTATCAAGTATAGCATGTGAGTTGTAATAGAGTTGCCCTAGACAAGGTTAATGACTCTAGGTGTGTCTATAGTAAATAGTTTATATTCCATGACTTCTAGTATCAAATGTTCAAATATGGTAGATAATCGAATCCTCATGTATAACTAAGGATTAAGTTTGATGCAACACACAACCAAGTTTCAATAGTTTGGTTATCATGGGTAACTAGCTCATGTGTGAGAAGGTGAAGGATATGAATTTAGTTCTTGAGATGATGATGAAAAATCTTGAAGCAGAACCAAGGTTGGGAGAGATAGTGAATGTGAAGATAGTTGATAAAGAGCTTATTTTATAGTAAGGAGATTGTATAGCAGTGTAAATTTTGGGGTCTGGATCAAAGGTCATAGTTAAGTGTATAAGAAAACATGATTGTGGTATATGCCAAAATATTGTAAAAATTTGAACAAGTTGAAAATGAGTGAGTGTCGATGGAGAATTTAGAGACTAGATATTATTCCTATGGATAAAAAAAAAATCTTATTTTCAAAATTGGTTTTATACATAAAGCAAAAGTTGTTAAATAGTACAAGCTAAGTGGGCTTTTGATTAAAATATTCCCGTTAATTGGAGATTTCAAACATGACATTAGGTTTTGAAGATCAAGGTTCTATTAGTGATTTTTTTTAATAGTTTAAAGCATTATATAGAAAATCGTTTGTTACGTCAATAAATAAAAAAAATTGAATTTAAGTTCGAGGACATCTTTTGACAAAAAAAAAAAATATGTACTTTGTAAAGTTACTAGGTAATGAAAATACAACAGGATTTAGAAATCTTTAGTTTGTGCTAAGGTATGAGGTTATAGTTTTTAAAAATAAGTAACATGTGGAGAAATGAAATAATATGATTTGGGTAGGGTGTTGAATATTTAAAAAGTGGCTAAGATGGTAAGGTGAAGTGTGATTGTGAAATCCATAGATGGTTATGAAATGAGATTGATTTAAGCTGTAAAATTTTGAGATTTTAGAGCTTAGTTTAAGGAAAGTGAGTGTAATCATTTATTCATTAATTAAAACGAATAAACGAAAACGTTGACTTATCAAAACTTCTAGATTCTAATAACATAGTGAAGACATGCTTTAGCCTATAAGTGAACACTCATCCCGAGAATTCCCAGGTAGGCATCCGGGTCCCTCGTCTGATTGGGATATATGCGCAATGCCAGCCTAGACAGAAGACTCAGAATACAGGCGTTCACCCTTCCAGATTGCACGTGTTCGTTATTAAAATCTAGAACTTCGACGAGATCTTCAAGGTGGTTCAGGCTAAACCTGAGGATTTGTCCTATTAGTCTAAGAGTATATCTTGTGATGGAGAGCACTCTTCTTGTAGGGACTAAAGTAAGGATAAGAAGTAGGATAGAGAATATAAACAAGTAAGGTTGCAAGTAAAAGGAGCAAGTACTGATTAAAATCCTATGGTTATAGACTAGATTATTTTTTTTTCTAATAACCTAATTCCCTATAACCATGGCTCTGATACCAATCTGTAACACCCCAACCGATGGCGGAAACATCGAGGTGTCACGTAAGAATGAGTATACAGTAGCACATGGTAATCCAAATTTTAATTGAAATAAATATTAAATTGTAAATATCCAAAAATTGAAATACATAAGAGTTTTAAATGTGGAAATCTAATACATCACACAAGAATCAAGCATGCATAGACTCCTTATTGTCTTCATAAACACTCTAATCTTCATGCATCATTATTACCTGTTGAGTTGTAAAAATGGGGGGGGGGGTCAACTAGAAGTTGGTGAGAATACATAATCCATGTTAAGCATATAGTTTAAGTATAAAAGTCTAGCAATTCGTATGTCTATCGTAAATTTAAGTCTACATGAATAGTATAATATGTTGACATAATCAAACCTCCGACTAGTTTAGGTCCATCCCGTCATCTACGGTTCACCTTAGTAATATGTTGGAACGATAACAATCACCCACGTTACCTATATAGGAGGTACACGTATCCGGGTGGGGTTGTCAATCCAATAGATCTATTATTGAGTATCGCCGGCTTGGCCATAGCTAATGATTATGTAAATGTTGAAACTCGTTGAATATCGTTGAAACTGTTGACTAATTCATGAGGCAATAAAGTTTACTACTAGACATGCATGTTGAATTGCTTAAAATTGTTGCAAGTATAAAGAATCGCATAAACATGATTACGTAAACTCACCTTAGCAAAGTATTAAGTCTCGAGAAATAGAATATGTGTAGCCCCAAAGTTGCCAATTACAAGAGCTTATAATCAAAGCTTCAATTGTAGAAGTAATAGACTATAGAAGAAAGGTATGAGGGAAAGTTTAATCGGATTGAAACAATCGATTTAGAGGTGCAAAGTATAATGGGTCATAGGTGGGTTTTTTATACTAGTTTTGGATTCAATTAGCCATTAAAATTGGTCAACACCATAAAGTAAGGTTTTATTATGAATTGACTATTTGACTAAGACTTTGACTGTTTGACTAAGACTTTGACTAGGACTTTGACTATTTGATTCAAGGCTTTATTTAAAAAAAAAATCTTGTATGTGAAAAAAAAAAAGAATTTAGAATCATATTATTATTATTATTATTATTATTATTTATATACATTTATGTATGTATATAAGTTGTGAGTTAGGATAAATAAAGACTTAGGCACATTTGTATAATATTAATGATAAAGGTGTAATAAATATATATATATATATATATATATATATATATATATATAAGGGCTTTTTATGTATTAAAATTTTGGGGAAAATTTTGCGATGTTACAGCAGTCTACATTGGCATGATGTTTGGATAGCCAATCCATCCCGATTACGACTCCAAACTCCCCCATCTTCATGGGCACTGGGTCTATGAGGAACTTTTCCCCATTAATAATGATCGCACAACCTCGGCATACATCAAACTCCCCCATCTTCTTGGGAGATTCCCCAACCTTTTGTTTCTTGTTTGGGCTTGGGTTTGAGTCCACTAACCTCCTTTCACCCCTTTCAACTTGCTGTTTGAGCTCTAATTCTCGCTCGCAGGCCGCATTGATGATATCAGACAAGGTTTCATACCTTGAGGGGGTCATGAATTCCCTGAACTCGGCTCCGAGCGTGTTGTGGTAGTAATAGATTTTCTGCTCTTCAGTTTGAGCTAAGTCCCCTCAGAACTTGAGTTTATCTAGAAAGATCCCCGTGATCTTATCTATTGTTTCCCCTTTATGTCTGAGCTGCGTAAATTCCTCCTTGATCTGATTCATCGCCGCCTTAGGGCTATGATGTTGGAGGAATGAAGTTTTAAATTCCCCCCAAGTCATGGCCCTTAAGGCCTTCGAGCTTAACCCGCTCCTTTTTATGTCCTACCAATTCTTGGCTAGGTCGCGTAACTGCCCAGTGGCATAGGCTACCTTATCATGCTCTTTGCAGCCAGTTCAATCAAAGATGTCCTCCATCTCTGATAGCCATCGTTGGCATTGGACGGGGTTTACTTCCCCTTCATAAAGACTTGGCTTGCATGCCATAAACTTGTTATATGGACAAGTTTTCCGAGTTTTGTTTCGATTGACTTCTTGGAGAATGCTCTCCTTGATTTCGTTGCACTTCTCTGCAATTACTGAGAGGAGTGTTGTTTGAAGTTCACTTAGGAACCCCAGCATAGCATTTTGTATAGCCGTTCCGATTTCTTCAGAAACGACCTCTTTGATTTCACCCCGAGTCACGGGTGTTTGCCCACTAGATGTGGTCATCAGCCATCTTGTGCTGAAAGGTTAGCCATGAGTTAGAAACATTTCGAATGGATGCATTCAATTGCACCATATTATAATGTGATCATGGATTCCCAATTTCCGGTTCGACTGAGCCTTAGCTCACCATGACCGTGTAATTGGTGTGTTTCCGGATCTTAGTGCTTAATGCATTATCCCCGTGTTTGTTCCTGATTGACTCGTGTTCAATCATAATATATATCATTTTGACTAGATTAAGATAACCTTGGAAACAACTTCCTACTGGATTGATGATCAAGCCCGAACCGAACGCATACTTTACTCAACCTTGGGCTCTGATTACCACTTGTAAGACCCTACCCGATAAACAAGGGATTATAGAGTAGTTTATGTGGAATAGGCTTGATTTGGAAGGTTTTTAGAACAAAACATTACATGATTAAGAAGTTTGATATTGTTAAGTGCATAAGCCTTGTATTTCAAAACATACGCATGGTCTAGGTATCACTTAGACGTGATAAACGATAACGCATTCCAAAAACCAAGTTTCAAAAGATGATGTTCAAAAGTTGCGGAAGCGGACAAGTCTTGTGCGTTCGGTTCTTGTTTCATGGCATGATCATCATCCACTATCCATGTCTATTGTACCTAGGGTTTAAACAAGGCCAAAGAACCCGTTAATCGATAATAGGATTGATTAGAATTCGAAAATAACTAAAACAAGAAAAACAGCAGCTAGAGTCCAGACCAGCGTCTGGGACGCCCAGGGCCGAAGATGAGCAGCGTCTGGGACGCCCAGACCAGCGTCCGGGACGCCGGTATCAGATATGACTCGTAAATTTTGCTTTTTGGCCCGTTTTTAACGCATTTCTTAAGGGGTTTTGTGCTCCTTTTGACCCTTGACTTGGGAGGAACAACCAAGAATAAACTTTTGGGGAAATTCTAAGATTTCAAGAGTTTATCAAGATGTCTATTTGACCCATTCACTTATAATGTATGCATACTAACATGCTAGGATCAACAAGGAATGAGTTTGATTACCTACAATTGCATATTGAAATAATACCACTTCTCATCCTTGTGAAGATAACCTCTTGTGATTCCCAAGTTTGTGTTTTGTCTCCCACACTCCTAATCAAGCCTTGACTTGACAAGGTGTGTATCCATTCAAGTCACTTCACTATTGTGGCAATGCCTCATGTCCATGGCCACATGTGCCACTTCTCTCGGTCATACTTGCCCGATCCGTGTGACTTGTGATAGAAATTCACTTATGAATTATATGCCACTTGGAAATCACAATAGCGTTTCAGCTCCTACGACACTCCCATTGATATGGATTCAAGGTATGCATATACACATATATAAAGTCATGGTGATGACTTACCTTACTCGTGCCCTTTTTGCTTCAAGTCCTTACCCGAGTGGCTCCCCGAAGACTCAAGCTTTGCACCTAGATTGAGTATTTCACACTTATATTTAGATACTTGCTTATTAGTGAAATTTTACATATTCAAGCAAGTTTCATCAAAAGAATATAGACCCAAACGAAATCGGGTTTTATTGAGGCATTTCCTGAAACACTTGGTAGGCGCCTTTTTGACCAAAGTCATTTATATAATCTAAAGACTTTATTCATCCATTTTTATCTCAATTTACACATCCATGGTATACCCATAAACATTCAAGTCAATGTTTTCAATCTCAAGTATAGCTTAAATGTTCTTTCAAATTCTTAGGGCAATTGCTACCAATTTATTAAGAACTCCATACTTCTAAAATATGGATTCTTATGAATCTTTCATCACACAAGTATTTTGCTAAACACATACAAATTATCATGTATTATGGTCCTCTAACACAAGAGTAACCACTACAAGCTCTTGAATTCACGGTTTTTGAAAAACCCATGATTATCACTCAATCATACATGAACAAAATCAACAATCAAACCAATTAAATGTTACCTAGATGTTTGTTAAGCCCAGATGACCCGTTTTAGGGCTAATGCAAGCAAAAACCCCTTCCATTTGGCCTTTAATCAACTTGATTCTTGAGTTGTTGTGAAGTGTGTGTTTTTTAGTGTGTAGGTGTGTGTCTGGATCGATTTCCAGCTTTGGAGATCATCCCACCATTTTTTTTTGTTAATAATATTCACTTTGGAGGCTTGTCAAGTTTAGCCCCTCTAAATTAACAATTATGTCTTTATTATTACATCACTAATCCAATTAGTATTATGTGATTATTTAGGCCAAGATGGAAATTACTAATATTCCCTCGTCATGGTCGGTTAGTAAATTTCCTATTATTCGCTTAATCAAGATAGATAATAAACAAGGGATTTTGGGGCGTTACATCACAGCCCCAACTTTTACTGTTTTCAATTCGGGGGAGAAACATGCGGTACAAACTTTACTTTCTTAGACCACAATATTACATTATATCATATGGGTACTAAGCGACATTACATCGTTTAAGTCCCTTTCTAACTTGTGAACCATGTATATGTGGATAGATAGCGGGGAGAGTGTGAATAGATCTATTGGGCTCGAAAATCCCTACTCGGGTCGACTGGAGGTCGGACGGGTGCATATTTGTCATATCTAACTTACGACACCAGGTGATGTCCGGTGGCGGGTATTAAAGGCATTTCTAACGTTCAGTAATGGTTCATAACGCTTTAGTATCATGTAACGATGTCTAGCTAGCATCAAGTATGTATAGATGTAACTTGTAAGAATTGTTGGGTCTGGTTTACAAACGTTTACATACTTTTCAAACTTTATCTTTGTGACCCACCAGCACTGTATGTGTTGACTAATATAGCATGTTTTCTCAGGTCGCTAAGGTAGTTGCATATGGCTAGGATGCACGGAGTCGCACAACATCCTGTTATTTCATTTTCTGTTGCTTAAACTTTATCTTTTGAACATGTTTTGGATTGTAACCTTTATAACTTATCTGTGGTGTTCGGTTGTCCAAACTTTTAAACGGTTTGGTTTATCCTTGTTACGTCGTTTTTCCTATCATATAGTTGTCGTTTATTGTGACTGTTGACATGGATCCTGGTATTTCACGCGCCTCACGGTAGAACCCCGCAAGAGAGATATGAGGGTGTTACAACTAATGTATTGTAGTTCTCAAGCTCTCCGTTCACATTGTTTTTCTACTAGGGGTGTTCAAAACCGGTTCGGATATCCGTAATTCTAGATATTTGTTTCATTATCTGAATCTGTATCCAAAATTTAGAATATCTGTCCGTTCGGATAGTGAATCAGATATCCAAATTTAGTATTTTTATTTTATATTTTTATATATTCCAAACTGGATATTTTTTTCGAATATATTTTCGATATTTTGGATATTTCAGATACCCGATAAAAATATATTTATATGTTTTCGGATATTTGGGATATCCGAAATATCTGGATATTTATATGCTTTAGTCGGCGTTTACTTAGAATTTTTGTAATTTCCACATGCTCAATTTTTGTGATTACTCCCAAATTAGGATGCCATTTTAATAATATGCTCTATCAATAACTACCTTCAAGTGGAGTTGGCTGATTTGATCTCTTTCTTTAAGAAGACTTACAAGCTAGAAAACTATGAAGCATGTGTTTTATTTTATTTACATACCAAGAGTAGTTAACGTGATACGATTTGTTTATAAATTATTCTACTAAACGATGGTTAATGTGAGCACGAAACAAAAATCTAGTCTAGTCAACGAACCGTGTACAAAGCAAGGGTCATTTTAGTCTTTTACACACCTACATTATTTTTAAAAACAACAACAAAACCAAAAACCGATGAAAAAAGAAATGCAGAAGAAGACGTGTTAAGAGTTCGAAACAATAAAAAGCAAAACCCAGAATCCAATAACATTTTTTCAAAATCCAACAATACCCTCTCTCTCTCCCTCCTTAAATCTCTCTCTCTCTCATCTCCTTCATAAACAAGTTATAGATACAGAGATACAGAGAGAGATGAGAAGAGGGAGAACAGTAACGGCCGTTAACCCTACCGTCACGCCAACAAACAGACCCGAACCCGGATCCGGATCCAAACCCGAAGTTAGATACAGAGGGGTCCGAAAACGACCATGGGGAAGATACGCAGCCGAAATACGTGACCCATGGAAAAAAACCCGGGTCTGGTTAGGCACGTTCGACTCTGCCGAGGATGCCGCACGTGCGTACGATGTTGCAGCTCGGAATCTCCGAGGTCCCAACGTTAAAACCAACTTTCCGTTACAAACGACGCCGTTTTACAGTCAACAAAATGGTCAACGGTTTTTGTACACGGAGCAGCAGAATATTATTATTCCTCCTCCTCATCCTCATCCTCATCCTCAAAGGCCTACTTGTAGTAGTATGAGTAGCACACTTGAGTCGTTTAGTGGGCCCCGCCCGTTGGTAAAAAAAGAATATGTTTTGCCGTTGTTGTTTAATGATTGTAGAAGTGATTGTGATTCGTCGTCGTCGGTTGTTGTTGATGGTGTTAAGGAACAAGAACAAGGGGATGGTGGTGAAATATGTTCTGCCACGTGTACGGCTAATAAACGGGTTTTGTTTATTGATTTGAATATGCCTCCACCGTTGGATGAGTGTGGGGATGAGGTTGAATGTACTGCTCTACGGCTTTGATGGTCAAAGTTGTTTGTTGACTTTAAATTTGTATTTTTTTAAATTTTATGACGGAAAAATGTGTTATTGTGTGTTTCTGAAGAGAATTTTTGTTTGTTTGATTGTTGTAGTGTTATGGTTTATGAATGAATGTCATAATGTCATATATAAAAAATGAAGTTATGACATGGGATTGATTTTAAAGTATTGATGTTATTTGATTATGATATGATACAATAAAGATTTAGGTTTTGTTTGTGCATTTGACATAAGGCAGGCTGTTTTATACGTCTTGCGTTATAATGTTTAGCTGTTGTGACGACTTTGGTCATATCCAATTATTGTTTGTGAGGGTGTCTGTGGCCGTGTGGGCGCCCTTGTGGTGGCGAAGTCGAAAACACAAATGTTTTGGGTGGAAATGTCTGTTGACGGGAGATGTGAGTGAGGTAGAGATGAACGTGTCCGGGAAGTCCTCGGTGTGTACATGCCCTTAGGGGTGTTTTGAGATTCGTATATCCAAACTATGTGTTATGACTAGTGCCAAACATGTGTTATGACTAGTCTTAACACTATCTTTGAAGTGGTTGAACTTGTTTAAATATAATGGGCTTACGAGGCCTTGTTTGGACTGTATGATTTAAAGTGTGTTTGGGGTTTTTGACGTATATAAATATGGGTCATCTCAGGGTTTATCAATCGAACTAAAAATAAAAACTTAGCAACCCATCAACCAACAAAATTGTTAATTGTTAAATCCTAATCTAAGCCATATGTATATGACATATTAGTTGGTAAATATATTATCTTTTTGCGGGGTAAAAAAGAAACGAAAAGAAAGGAGACATGGGAATATGGGATAAGCAGCGTTGGATTTTTAAAACAACTACCAGAAAAGAGACTTGGGCCTTGGGGTATCTTTGGTCTAGACTCTAAATGTGTTTAGTATGCTAGGCCAATATCTTTAGACCCTTAAGCCTTGTAACTTGTAAGTTGTAATCATTTTAGATAACTAGTAGGAACCCGCGCGTTGCGGCGAGGCTGCACTGTGTTTGGTTGTTGCTTTTAGTCAATCAGGTTGGTGTTGTACATTATACAAACATACTGATAATGTGTAATATATGATGAGAGGGCGTACAATTTTAGTAGAAAGTCGGTGTAGATGTTGTAGTAGAATAAATGTGGTGTAGTAGATAGAACTAAATTCAACTACAATTGCCCTATTAATGATCATAGTAATCTTTTTCAGTAACAAATTGCCTCAGAATGTTGCTTAACATATGGTGATAGAAGAGTTACCAAGGTAGAAACTAAATATATTATTCAGAAACAAAGATTTTAATAGAACACGTAAGTACATAACCTTAAATTCAAGTAACATGACCTCAAACAAACAATTAAGCTTCATTTCAATTTGTCACACTGATTTGATCCGAATTCATTTTTTTATTCGTTCTTACAAATCTTAACAAATATCTAGTTCCCGATCCTGATTACAGGATGATAAAATTTTGTACGTCTTATGTAGGCACACCATATCTTGTAATTTTGTCACCTTGATATACTCTGTTGATATCCGAAGAATATTTGTTGGCTTTAAATCTATATGTATAAGGTGTAAATCATGCATATATAACTGCAAGAAAAATAGGCATAAGAAATTAGAGAATCAAAAGAAAATTGATGATGGGGTCATGGGTATAGAAGACCCAATGGATCATATAAAGGGTTGGTGTCGGTTTCTTGCCAACTGTGACATTGTATCAATCATTTGATCTATTCGAATGCAAGTGTTGTTAATATATGTTTTATTTAATCTTTCAAGTGTGTATAGATCTGCAAGCGTGAGTATTCTAATCCAATATCTTACAAGTGATTACAATATTTAGAGATGCATTTACATATTAAAATCGAAACCAACAAACTAATGACTACAATTGTGTAAATTGACAATACAATAAAATTAAAATGAAAAATTATCATCCAACAATCACTTCTTTTGGATTAACCTTCTGGTGAGACGCCAACATATTGTGATGATAATCTATATCCAAAGCAACCTTCCAACATTATACAACAAACATCACAAATAAAAAACTTGTTTACAATAAGAACTAATAATTGACAAGTCAACAAAAGGAATATAAGAGATTCAATTAAGGCTAATAACCTGATCAGATGATTCATTATGAGGAACGACATACGAATTACGAACATCAACAGTGCCGTCAGAGAGAATAGATCCGAGAAGAGTTCTGATGACGCGTTCAGCTTGGCCAGGTTGCCGCTGACCTCAACAATATCCCCAAAAGGGTCACAAATAGGGGTGTAAATGGCACGTAGCGGCTCGAGAGCTACCCGGGATCGGCTCGGTAAAAAGCCCGAACGAGTCGAGCCTTAACGAGCCCGAGCCCGAGCCTGAAATATGGATCGTTTAGTTATCGAGCCCGAGCTCAAGCCCTAGATACAAAGGTCAATTGGGCTCGCGAGCCTAAACCAGCCCAAACATAATTATAAGTTATTTATATATCTCTTATAATTTATAGCCCACATCTCCTGTGACAACCGGTAAAATTCGGGAATTGGCAGGAGACTATGAGATATTACTCATAGGGTGTGTTAATTATGATTAGAAACCATTTAGAGAAATGGTAGTTGAATTAATGGTGGGTCATAATAACAGTCTCAAATGTTCTAAGTTTGATGGTTTCGGAACAAGGATTCTATGCGGTAGGAAACGCGATAATAATAATTTTAGTTGGATGTGGACGATTCGCTAGGAAAAAGGGGTACGAGTGATTAAATGAGTAGAAATTTTGAATTATTGTTATGGAAAAATAATTGCAAGGTGAAAGGTATTATGTTTGGATATTTATAATATATATATATATATATATATATATATATATAATATATATATATATATATATATATATATATATATAATACCCAACCCCACTCCCTAGGTTGCCGCCCACCTCACCCAATCAAGGAGTCTTGATTAACTAAATAATTATTATTATTATTATATAATTATTATTATTATTATTGTTATTATTATTATTATTATTATTATTATTAAATAACCTACACATTCCCCTATAAATACCCCCCTTTCCCATACATTTAACACACACACACTCTTCACATTCTCATTTCTCTCTCTCTCTCTCTTTCGAAACTCTCTCTCTCTCTCTCTAAAATTTTATGTTTTGATGATTCCTTCAAGAATCATAAGAGTTTTTATCAAATCTTTCAAGAACCCAAGAGTTTAGAGCAAGAAAACATTGATTTTCAAGGAAGTTTAAAGGTTAGTTCTTCAATAAAAAGATTTATTTAAGAGTTTCTTATTATTTTGGTTTTGATTTAAGATTCACCAAACCTTCAAAGATTTTTGGGTAAAAAGGGATAAACAAGTAAAAGGAAAAGAGAGGAGTGGAAAAGATGATGTAAATATGTATGCATGTGTGTCGTGTATATATATATATATACGTATGTATGTATCGCGCGTATATATATATGCATATGCATAAGTATGAATCAATATTATGAATATATACATGTAATAGGTTACTTTGTTTAATAAAATGTTGGAAATGGTTAGATCCATGGATTTTATGGACATGAAAAGAAGTTAATGATAAGACATTAAATCTGAATTTAAAGAGTGATTAGTAACCTTGGATGATTTAGATTGTTAGCACAAGGATGAATATAGTAAAAAGTGGACTATTTAAACAATGGGTTAGCATTTAGCTAAGATTTTTGTTAAGAAATGGACAATAAAACCCCTAACTTTCAGATCTGAATATTAATAAGTTTTAGTGGTTTTTATGAACCCAAACTTGAGCAAAACAAGTATAAGTAGGAACAACATGCTTAAGAGGTCTTGCATGTACGATCAGGATACAGATTGAGGCTTAAAACGCCAAACTATGGACCCAGAATGTAAGAATATTAAATCTAAGTTAGAACAGGTCCAAATAGACTTTATGAAGGTGAAAATAAAGGTGATAAAGTAAAAATGAGTTATTTGGGTTAAAACTCTAAGACTATTGTGATAAAATGCGTAAAAACGTAAGTTTTCGACAATATATACCCATTTAGAACATCTAACTTTAGGGCTGATGTAAAACAGCTTTATTGAGGTTAAAATGAGCATAAAAGTCATCATTTAAGGTACAATATATGTTTACCTTAACAACAAATGATTTCAATGCGAAACTATGTCGCAGAAATCACCGAAAAGTGAGTTTTGAGGCATAGAATAGTCACAACTTATAGATAACTTGGAATAACAAATTAGACTTATTTGTTAAGTTATATAAGGAATCAAAAGGACTCTAGGCATGAGAAACCTTAGATATTATGTGTGTTTGGTAGAAAAGAACATAAATTATGTAAATAGAAACATAATGAGTTGTTGAACACAAACACGAACGTTATATGAATGAGTAAGTATGAGTAAGAGGACTCATGGAAATAAGGATATAATGAATTGTGTGGTCACTTGAAACCTAAAAGGATTTAACAACATTTAATCACCAACGGGAAATGGGTGGAAATGAGTATTGAGAAACTGAGTAAAGGAAGGTTGGTGAAATGTTAGATTAAATTTAGGCAAATTTGCTAAACAACCCTATGAATATTTAGGGCTAGTTTGGTAAAGGAGCACGTGACACAGATTCAGGGAAACATTGTGATTGCAGCTTAAAGGTGAGTTTCACGGCCCCTTTTCTTTTTAAATGTTTTTGAACGTTTTACAAATCGGGGGATTAACATGCTTATATGATACGATAGACTTTAAATATAGAATATTGATGGCCTTAGGTTAGTGCACCAGGTGGATACATTAGAAATAATGTGACGCCAGTGTCAACCGACGGGTTGCCACTCTCTCTCTCCCAGCACATTTTAATCATTAGCCTTCAGAAAAGGCCGTTGTTTATGTTGTAGTACTATTGGGTTGACTCCCCCGTTTTCATGATCAAGGTATTGTATTGTTTGTCATGGGATCTGCTTGAAAATTGAACATAAACATCAGCAAGTCCCTCTTGGATAAGAACGGCACCCCGGGAAACAAAGTTATGGATTGATTAAAAGCCTTTGGATTACATCATACTTGTGGACCTTGCAAGTCCACTTGATTCTCTATTTAGTACTATTCGATCATATGTTTTTACTAAACTTGAAAGTTTACTATTACTCATAAACCTGTGAACTCGCCATCATTTTTGTTGATGTTTTTGAGCATGTTTTTCAGGTACGAATGAATGAAGCTCTTGGGGAGAGTGGGTTTAGCAGGCACTACGTTGGACATGTTGAATGGGACCTTAAACTATAAAACTATGTTTTACTATCTTTTATTTAAATAAATTGTAAAACACTACTTATGAAATTTCGCTCCATCTTGGCTATGACATATTTTTAAAACTTTCTTAGACCAAAAGCTTAAATGTGTTGGGCTAGAGGGTGGTTGCAAGATGTCCATGCGTATACTCAAGTGATTTGCTAAACTTTACGGTAACAACTTCCGTTACCTCATGACTAGCATTCCGCTGTGCGCTGTCGGGGTGTGACATCTCCAAAGCCCAAGTCCTTATTTCATAGACCCATTTAATAACACTCGCGAGCCAAGTTTTTGCGATCTCGAGCCGAGCTCGAGCTTTTGATTTTGCTAGCGAGCCGAGCTTGAGCTCAAGATTGTAGGCTCGAACCGAGCCAAGCTCGAGCTCGAGCTTCATAAAACCATAACGAGCCGAGCTCGAGCCCAATCAGGCTCGGGCTCGGCTCGGCTCGTTTACACCCCTAGTCACAAAGTTCACTGAAATCTTCCTAAACCACGTATTTATTCATGTATTTACTGTCAATAATTATGAAATTTTAACTGAGATAATTATGAATACAAGAAAAAAATAGATATATATATTATATTTTCTGAATATTTTATCTTGAGCAAGTAGTCAACAAACGACGAAAATGAAATCACTTTTGAATCTTCCAAGTTTGTTCGAATATATATTGAAAGTTTGGTAGAGCAACCATTGATGAAAAGTATTGGATTGTTGCATTCAAGGTGATGAATGACAATTTGTTAATGAATGCTAAAGTAGAGGGGATCATGTGCAATGAGTTGCATTATTGTTTTGTACAATAGCTATCAAAGGTGATACACAAGGGTATAAATGAAAGAAATGGGATAAAAATTTGGGGATTACTGAAACAATTGGATCCTTGATCCATTCCCTCTAGGGGTCCTCCTTAAATAATAATTGTGATCCCGTTATTTTAGGGATGATTACAAATTTGAATGGAAACATTCTATCTATAATATTGATTACATATTTGCTATAAATACAATTATAATATTGTCTATTACACCCCCGCAGTCGAAGCCGGAGGTGACTGAAGGCCGAGACTGGAACGAAAATCTTCAAACAGCACGCGAGGAAGTCCCTTGGTGAAGATATCTGCAATTTGATAGCGAGAGGGGACGTGAAGAACTCGGATTTGGCCCTTTTGCACTTTTTCACGAACAAAATGAATATCGAGTTCAATATGTTTCGTGCGCTGGTGTTGTACTGGATTCCCTGACAGATAAATGGCACTTACATTGTCGCAGTATACAAGAGTGGCGGAGTGGAGAGGGCGGCGAAGTTCCAACAACAAGTTTCGAAGCCAGCAAACTTCGGCGACTACATTAGCAACACCACGGTATTCTGCCTCTGCACTGGAACGGGAGATGGTTGATTGTCTTTTGGACGACCAAGAGATCAGATTGTCACCATAATATATGCAAAAACCACTGGTGGACCGCCGAGTATCCGGGCAACCAGCCCAATCTGCATCAGTGTAAGCCAGTAGGCGTGGGTTTTTGGACATTCCAAGAGTGAGTCCGAAACTGATTGTACCTTGGATGTAGCGGATGATTCTCTTTAGAGCGTTCCAATGATCTGTTTTAGGGGCATGCATGTGGATGCAAATTTGTTGAACTGCATAACTTATGTCCGGACGGGTGAAAGTGAGGTACTGAAGAGCACCTGCTAAACTTCGATATAAGGAGGGGTCCTGAAAATCAGTTCCTGCATTAGCACCAAGTTTTGAGTTAGTGTCAACTGGGGTGTGCACCGGTTTGCAAGAAGACATGCCGGCACGCTCAATGATTTCTTGGGCATAGGCCTGCTGAGAGAGGAACATTGTGTTTCCATGTCGTTTAACTGAGAGGCCAAGAAAGAAGCTTAGGGGCCCGAGATCCTTCATGGCGAATTCGGCAGAGAGATGATCCATTAATGTGGCACGAAGAGAATCTGAAGAAGTAACTAGAACTATGTCATCGACGTACAGTAGAAGGTACGCAACCTGTGAGCCGTGATGATAAGTGAACAGTGAAGCATCACACTTACTCTGTATGAACCCAATAGTAAGAACAAAATCAGTAAATTGTTGATACCACGCCCTTGGTGCCTGTTTTAACCCGTATAATGACTTTTTGAGACGGCAGACATGATCAGGATAATCTTTATTGCGGAACCCCATTGGTTGGTACATGTAAACTGTTTCATGCAAGTGACCGTGTAAAAAGGCATTAGTGACGTCAAGCTGATGTACCTGCCAAGCCTGTGAAAGTGCTAGTGATAGGACAGTGCGTATGGTGGCAGGTTTAACTACAGGACTGAAAGTCTCGCCACAGTCAATACCAACCTGTTGAAGGCGACCATCACAAACTAACCTCGCCTTGTACCGTTCTAGAGACCCATCCGATTTAAATTTATGTTTGAACAGCCACATACTTCGTATAACATGCATGTCCGGTAACCTAGGTGTTAATTCCCATGTCTCATTCCTAATAAGGGCTTGGTATTCATCAGTCATGGCTTTGTACCAGACCGGTGTGGACAAGGCAACGGTAGGGGACTTGGGTATAGGGACAATATGAGTGGTGGTGGCATTGAGGTTAAGGCGTTGGGTGGGTTTTGATATGCCAGATTGGGCTCGGGTACGCATGGGGTGGGATGGTTGGGCCGTAGGTGGATTTGTGGGATTGGGGGCAGGAGGTATGGTTGAAGAATCGGGTGGGCCAGTAGGGGCAGGTGAGTGGGCCGATTGGACATTTGGTGAGTTTGGATGAGATGAGGTGGTAGTATGATGTGGGCTGGGAACAGAAGGTTGGGCCGAGGGAGGGGATGTGGCGGGTGTGGGCTCAGGAGTGTGGGGCGGAGTGTGATTGGGCTGGGGAGGAGCTGGGAAATTTTGTGTGGGAAATGGTTGGACATGAGGCCAAAAGGACGGGTGAAATACGGATAGGAAATCATACGAGGGTGGCGGTGTGATGGTATTGGCAAAGGGGAATGTGGTCTCATCAAATGCTACATGACGAGATAGGATGATGGTTTTGGTTTTGAGATCAAAGCATTTATAGCCACGGTGAGTTGTAGGGTAGCCCAAGAACACGCAAGGCGTGGAACGTGGGTCGAGTTTGTGAATGGTGGTGGAGGGGGTTAGAGGGTAGCATAGGCAACCGAATACACGAAGATGGTCATAAGAGGGTGTACGGTGATATAGGAGTTCAGTTGGTGTTTTGTTTTGTAGGTGTTTGATGGGGAGGATGTTAAGTAAGTAAGTGGCGGTTTCAAGGGCATGGTGCCAAAAGGTGTTTGGTAAGGAAGCATGAGTGAGGAGGGTGCGGATCATGTTGTTAATGGTGCGAATCATACGTTCCGCTTTTCCGTTTTGAGACGAGGTGTGTGGGCACGATCGTCTAAAAAGGATGCCATGTGTGGAGAAAAAGGTTTGAAAGGAGTTGTTGATGTATTCGGTGCCATTGTCGCATTGAAAAGTTTTGATGGGGCGTTCGAATTGGGTGGTGATGTGTTTATGGAATTCGCAAAATGTAGAATATACATGTGACTTATTGGACAAGGGGTAAGTCCAAAGGAAATTAGTTACATCATCAATAAACAAAATATAATATCTATGACCATTGGAACTTAAAATGGGTGAAGTCCATAAATCACTGTGTATTAAATCAAACGGAAAGTAAATGCGAGTAGTAGATCTAGCAAATGGTAGTCTAATACTCTTGCCAATTACACAAGATTGACAAACATTATTATTGGAATTAGAAAAATTAACAAAACTAGAAGTCTTTAAAGAATGAAGTGGTGCACGTCCAGGGTGACCAAGACGTTGGTGCCAAAGAGACTGTGTGATTGCAGCAAAAGTTGATGGGAAGGTGGTTGTTCCGGGCCCAAGCATGAGGGGATATAGGTCACCGCTGCTGTTGCACCGGAGGATAGGGATCCGGCTCTTGTAGTCCTTCACAAGAAAACCAAATGGGTCAAATTCAATAGAGACCCAGTTGTCGGTTGTGAACCGACGAACTGAGATTAAATTTTTAAGCAATTTAGGTGCATAAAGGACGTTTTTAAGGACAAGTGGTGGGTAGGGTGGTGGAAGGGTTTGGTTGCCATGTCCATGAACCGGTATGGTGGAACCATCACCGACAACTATTTGTTGACCCAAGCCATTATTAGAAAAAGTATCGAAATTAACAAAGGTGTTGGACATATTACCTGTAGCGCCAGTATCCATGTAGCCGGTTGGTTCTTGCTGATTATTCAACGACATGGCGTTGAGAGCCTTATCAATATCTGTTGGTACATACGCGGTGTGGTGGGCCTGATTTGGTTTGGAGCCCAATATGCCTGCTGGATTTGTATTTTTATTGGGCTGACTTGAAGCAGTGGGATAAGGGCACGGAGGTGCAGCCCATTGAGAATAATAATGCTGCTGTTGGGCCGAAGGAGCCCAAGGTCCATAAGAAGGAACGGCCAGCCCCAATTCTGTGGTGGACCGGCCCATGGAGGAGGATAGAAGCCGTATGGATTGGAGGATCTGCCACGACCCCATGAAGCTCGTCCGCGGCCACGACCTCGTGTTCTGCCCCGTCCCCGGTAACGGTCACCTGCTGAGTCATGTGGGGGCTGTGAAGAAGCGGGACGAGCGGACGCCTGGAGGGCAGTAGTCGTGGATTTCGCCGCGTGAAGTGCCTGTTCAGATTTTTGAGATTCCAACATGCATAGTTTTGACCGGACCTTATAAAAGGGTGGCAGCGGTTCCTGACCTTGAATAATCGTACCGAAACTTTCGTATTGTTCGGTAAGCCCTGTGATAAGTTGTAAGACGAGATCGTCGTTGGAGACGGGGTGACCAACACTTGCAAGTTGGTCTGCTAGGGTCTTTAACTGTTGACAATAAGCGGAGGTGGTTTGGAAGGATTCAAGTCGGGTGTTGTTGAACCGGTGACGAAGATGCAAAGCACGAGCGCTCTTGTTATCTTGGAAAAGATCCTCAAGGGCGACCCATACTTCGTAGGCAGATTTGTTTTGACCCGGTTCAATGACGGTATGGACGAGGTCCTGAGAGATGGTTCCAAATATCCATTGCAAGACGATGGAATCCAATCGCTCCCAGGTCTCATCGGCTGTGGAGGAGGAGGACGCGGGTTGTTTGTCTTTATCAGCGGGTGGTGGGGCGAGTGGTGGTTGTCTGGGCTGAAGATGGTCGTAAACTTGGTACGCTTTACAGTGAATTTTTAAAAAGTTCGGACCAAGTAGGCCAATGCGCGGTGTCGAATTCAAGCTTAATGGGTATAAAATTTGTGATATGGGACACTGTTAGGGCCGGGTGAAGCTTTTCAGCCATGGTGTTCTAAGGAAGGTTGTATATGTGGGGAAGGGAATGTAACAGTGGGTTGATGGGGTAGATGGCGAGTGGGATAGGAGGATAGGGGAAAAGTGGTGAGTGGGACAGGAGGTTTGATTGGAGATTATAGTGGATAGGAATGATAAACAAAGAAGAAGAATATAAATAATAAGAAATCGGTCGACTGAAAGAGAAGAGCAGCCGCCGTGTAGAAGAAAATTAGGGTTGTTCCTGGTACACTGATACCATGAAACAATTGGATCCTTGATCCATTCCCTCTAGGGGTCCTCCTTAAATAATAATTGTGATCCCGTTATTTTAGGGATGATTACAAATTTGAATGGAAACATTCTATCTATAATATTGATTACATATTTGCTATAAATACAATTATAATATTGTCTATTAATTACATTTGAGTCTTTTGGAATGCCATTTTAAAATGGTAATGAAATTACCTTAATGTCCATCTAGGATGCATTATATAATAGTATCTAGGATGCATTATATAATAGTATATATAAGTGATAATCTAACAAATTATAAAAAATGCACATTCATTACCGAGTAGGCGAGTACCATCCCCTCCATGTTGTTGGTGGAGGGACGTTATACATCTACTCAAGGGGCGTGAAACACCGTGAAAAGGCGATCGTGTTGACGGGCTAATGAACGTGAAATGGGAAGAAGTGTAGGGCCATCCATTGTCTCACGATCGTTTGATTTAAAAAAAAACAGTTTGTTATTTTTATGTATAAAGAAAACAAAACAAGAACTATTTCAACCACATCCAACAACTCATATACAACTTTAACACACCACTCTATGTTATTTCTAACATAAAAATGGCAAGAGGACATTGAAAAAAAGATAAAGATATAGCCTTTTATGAGGCTTGGATTAATGTGTGCAACAACATACCCCTTGAAATCGTATCATTTCGCAATGCATTATTTGACTCATTTGTTAACGTTTAGGTGAAACCAATCACTCCCCGTACCACATTGCTTTGAGATGGAGGGATTTTAGAATAAAGATAGTCAAATTCAACCAACTCTTCATCGTGGTGATGATTTGTGGAGGCAAGGGAACGAAGAAGAAAGAGATTGACCGGCCCTTCGCGAGTACCAAACGCTCTACATTACAAGATTTGAATATGAATCTCTTTACCAAGATAAGGAAAGGGGTGACGATGACTAGAGCAACGGTTTCATGACCCATGGGAGGACGTACGTAAATTGATTTTGAATGTTCTTTTAATTCCACCTTCAATTACAAATAATGGTTTAGGGTTTAGTATATTTATAGGGGTTATTGTGTTTAATTAGGGTTTAACTACTTTTACATAGTGCTTAATGCTTAATTTTGTTTAGCATTATGTGTTGGTAATTCTGATTTTTTTTTATTGTAATTATATTTTTTTATTTATTATAATTTTTATTATTGTTTTTTTAATCAAATGTGCACACATTTTTTTACATAGTAAAAAGAACTAAGTATAAGGTTAGTACGAGTGACTTACCCATTTTATCATTTTCATACATGTTTATTGAAAATTACACTATTGTTACAAACTTTACAAATACTATCAAAAGGTAGATTCGAGATTCAAATTTTACTATGTAAAAAATTGGGTAAGCCACTCGTACTAACCTCATACAAATTCAAATCCTATATTGAAGATTTATCGAATCTAACTTTTGTAAAATCAATTAAATCTTCAATAAAGGATTTGAATTTGTATGAGTCTGTTTAGTATGAGGTAATGAAATGGACAAGAGAATGGAATGGATGACGTAACGAAATACATCAATACCATTCCATGTCTTGTCTGGTTGCTACGTGAAAATGAGATAAATCATTACTTTGTGTTGTTTAATAGACAAAAAAAAGATAAAGAAATTAAATCGGTGATGCCTAGTGGTTAGTGGAGGTGTGTGACGGAGGCAGTGATGGTGGCAGCAGTGGTGACAGTGGTGGCATCGGTGTTGGGTATGTGGCGGCAGCGGTGGTGGGTAGGTGGCGGCGATGAAAGGTGGAGTCGGTGGTGGGTGTCGTCAGGGTCGGCGGTGGTGGGTGGGTGACGGTGGGGGGCATCAATGGTGGGTGGTAGCGGGTGGCGACGATGGCGGTGGGTGGTGGCGATGGTGGTGGGTGGTGACTATAGGTGGGTTGTGGTGTTGTTAATAAAGGTGAAGGAGGGAATAAAAAAAAAACATGATGGGTAGACGGAATGATTTTGAAGGAATGTAATTACTTGTGTGATGGGTGATCGCATTCCATTGACCAACTAAACACTTTATTTTTCATTTCCTCGCAATTGTACATTACTCTATTCCATTACACCTCTCATTCTAGCATATCAAACGTTACCTAAGGTTTTAGAAAAATGATTGTTAATATATCTTTAGAATAATATAACAAGGGTTTTGTAAAAAGTTTTATATTTAAAGTTCTTGGATTTAATTTAGATAACTTTAGATCAATTTTCGTTTCTATATCATACTACCTTTGTCGTGTGTTGCCTTTATTTGTAGAATCGCTAAACTGGTTTTATCATGTCTTATTGTATTAACTTGTTATTGTAGGATCGAATAACGCGAAATCCAACAATCACGGGGTTTATACTAGAGGTGCGGAATCCCTCTAATATGCTTTAATAACAGATACGATAATGAAACAATGACAAATGAGTAATCACAACACACACACGGGTCAAAAGATTATCGTTTAATCACTAAAAACAGAGCACGAGTGTTTACAGAGATCAAATCAGACCTTACAGACCTTGGGAGGGTGTTTGGAGAGTGTGTGAGGCAAGAACTAATGATTAGGGCAATGATTGGGCCTATTTATACCTCCCGGGTACGAACAGCACCAAACTAGCGATTAGCCAACTCATGTGGGGCGAGTAGGGCTAATCGCCAATACAATAGTCCCAATCGCATGAACAGTTACGCGATTAGGGCCCTAATCGCGTGTAACTGGCTCCTAATCGCATGCAGCAACACGAACACACCAAAACGCGTACAAACGTCTCCAAACACCCCGAAACACGTCCAAACAACTGATATACTAGCCTAGGGACATCATGTACTAACAGACTCCCCCTTGGACCAGGCTAGTATACGTACAGACTTAATCAAAAGACAACGTTTATATCAATGGCAAACAACTTTACAGACTTGATAAACATAAACGAATACAACTAAACAAAATAACAAGCAGCATCATCTGTCTTCATCTTTAGCTTGACGTTGTCTTGACCCTTGAGATTCTTGACCAATCGCATCCTGCATGAACTTTGTTGGCGTAGCAAAACTGGATCACCCTTTGAAACTTCATGGCTTGATCGGCTTCAGCTGGTAAGTGCATGATCGGATGTTGGTACAACGTCTCCACGTCCTTCTCTGAGCAATTTATCAACCACATAGGATCCCAAATCCTTATCTTTCTGCACGGGTTCGGACTGTTGCTCAAGACCAATCACTGCTTCAGTGGTTGCTGCATCATAGTGCCAATAATACAGCTTCGAGGTAAAGTCTTGTTCAACTGGAATAATGGGAATCCTTGAAACGCATTTCGGTGGCTTGATCTTATGCTCCCAGATAGGCTTTAAGGTGAAAGGATGAATCTTGTCTGTCTGATACGATCTGGGATACTGAGGCATCAACTCTTTCCATCCCTCTGAGCTCTCTCGCTTCAACTTTGTGTAAAAACCCTTAAGAGAGGCAGATTTCTCTTCATACAGCGGATAGTTGAGACGAACTAAGTCACGAATGTACCAGAATGGCAGGCTCAGAGTGTCTTTGAAATCCTCAAAGTACAATACACCTTCTTGCCATTTTACCCCGAGCATTCTTGTCTGACTCACATACGCCCAGCTTATCACATTGCCAGACATCTTCGACAGTCTTTTCTTGAAGATGGATGCTCGCTCAACTGGCTTTTTCTTCTCTTCGGGTTTGAACCATTGGGGATACCGCTCTCTGATTTTGTCATGTCTTATCTTTACTGCATCAGGAACTTCAGTAGAGTCGGATTTCAACTTTTCTTCGGCCTCACGTATCATATCTTCGTCAATATTTGGAATTCCAGCGCCCGAGTCATTTACAACATACTCAGGGGTCGGCACGCTGGTTCCTTCTTCGAGATCCACTTCGTTGCACTCTGGATGCATCTCAGGAGGAACACTTTGACTTGCATTGGAAGATTCTCCAGATGCAAAGCCATATACTTTAGTCATGTCCTCTGTTGTCATCTCAGGTGGAATCTCTCCTTCTTCCAGATCGTATTCAGGCATGGCAGGAGGTGGGAGCAAGTTGCCTTCGTCATCATATGCAAAGTAACAGTTCAAAGGCTCCACGTCTTCAACAAGAACTATCGCTTTCTTCTTTACTTTATCGCGAAGTTCTTGAATCTTGCTCATCATAGGTGCTGGCTCCCCCTGAGCAGAAGAACCTGCCTTGGGATCATTGCCTTTGCGATCGTGACCTTTCTTCGTTCGTCCCGATGCAGACCCACCTGTTGATCCACCCCCGCCTGTGGCTCCGGGATCACCACCATCACCCTTACCATCATTGTCATCATCGTCATCAGACTCATCATCATCCTCTTCATCATCATCGTCTTCTTCACTATCCTCATCATCATCATCAGCAGCAGTACTAGCTCCAGCTTCCGAACCACCAGTAAGTCTAGGTTGAGTTCCGGTCAACGCATTCAACCTAGTCCTTAGCCTTGTGTTTTGCTTCTTATATTTGGTGATTCGACGCTCGTTGTTCACATTTGCGAGCTGGAGATCACGGTTAGACTGAATCAGCTGCTGATGTGATTCCATGAGCTGCTGTTGTGATTCCATGATCTGCCTGTTCGACTCCAAGAGTTGCTGATTAGATAAAGTAAGAGCGTCGACAGTGGTTCTCAGCTCAGTGTTAGCAGTGATAGTGTCTCCAATCAGTTCCAACATCGCCGTCTCATTTTCTTCTATGTTGGCGTTTTTGCTCTTCATTTCGGCCATTTCCCGTGCTTGGGCGGCCACTATAGCAGTAAGTTCGTTGATTTGGCGCTGGAGTTGTTCGTTGGTTGTTGGAGTCGAAGATGAGGATTGGCTCGAAGGTCTAGCAGCTGTCGATCTTGCTGCTTCTTTCAACATTCGGATTCTGTCACCTATCGGATTAGCGGCCAACTGTGAACCTGTCGCTTCAACGGTAACTGAGACTGGCTCAGTGAAGATTACCGAGGAAGGCATTGACATAGTCACACCCGCAGGCATAGCTGCACTGAAAGAGAGTGGGACAGACGATGTTGCCGCTGTTGTTGTTTCTGTTGCTGCTGTTGTTGTATCTGTTGCTGCTGTTGTTGTTGCTGATACAGAAGAGGAAGCAGGAAGGCCAAAAGTATCTGGGAGTTTCATACGCCTTCCCCTCAATTTCTTAGGCGTCTTCTCAGTCGCAGCTGCCTTTTCTGACATTCTCTTTTGACCCCTACTAACCTTCGTCGCTTTAGTCTTTTGTCTTTTCTGAGGAGGCGGCGTGCTAAGTTCAGCATCAATATCTGCAACAAGATCACCACTAACTGGAGTAAAGTGGGATCTCTTGCAAGCTCTCTCGCCGCAGCCGTGCGGGCTCTATCCTCCTCAAGTGAAAGTACATCGGGCGATTCATCTTCGGTACGCTCTGAGTCGTCATCTTCATCATCAACATCTTCAATGTTAACCGGGCCCTCGTCAATCTTGGCTTTGCCTTTGCCTGAACTGGATGGTTCATCTATATTCAGCAAATCAGTATCAAGCATATCATCATCTTGTCTTGCTTCAGTATCACCCATATTGCCCGGTTCATTGGGTCCCAAAGCAACAGTGGGTCTCCCAATGTTATCATCATCCTTGAATACCTGTCTGTGAATCTGAATATCGTCCTCTGAATCACTGTCGTCATGCCTCCATCTATTACCTGGAGGTGCCACATAGTTGTCTCTCATAGGTAGGCAAACACTCTACGACTTGGAGGATATTCGGACTTTGGCTTATTCTTGTACTGTAACATTCTCTTCATCTCCACTTCATCAATTTTCTTTATATTAATCAGCTCTTCTACCCGTTTCACCATGTTCGGGATCTGATTGTCAAGGATCATCTGCAGAAAGCGAGGATAAACAATAAAGGCATTCTCTGTCGGTTTTCGCAGAATCACTTCCTTGAGGTGATGCATAATCATCCCAGAGAAGTTGAACGGCTTGTTCAACGTCAATGCGACTATCGCTGATGCCAAAATGTCTTTGATTGCATCGAACGTTCCTTTGCGAGGTCCGAGACACTTTAGCACCACGTGCGTCAGATACTTCATTTCTGGAGGAAGACATCCCTTTTGTAGCATCTCCTGCGCACGAACATCACCCGTATACTTCATCCGTAGGAATCCACCTCGTATCAAAATGGAATCGAAAACGATTGGATCGTCTTTATCATCTCCAAATCTGAGAATCTCGCGAATCATGTCTTCAGTGATAAGAACCTCCTTTCGTTGCACCGAGCTTCTGATAGTAGCTGGAATTGTGCTGACGTCGACTCTAGCATTCTGATAGAATTCCTGGAGAATGTTCTTGTAAGCCGCATAGTCTGTAGATATGGCATAATATATCTTTGAGCGCTTCAAGTACTCGATGACGCCTTCAAATCGCTTGCATTCCGGCTTCTTTACAGGTCCGAGAAAGGCAAGACAGTTGTGCTTGTCCGACGTACCGTACTGCATGGTTCTGCAAGTCAAAACACACCACAAATCATTAACGACAGATCAAGGATATGAAAAACGGACAAAAACGGACAAACACTTTGATATCAGCCTGTTATAGGCGATTAGAGCTACTGATCATGCGATTAGCAGATCACAACACACGATTAGACACTTAAATCTCCCTAATCGCTAGACTGTTCATGCGATTAGGGTGTTGGATCAGACAAACGCCTAAAAGACTCACGCGATTAGGAAAGCTAATCGCATGAGACATGCTTTTGATCACCAAACTAGTCAGTTTTGAATAATTATGCTTCGAGTCTGGATTTTGTTGCATTGAATCCTATAACAACCCAACAATAAAACCCCTAAACAATACTTCATTGACAGATTTAAATCATGGGTCAATTAACCGGTTTGTATATTAGGGTTCTTATGCTTTCAAATTTGGGGCTTTTAATTTCTTGATGTTATGGGTCAAAATTTTGCACCAACAGATCCTATAGATGCCGATAATCAAACCCTCAACAACATTTATCATTAAAAACAAGCATTTCAATCCCAATGATTCGAAGACAGAAACGAGGGTTTCAACCAAATAATCACTGATTTAACCCCTTAAACAATGTTGTTAGGATCTGAAAATAAGAGGAATTGTTACCTTTGTATGTAGGATTAAGTTTCTAGGATCAAATGAAATTTTGGCAAGGGTCCGTTTAGGTTCAGATTAGAGGGAAAACGAAGGCACAGTGAACGGTTTTGAAATATTATGAACAAGAAAGAGTTAACTGTTGTATATATACTATCTGCTAATCGCATGATGTTACTAGCGAGTGGGCTTCTACTCGCTTGATCAGAGACACGAGTGAATGCCAATCGATTGTATCAAGACGCGTTTACCCTCTAATCGCCTATAACTCTTCTTCACACCACATAATAGGACAATATGGCTAATCGCTTATAAAAAACACACGATTGGGACACAAGTTAAGCGATTGGCAATGTAATCGCCCTATATGTCACGCGATTAGGCCACTCGTCCAAAATTACATGCGATTAGAACACCAAATGCATCTAGTTTTCACACAAATTACCAAATTGCCCCTGCAGCACCAAATCTCGCATTTTTGACCCGTTAAGGTTCAAAACATGCGTTTTTCAACCCGATTTGACACGCGACTCAGATGATGACTCAGATACTTGAAAAATTTTCATTTTCCACCCTTGTACTTGATAAAAGTACGGTTTTGACCCGGCAAAAACACAAGTTTCCAATTAGTTGTCCATTTTATTTTTCGGCGTTTTATTTTTGAAGAAGTAAGATTACAATGGATTAGGATTCCAACATCGGCAATCAAGAATGATTAACTAAGCTAAACTAAGCATAAATAAAATAAAACGGGAGATCAACTAACTGTACACTAACATATTTTTGCGAGTTTCAACGGTTAGGGAATCATATCAGTGTACGGACATTTCTAAACCCTTATATTTTCAGTTTTCGCTTAAATTACCAATAAGCATCCTACAACAACTGTCGATATTGTTGTCCACCTAAACTCAAAATCAAGTTTTATCGCTAGGCACTTTAGATACGTTTAAGGTAATATTAAGGCTGAGATACAAGGTGTTCCCCGCCACGCGACACATTCCCGTATCAAGTCATGCACAAAGCTTCCTCGTAACCGGTGAGTAAGCTGTTGTCATCCGTATTTTACAAGGAGTGGACTCAGTGGTGATCAGGTCTGCAGAAACGCTGCAACAGAGAGACCAGTGAGATCCAAACCAGGGTTCAAGTCAAATACCGTATATTTGATTTTTCACGGTACGATGCTTTAGGTATATGATTTGATACCTTAGAGCGAATTCTCATTGAGAATAGGGTTTTGGCATATATGAATCTTTTTGCTCTTTTAGGATTCCCGGACGTCTCCTGATCAGAATTTATTCAATTTTTTTTTTGTTTTGTTTTTTTTTTTTTTGGGAAATGACATAGGGGTGTCTCAGTCGTAGGCTGCGACCCCAACGTACGACACGTGTGCCACTCCTATTTATTCTGAGAGACGTCCAGTTCACCCCGGATGAACCAACCTCTTAAAGACCATGAAACCTCGGATTTTGGCATGCTATCAAACGAGATTTCGGTACCAAGACCATATGCCAACGCACGTTGATCCACACATGATTCAGATGATTTAGGTTTATATCACCGTGCCGAACTTGGAAATGATTTTGAGCCTACCGACACATCATTGTAGAGGCTACCTATCAGTTCCAATATTTTTAAGATGATAAGGGTCCAGACAGTCCGACTGATTGGTTAATATCATCTTCCCTTTTTCACCAAAAAAACTCATTTTTGCATTTTTCAAATTTTTTTTTTTTGATTTTGGAATTTTCTGAATGTTTTTGTATTTTTCTGAAATTTTCTCCCCCTAAAAATCTAAAAATTTGCGAAAAGACAATATTTTTGGATTTTTCTGATTTTTGAAAGAAAAATATTTACAAAAACGATTACCGATGAGGATCTAATCCTGCTTAACTTTAATGCCGTTTAAGATTAACAAGTACTCAAAACGAGGACCGTCAAAAGCTTTGGTGAATAAATCGGCACGTTGGTAGTCTGTGTGGATTTTTACCATATCGATAAGTTTCTTTTCATAGCAATCGCGTATGAAATGATACTTAACCAAGATATGTTTCGCCTTGGAATGGTTAACTGAGTCTTTAGCAAGAGCTATAGCGGACTCATTATCACAGTGAATGGGAGTATTAAGAAATTTCAAACCGTAGTCTCTCATTTGTTGCTGTATCCAAAGAACCTGGGAGCAGCAGCTCGATGCTGCTACATATTCCGACTCGCAGGTGGATAAGGCGACTGAGGCTTGCTTCTTGCACTGCCACGAGACTAGTCTTGGTCCCAAAAACTGGCATCCAGCCGATGTGGATTTTAAGTCTGTCTTGCATCCGCCATAGTCAGCATCACTAAATGCGATGAGGTCAAACTTATCGTCATTAGGGTACCAAAGACCTTTGGTCGGACAACCCTTTAGATAACGTAAGATCCTCTTCACAGCAACCAGGTGTGACTGTTTCGGCCTTGACTGGTATCTTGATAGTAAGCATGTCGCG
This sequence comes from Ambrosia x helenae, assembly GCA_030844895.1. Taxonomy (NCBI): domain Eukaryota; kingdom Viridiplantae; phylum Streptophyta; class Magnoliopsida; order Asterales; family Asteraceae; genus Ambrosia; species Ambrosia x helenae. The sequence continues at coordinate 40,176,394 of CM061231.1, read as the reverse complement.
AACATTATATCAGGTCTTGATGCAGTGAGGTACATGAGTGAGCCTATCATAGCTCGATAGAGAAAAGGATCAACGGTTTGTCCTTTCTCGTCAGGCCCAATCCCGTGATTGGTCTGAATCGGTGTGCCTACTGGAGTAGAGTCTTCCATCTGGAACCGGCTCAAGATGTCAGCAACGTATTTTGTCTGGTGGATGAAGATCCCCGACTCTTGTTGTTCTACTTGTAGACCGAGGAAGAATTGCATCTCCCCCATCGAGCTCATCTCAAATTTGTCCTGCATAAGCTTTTCGAATTCCCTGCACATGACATCATTAGTAGACCCAAAAATAATATCATCAACATAAACCTGTACCAGAAGACGATCACCACCCTTTTCCTTGGTGAATAAGGTGCAGTCCACGAGTCCACGTTTGAACCCGTTGGATATCAGATAGTTGCTAAGCATTTGGTACCATTCACGCGGTGCCTGATGGAGTCCGTACAACGCTTTGTTCAATTTGTAGACTTTTTCGCGATGCAGCGGATCCTCAAAACCCGGTGGCTGAGCAACATACACCTCTTCCTTCACGACACCATACAGAAAAGCACTTTTCACGTCCATTTGATACACCTTAAACCGTTTGTACGAAGCGTAAGCTAAGAACATCCGGATAGCTTCAAGGCGCGCAACTGGAGCGTATACTTCGTTGTAATCTATTCCTTCGATTTGACGGAAGCCGAGGACAACTAATCGAGCCTTGTTTCTTATAATCACCCCGCGGTCATCCCGTTTACATTTGTAGACCCACTTTGTTCCAATCTTTTTCGAGCCTGGAGGTAAGTCAACTAAGTCCCACACTCCTAGCTTTTGGAACTGCTGAAGTTCGGCTTGCATAGCTTCAATCCATGGTTCTTCCCTCAGTGCCTCTTGCACAGTTCTTGGTTCAGTTTGAGAAACATACAAGGCGAAGGACCAATCGTTCTGATGACCTGCTTTTCTGATTTCCGAATAGAGTGCCAGAGTACCTGTATTGTCACTTGAACTAGCATTTCTGAGCTGACTGCGCGTCATGACTCTGCTAGTCGGATTACCAATCACATTTTGCATCGGATGAGTGTCGTGAATCCGAGATTCCGGATGTGCCGGCACTGGATCATCCGAATGCAGATTTAGGTTCTCCAAACCTTGAGATAGATTTGTCTCAGCTGCGCTTGAACTAGAGGGAGCAGCGGGTTGCATATTAAAACCGGAGAGATCGATCCGAAGACCTATCCCTGGAGCTGCTGAAGAAGAAGGACCAGCTTGATTGTTTCCTGTCGGATTAACTGGAGCTGTAGTGGTAGATTCACCATTTCCAGCTTGTTCCTCAGTGAGAGTTTCATGAGACTCTGCAAAATCGTCGTCGGAAGATGAAGATTCGAGAACCTCTGCTGACGCTTCCTGAAAAACTTCCTCAACTTCTGCTGCTGCGGTTTTATCGGGGGGACCCGTGGATGCAGAGGCATCAGATGGAGCAGGCGCAGGTGCATTAACCACGATCGGACGCATTAGCGGAGAGCTAGCTGCGTTTTCACATTCGTAATACATTTGCGCTACAGCATCATCCACCAAATTCTCCACGTTGAAGGAATCAAATAGACTCTTATAGTCGAACAACCAATCAGGTCCAACACCAGGTGCATTGGCAGTATAACGCTGAACATCGACATTAAGCCAATCTTCAACGTTGTTGGTTCTTTTGTTGTACACTCTTTTGTTGGGAGTGCTGTAACCAACAAAGAAACCTTCTTCTGCCTTTGCACCAAACTTCCCATCGGGATGTATCATGGTGCATGGAGCTCCGAAAGGTTCCAGAAACTCTAAGTTCGGTTTCCTTCGGTTCAGAAGCTCGTAAGAGGTTTTTCCAAGCTTCTTTACCGTTAGAACCCTATTCAGAGTATAACACGCGCAGTGAACTGCCTCGTTCCAGAAGATCACAGGCAAGTTCGAGTCTGCGAGCATAGTTCTGGCTGCCTCAATAAGAGTCCGATTCTTTCTTTCTGCAACCCCGTTTTGCTGAGGAGTGTATGGCGCTGTGAATTCATGATGAATACCTTTTTCTGCACATAACGCCTCCATAGCGTGATTCTTGAACTCTGTTCCGTTATCGCTTCTGATCCTACGGATCTTTAGCTGATATATATTTTCCAATTTAGTAAACAGATTCTTCAAGTAATCAAAAGTTTCACTCTTGTGCTTCATGCACACAACCCAAGAAAACCTAGAATAATCATCCGTAACCACTAAGCAGTATGAGTCACCGTTCTTGCTCTTTCGATTGACTGGGCCAAACAGGTCCATGTGCAGTCGTTCGAGAGGTAGACTAACTGAGTTTGTCTTCTTAGGCTTGTGAGACTTTCTTTTCTGCTTCCCTTTCTTGCATGAGACACAGACATCGTTTAAATGAAAATTCTTAACAGAAACACCTTCCACTAGTTGGTTCTGGACCAGATGGTTCATTTTCCTCAAGTGGATGTGCCCCATTCGTCTGTGCCACATTATCGATTCCTTCTCTGTCGCCTTTGACAGAAAACAAGTGACTTGACCTTTCGCTGTCATTGCTCGGCTCATGTCCAGGACGTATAAGTTGTTGACCCTGGGAGCTGAGATCATGACCCACTCTTTCGGTATTTTGAATCCAGGCTTCAGAATGAAACATGCGTTGTCATCAAAGAACACAGTGAACTTCTTGTCACATATCTGCGAAACGCTCAGCAAGTTGTGGTCTATCTGTTTAACAAAGCTTATCTTTTCAAAGCTTACTATACCGTTGCTCATACTTCCTTCCTTTGTTATATAACCCCCTTTATTACCAGCAAAGGCAACATACCCCCCATTGATATTCTTTATGTCAAAAAGCAGGGATAAATCGCCTGTCATGTGCCCTGAAGCTCCACTATCAACAATCCATAGGCTGCTGATAAGGCCCTGTGGAACTCCCTGCACAAACATTCAAAGTTCAGTGGTTAAGGGGGACCCAAGCCTTCACGGTCTTGGGTCTACCAACTTCATCTAACATCGGAAAGTCAACCCATCTCCCATTTGGTGTTGGAGTTGTTTCCGATGGTACAGCAGTGCCTTTTCCAGCAGATGACTCTCCTCCTTTGGTTGGTGACTTGGGTCTCCAAATCTGTTCAGGTTTCTTTGGCTTGGGCTTCTTCTTTGCCTGTGGGCTAGAAGGTCCAGCCTTGGATTCCTTTGGAGGAACAGATTTTGGATCCACTTCAGAATTAACTGTGCGTGGAGCAGCTTTGGGGTTGCCCTGCGGTTTAGCTGCAGCCTTTGCTGGTGGCTTAGGCGCTGCTTCAACCTTTGGAGGAACAGTGCTCCCCCTCAGCTGTGGACCCCTGCCATCAACTGGCTTTTGGTTCATAGCAATTTTGTTGCGGTTATCATAAACAACCTGCTTTCCCTTTTGTTTCTCTGAGAGTTTAGGAGAAACAGGTTGCTTGGATTTGCTAGAACTGGGAGGATCATCCACTTTGATCCTTTCTCGTCTCAATTCAGGGCACGCAGCAACTAAATGCCCACGTTCCCCGCACTTGTGACAGGATCTATATTCTTCAAACTTAGGAGATTCGGGTTTGGTCTCCTTTTTGTTCCTTTTGTTAGATGGAGCGGCAAATGAGTTTTTATGTTTTAGATCCTCAAGACATCTTCTTTGCTGATCGACTTGAGGATCGTCATTTCTTTCAGTGCCGCTCGATCTAATGAACTCAGTCACATGCTTTTTCGGACCGTTTCTTTGAGCTTGATTTTGAGGATTAACGGTGTTCGACTTTTGATTTTTCTTGTTGTTTTCATTAGGCTGATTTCCCTGATCCTTTCTACCCTTACCCTTACCCTTGTTTTTACTCCAGGTTTCCTTTTCTACGGTAATGACAGATTCTTGCCAAATTTTGGCAACAAGACCAGGGGCGATACATCTGAGAGGGACTTCCTCATCAGCATGCACCCTTTCAGACCCTTTTAACTTATAAAACACCTTAATCCTCCTACCATCCTCGGTTTGCACTTTCGGTTCCAGTTCACTCAAGGTTTCAGTGGTAATGATATGATTCTCAAGAGGAACATCTATAGTTTTAACCGGTGCATACCTAGGAGGTTCATCGAGCTCATCATCCGAAGTGTCAGTGTCATATACACTGATATCATCAGCTTTCTCACACAAATTGACAGCTTTAGCAGGAGTAGCAACCTTAGTGACTTCAGCAGGTTTAGCTGCTTCAGTAACCTTGGCCGCCTCTGCAGCTTTTGCTGCCTCGGCTGCCACGTCCACAAGTTCCTCCTTCGGCAAGACATCAAAATTGTGATTTTCGAATCTCACCGGAGGTGGACATTGAGAGTATTTGGGACTGGTGGAGAAGCCTTCCTTGTCAGAGTGTTCAACTATGTGATCAAGGACATACTTGCAGTTTAAATAACTCTCAAGCTTTTTCCTGATCTTTTCATAGTCACAGTTAACAATGGCCAATTGTTTCTTAGTGTCTTCGACCTCATTGATGTAATTATTTATAGCAATCTGTTTGTTAGCTAAGGTTTTTGACAGTTCAGAAACATCCTTTTTATAATTTTCAATTGTACTAAGAAAATTTTTCTCCTTTTGTCTCAAGGAATCAATTGACCTTTGCAACGGACCAACATCAGCTTTTAAATTCAGATTTTCTTCAGTTAATTCTTTAATTCTGAATTTCAACTGATTACACTCTACACAATCTAATTTTGAATCAGAAGAAGAACTTACCTTGTTCGACGATTCAGTAATGGCCATCAATGCATAATGAGCTGCTGTCTTCTGAGCTCCAAAGAATTCGCCGTAGTTCTTCTCTGTGCAGTCAGCATCCACAAGAAACGATCTTTTACCGATCAATGCATCTGCTTCAGCTAACAGAACCTCCAAATCTTCTCCACTATCAGAATCGCACTCCGAGTCACAGTCAGACACCTCGGTTTCAGAAGTGATGATGTCAGACTGACTCGAAGTTTCTTCAACTTCGGCTGGTGCTTCAGACGCTTGTTGAGCAAAACAGGCTGCACCACCTTGAGGAGCTTCATCTCCGATGATCAGATGGTTCCAGTTATAGCCTTCATCAGCTTGAATAACCATGGCTTGACCTTGATTGTTGTTTGCAGGCGGCCTCTGGTTCTGATTCTGTTTGTTGACTGGGACAATAGCACGCTCAGTATTAGGTTGACCCTGAGCTTGCTGTCTCTGATTCTGATTAGCTCTGTTGTTGTTGAAGGGATTCTGATGTCCTTGCTGCTTAGGTCGGTCACATTCCCTTGCAAAATGCCCTTTTGTGCCACAGTTGTAGCATGTGACCTTTGTTTTGTCGAACCCAAACTTGGTGTTATTATTGATCAAGACATCTCTCCTTCCCGTCCTGTCCATGTATTCCTTTGCCCTTCTCACCACACTTGCGAAGTGCCATTGTATGTCTATCAGATCCATGTCGTCCTTATCAATCTGCGAGTAATCCTCCTGTGTAAGATGAGGATTCCCGATCTGTCCAGCAACCAGTCCACTATAGGAGTTTACCAAAGTCGACAGTAGAGCCATGTGTTCTTGAGCTAGCTCTATAGTCACCTTTCCTAAACCCGCGGTGTTCAGCTGCTCTGGGACTGTATTGGTCTGATAGCCACCTTGATTAGAACTAGAAGCACCTCCATATCCACCATAACTTGTAGTTGGAGCTCCGCCAAAACCTGCAGAAGAGGGTCCACTAAAGTTTGCAGTTGCCTGCGCTGGTGCTGCAAGATGAGAAAACGGGTTAACACCAAACTGGTTAGTATTATAATTCAAAGGATACGGGTTTGGTCCAAAAGGATATGTAGGAGGAGGAACATCAGCTGGGGGACCATAATTGTCGAACGCATAGACTGGGTCCGGGTTAACCACAAAAGCAGTTTGTGGTTTGGTGCCACCCACACTGGTGTCCTGAAGAGGATTCCCATAATAGATGCTGGGATTCTGTGGAATGAGCGCCTTGTTTGCTCTCCTGATCTCCTCTATCTCCTTGTTCTCCAGCTCGGTAATGAACTCGTTGATGGAGAGAGTCTGATATGCATTGTTTGACTTTAGAATATCCAACCATTGATGCCAGTGAGGAGGTAGCGCCTCAGCAAATCTTTCTACAAGGTCCGCAGATGAATATAAGACCCCGTACTGATACATTTCTGACATCAGATGGTAGTATCTAGCCGTCAAATCCCTCAGAGATTCGTTCCCAATAGCATTGAAGTTCTCGAACTCCTTCTTGAGCTGATCCATTTTAACCTTTCGCGTCTTCATATTACCCTCATTTCGCTCAGCCAAGGCTAACCAAAGCATCTGTGATGTTGTGCACTGAGCGAATTGATGAAGGATGTCCTTTGGAAGAGCTTGCTTCAATGCCGCCATCGCCTTCTTCTCATAGTTGTATTTCTTTCTCTGATCTTCATTCATGTCTTCAATTGAGATCGGAGTAGTGGAATTCTCAACCAACGGTCGACTGTACCCTGTCTCGATAGCTGACCATACAAGACCGTCGATGCCCTCGACATACGTCTAAAATCTGCCCTTCCAACCATGGTAGTCGGACATGTACTGCAGCTTCGGTGCCCTGTTAGAACTACCCGTCTCTAAGTCACTCATGAGTACGGAAGACAGATGATTTGTCTGAGAGTTTGCAGCAGCCGCGAGTGCCCACGGATTCGTGTTCACCATTTGCTGTTGAGCAGCTAGCGCCCACGGATTGATTCCGGCAACATTCGCTTGCATTTGCGATTGCTGCATCCGTTGCGCGTTTCGTTCTGCTGAGAACTGCCAAGGGTTCGTGGGTACATTAGATTGATTGTTCATTTGTTGATTATACTGAGGTCTCGGTTGACTCAGATGTCCCCACGGGTTCGCCATATGTTAAGGTATGATAATAGTCCGATACTTAGTCAAATTTTATGTTCCAGAACCTTTCAGGCAATTAGGTTTATAATTGTATGTTATATAGGCGATTATAGGGCTACTCGTGTAAACAATGGAGCGATTTGGGCTAATCGCTAGTGTTTTTATGCGATTAGGGTTTTGGAGTGACGAGGGTATGGTAGGCGATTAGGGCTAATCGCTAGTAAGCAATTAGGCCTAATCGTGTGAGGAAACAGGCGATCTGATGCTAATCGCGTGAAACTAATAGCGATTAGGGGCTAATCGCTAGCAAAACCCTAATCGTGTGAAAGGTTGTGCGAGTAGGACTGCGTAATCGCCTGATCTGATCTGTAGCCGCACTTTTGCTCAAAAATCACCTATTTTGCCTCAAAATCTTATCTAAAACATTATATTTTGATCCCAAATGATTAGACAAGTTACCAAAACAGTTTTAGAGCAAACCCTAATAAAAAACACTTGTTTTTAACCGTAAACACACACCAAGATATTGAAAAAGATGGGTTTTTGACAAAAACTCAAAGTTTCAAAATAAGAACAGGTTTTTGCTTAAAAATCTGAACTTTTACACCAAAAACAACCTGTTTTTGCTCGTTTTTGTTATTAAAACACCCGTGATAAGAGCCTCGGCTCTGATACCACTTGTAGGATCGAATAACGCGAAATCCAACAATCACGGGGTTTATACTAGAGGTGCGGAATCCCTCTAATATGCTTTAATAACAGATACGATAATGAAACAATGACAAATGAGTAATCACAACACACACACGGGTCAAAAGATTATCGTTTAATCACTAAAAACAGAGCACGAGTGTTTACAGAGATCAAATCAGACCTTACAGACCTTGGGAGGGTGTTTGGAGAGTGTGTGAGGCAAGAACTAATGATTAGGGCAATGATTGGGCCTATTTATACCTCCCGGGTACGAACAGCACCAAACTAGCGATTAGCCAACTCATGTGGGGCGAGTAGGGCTAATCGCCAATACAATAGTCCCAATCGCATGAACAGTTACGCGATTAGGGCCCTAATCGCGTGTAACTGGCTCCTAATCGCATGCAGCAACACGAACACACCGAAACGCGTACAAACGTCTCCAAACACCCCGAAACACGTCCAAACAACTGATATACTAGCCTAGGGACATCATGTACTAACAGTTATAAACTTTGTGTTTGGAAAAAATAACATAATAAATGATCATGTTTTTGTCTAGCGAACTCGTTAAGTCACCGTGTCTTATCGTGTCGTGTTTGACACGATATGTCAAGCCTAGTGTTTGCTCCAAATTATAAATTTAAGAGAAGAAAGAAGTTAAGACATATATTTAAAGAAAAGTTTAGTGTTTGCTCCAAATTATAGGGTAGAGTTCCTGTACAAAGTGTGTTTTTTGTAAGAAGGATAAGAAGTGTTTTGGACCATTAGATCTATAGATGGATGATTGAGATTAAATGGATGGCAAAACTGTAATTAGTGTGATAATTAAATTAATTAATTATATGTTTCAAGGGTATAAGAGTAAAATGAGTAATTATTTTAAAAGTTTTCCTATTATTTCTCATTTTCTTAAGTAAATTCCTTTTATATCTCCTCTCTCTCACACACAAACCACACGTTGCTACTTTTTCTATATCTTTATCTCTCTCTCCCTCAAACACAACAAACCCCTACAATCATAAATTAATTAATTTTATTAAGGCCACCAAGTTGCTTCAGCAACAGCAACTAGATTTAGTTGTTTTATTTGCCCAATGTTATTAATACTGGTTGGAAGAAGAGTAAGCCCATGGCAAACCTAATGATAATGGATTATATAAGCCAAAGACAACTCAACAGGTCGAAGAAAAAAGTGATGCCCTTCGATTTATCCTTCCAAATTCGTCTTCAAGTTTCCTTTCAAGTTATGGTGTTTTAACACCTAGAATTATTGCGCTACTATTCACGTCACGATGTTTTAAGATCTGTAATGATTGTGTTGCGATTCAACTCATAGTGTATTAACATCTTGAAGCATGTATTAAGATTCAAGTTATGGTGTTTAATATTCGGAAGGTTTGTATTACAATGTGGTGTTATATATTCATATTTATGTGTTTTATATTCATATGGTCATATAAGTTAGTTTTATTTTTGTACACTTTAAAAATTTGTAATTGGTAAAACACTATGTAAGATTAACACTCTTTACAAGAATATAATAAAACACCAAAGGTTTTATAAAAAATAACTAAAAATCTATCTTAAATATAAAACACCACATGTTGATTGTTAAACACTATGCTCGTCTGGCGACGACGGTGATCGGAGCCACTAGCGATGGCGGTGGTGATGAGGTGCCCGGATCTTTCTCTTTCTCCTCTCTCTCTCTCTCTTTCTCCATCCCTCCTTTCTCTCTCTCTCTCTCTCTCTCCCTCTTTACCTATGTTTATGCCCTCTCACATCTCTTACCATAATTATGATTTTAATCTTTATTTAATATGTCAAATTTACTAAATTGCCCAAAGACCATGTGCCACGTGTCGCAACCAAAAGCCTTCTCACCCTTCTCACACATTTTGGCCTTTGTACAGGAACCTAAACCCCAAATTATATATTTTGGTTGCTATGGAGCTTGTTGAACATTTTCTTTTCGAGTTATATTACGAAATTATCTGTTATTCTTTTATATGGTATGTTATAACTTTTATGACTAACATAGTAACATTTCTAGATATGTTTCCACCTCGGTAGATACGAACGGCAAGCTTAGTGCTGCCGCAGGAGATCCTTTTCATGACCCCACTTTATACTGTAGTCTTGCAGGGGCACTTCAGTATCTCACATTCACCAGGCCGGATATTTCCTACGCTGTCCAACAGGTTTGTATGCACATGCACTCTCCTCGGGTTGATCACTGGAACGCTCTAAAGCGCATTATTCGGTACATAAAGGGTACTGCGGACTTCGGCCTCACTCTACACGGTTCCGCTACTCAGTCTTTAGTTTCCTACACTGATGCAGACTGGGCTGGATGCCCTGATACCAGGCGCTCCACCAGTGGATACTGTATTTATTTTGGTGACAACCTCATTTCCTGGTCCTCTAAGCGTCAGTCCACAGTATCTAGATCCAGTGCCGAGGCAGAGTATCGCGGGGTTGCAAATGTGGTCGCTGAAATCTGCTGGTTGCGCAATTTGCTACTTGAACTAAATAATCCCTTATCACGCGCAACCATTGTGTATTGTGATAATGTCAGCGCCATCTACTTATCCGGCAATCCTGTTCAACATCAGCGCACCAAACATATCGAGCTGGACATCCACTTCGTTCGTGAACAAGTACAGAAAGGTCAAGTGCGGGTGCTTCATATTCCTTCTCGATACCAGATTGCCGATATCTTCACTAAAGGCTTGCCCCATATTCTCTTTGAAGATTTTAGAGACAGTCTCAGCATCCGGTCTCCTCCCGCTTCGACTGCGGGGGTATATTAGCATTGTATATTTGGTATAATTGTAAAATCATAATTGTCATAATTGTGCATTTATCCCTTCCATATTTATAGGGACAATTTGTATTATAAATGTTTGGTAAATGAATGAGAAAGGCAAGGGATTATACTCTTTCAGTAACTATTCAATACCAGCTCACTGAAAGCTTGAATCGAACTCATCTTTTACAAACTCAAGCGTAAATTACACCTTATTTTATAAACAAACTCGAGCTTCATGTATCGACATTGACTTTGCATAAAATACACGAGGCATGTCTCGAACTAAACAAGCATGTCTCGAACTAAACTCAAGCTTGAAAATAATAAACAACCCAAAATAATGTTTTAAGAAATAATATTAGATTTAAACTTGGCTTAACTTGTTGAGTTGTGCGTTTAAATCATAAACACATATAAGTATAATGTATATAACATAGGATTTATAGTATAAAAAATAGAAAAGGGCGACGGTTTAAAACTTTGGGCAACTTTTATTAATATTTAGCTATTTGTAGATTGTTTAGAAATTCAAAGATCATTTTTATATCATCTCGTTATTGTTTCATAAAAAAAGGAGAGAAGATACTTTTATACGTGGCTTTTATCGTATGGTACTTTGATTGTCTTATGATTTATGTTTACGTTTGGCAGAGTAACATGGCATGTGGAGTTTGACAGCCTCGACGACAGCTTCCTCGTGTACACATGGCACTCAATACTTGCCAGCCCCTTTTGTGTTATTGTTTGCACAATAGCATCGTTTTGTTTAGTTGAGCTAATATATTTTAAGCTATATGCTAATAGGGGAAAGTTAATTTGAGAACACCTATATTTCGTGCGAACCGTAAGAACGGCATCTAAAACCATTCAAATTCAAAATTTATTTTTACACTTGTCTTTATTACTAAAATACAATCCCCAAAACACAATTTACGCGTAAAAATTCAAACGTATACGAAAATAATTTGTTTTTACACATGTGTAAATTTGCTGTTTATACATGTGTAAACTGTTTCATTTACACATGTGTAAAAAGTTAATTTGAAAGTGTTTTTGCAAGAAAAGATGGATTATTTGAAAAGAAAATTCATTTATTAATGTTGTATTTTGATTATAATGGGATTTGTATTAAAAAAATTTGATTTTGATTGATTTTTGTACTTGTTCTCACGGTTCTCACAATATTTATCGTTCTCAAGATAACCCTCCCCTATGCTAATATATATATATATATATATATATATATATATATATATATATATATATATATATATATATATAGACGAAGGATATTTTGGAAACCCCTTCCAGTTAAGAAAACCTTGAAAACCCACATCTTGACCATCAATTCTATAAGATCAATGGTTGTGATTTATTTGAAATATTTTAATAATAAACTTGATAAATAAAGTTACAAAAGGGCAATTTAGTCCAAAAACAATGTTAGTACTCTTTCCCCTCTCTCTTCTTTTAGTTTCTCTCTCCTCTCTCATCTCTCCTCTCTCATTTCTCTCTCATCTATTTGGAAGTATGCTGATTGAAAAAAAACACTTACAAAAAAAATCATGTCTTTTTTGAAAAAAAGTTAAATCATCTAAAAAAAAAGAACATTCATTCATTAAAATTAACTAAAACTAGTATAAACAAAATGTTATACAAATATCTAAAAATCCTAAGAAAAAAAAAAACGTATGTTTTTTCCGTTGTAAGACATGTATCATATGTTTTGACGACTTGTCTCACCAAAAACATATGATTTTCACGAGTTATCTCACTAAAAAACATATAGCAATATTATAACCCAACAACAAAAACATATGTTTTCACGAGTTATCTCACTAAAAACATATAATAAAATTATAATCCAACAACAAAAACATATGTTTTCACGAGTTATCTCACTAAAAACATATAATAAAATTATAACCCAACAAAAAAATATATGTTTTCACAAACTTAACTCACTAAAAATTTCAAAATTATCATCCAAACAACAAAAAAAATATATGTGTTTTAGATTAAAAAAATAAAACTTTGATAAAAAAACGAATTGTAAACATGAATCCAAACAACACAAAATTATCTCACTAAAAAAAATTATGAATCCAAACATGAACTATGAATCCAAATTGTTAAACAAACCTTAAATACAAAATGAATAACATTAATCTTCTTCGATTCACCATTATCCAAACAAAAAAAAAATACCAAAATTCTTCAGATCTAAAAGACGACGGCTCGTGCAGAAACAATTGTAACTTTCTTGCTTTGGGTAGTTGTATCAAGTTCAGAAACTGTTGTACATTTCTTTTCTTGATATGAGATCTGAAGATACGGACCGTAATTGGCCAAACCGACCACACACAACACGAAACCAACACAACAACCGTCACAGCAATAACCACCCAAACCACACCGTCAAATGGAGGTATGCGTGGGTTTGGGTTTAGGATGATTAGAAAAGATGAAGGGTTGTGGGTTCAAATGGTGGTGGGTAGAAAAAAAACTTACAGATCTGGTGAATGGTGATGGAATGAAGAATGTGAGACATAGGTTGCAGAGATGATAATTGTGGTTTTCTGATATGGTGGATTTGTGTTTGCTGAAGAAAATATGAGAGAGAGATAGAGTTTAGTATTTGATAGAGATATGAGAGATTTATTGTTGAAGAGAGAGGGAGAGGTGTACTTATGGATGTGCCAGGGGATCAAGAATGATATTATAGAAAAATAATGTACCAAAAATACCCTTGAACACAAATTACAAAATAGAGACGTGGAAGATTGTATACCATTCATTTGGGTTTCATGGGTTTGCTCAACTAAAGGTGGTTTGCAATTTAGAATTCCCCTATATATATATATATATATATATATATATATATATATATATATATATAGAGGGAAATAGTAAAATGAGAACTTACTTGAGTTGGAAAAACACCGAAACCATTTATAGCCATTGATCTTTGATGATATAATGGTTAGTATTGTGTCAAATAAGTTTTTTTTGTCTTTATCCACCCATTTGCAATGTTATGTTAGATTGAATTACAAGTTTTGTCCTTTAGGTTTATACCCGATTGCAAAGAATGTCCTTTAACTTTAAAATTGATTAGTTTTGTCCTTTATCTATCAAAATCATGCACGTTATGTCCTTTATGCCTAACTCAGTTAGTTTTCTTCGTTAAATCATGTCACGTGACCTACACATGAGGGCAATATTGTAATTTTACCCTCCTCTTTCTCCCTTCTCCCACTTACCACCACCACCACCATCCACACCAGACCACCACCTGCCGCCGCCTTACCATCAATAACCTTCGACTCATCAACATCACAAGAACCATCAAGCTTATAATATCATCATCATCAGCATCTTCACTGTGAACCCCTACGGCCATAACCCATGTCCAGAATCACAGACCCGTCGTTGACCTCAATCAGAACCTAGATCCGGACTCCTGTCCTTGACCCGAACCCACATAAAGTTCACACAACCCCTAACATTGATTTACCTAACCATGATTAGTAAAAGAGAAGGAAAATAGGTGTCAACTGGACTTACTAATCGGGTCGGACCCCATACCCGAGCTCAACCGTCATCAGCTTAATAATCATCATCGTCACCAATTTCTTAGCCTACAAACATCACCACCGCTGTACACGACGCCGTCGTCCGTCATTTTTATCGGAACAGGGAGGGGAGCCGGCCTGAGGCCATGGCCAACAGTTCCCCTCCTCCTTCTATTCTCTCTCTAGATCTGATCTGGTCCCTCTCTCTCTCTCTTTACGATTTTCTCTCTCTCCTCTGTTACTGTTTCTCTCTCTCCGGTTCTTGTCTCTTTCTCAGTTAGATGGGTGTGGGTGCAAAATGGTTAAGAGGTGGGGGCTTAGTTGTTGCTGTGATTGCCGCTGGTGACGGTGACCGGAGCTCCTCTTCCGGTTCCTCTCGCTGTCTCTAGTCATATGTATATGTGTGTTTGTTGTGTTTGGTGGACAGACAAACAGGAGCACAAAAAATGGTTTGTGGTTTTTATAGTGGGGTTAGGTTAATGGTTTTTATAAAACCATTTGTTATACAAGGTGGGGCTGGAAGGTGTTGGTGGTGGGTATTGCAGGGGGATGATAGGGGGGAGACAAAGGTATGTGTGTGTATTATAGAATGTGGTGGTGGATTGGAGGTGGGTTTTTGCAGGAAATTGATTAGCGAAGGGGGATGAAGGAGATAAAGGGTTTTTGTTTTATTTATTAACATATTTTAAATAAAATGATAAAAAGACTAAATTACCCCTTGAGTGATCAGATTTAACGGAGAAAACTAACTGAGTTAGGCATAAAGGACATAACGTGCATGATTTTAATAGATAAAGGACAAAACCAATCAATTTTAAAGTTAAAGGACATTCTTTACAATCGGGTATAAACCTAAAGGACAAAACTTGTAATTCAGTCTAATATTTATTAATTTATAATTTTAATCTTTATCTCTATCTCTATTATTTATTTACTATATATATAATAAATAAAAATCTTAAGATTATCTTAATTATCTCTCGTATAAAATAATATTATTAGATCATAATTTTACGTTTAGCTCTCATTTATTTTTTAACTAATTCTTTTATATTTTCACTTGTTAAAACCATTTAATATTTTATTGATCATACCTCATGTAATATTAAATTTTCTAACGTAATGATAAATAAAACAACAAAAAACTGTTATAACTTATGTGATACACAACTTTTAATGAATTTTTACACTAAATGAAAATGTAAATGATAGTTTTGTTTTCATTTAGGGCAGAATATGTTAAAATCAGTCGTCTCTAAAAAAACAACACTTTAAAAACAACTGTCTCAGTGGCGCTCTGCAATGGTTGCTTCTGGTTCTGTTGCTCATCCAAACAAATATTCTCCATTTAATATACATTTTTATTCTTATTCAATAATTAAAATTGTCGTTTTCTCATATTATAATTCATTAATTTCTATACTACATTATAATCATATATTTTATCACTTAATATTAGAAATGTCTATCACAAAAAGATCTTGGAATATAATCTAGTATTGGTATAAAAAAAACTCAATTCATAAAATTTAAAATAACTCTATTAGGCATTAACTTAGTGATATAAAATATTTTATCAAAACCTTGTACTAAATCAAATACTTTTAAACAGTGTTGTTATAAACAAAATATAAAAGTAACAAGTAAACAAAATCAACAATTATAATAACAGAGAAATATAATGACAACACACATACATATATAAATCTCAAGTGTAACATGTACACCAATGATTGTGGTGTGTCATCTTAGTAAAAGACAAAAACTAGTGACATGAGTCTAATTCTAATTCTAAATTTCTAATATAGAAAGATACTATCTTAAAATTAGGTTATATGGTATGCGAGCAACCTTCCTTAACTCTCATTAAATGCTACATTAGCGTCACATCATTTCTTATTTTTCTCTCTCAAAGTTTAGAAATGGTTTCCTCAATTTCACATTCCCCCTTCTCCTCTGTCTCTCTCTCTCTCTCATTGTACCATCAGCTTCCCTCCACCAATAAAGAGCATCGGTACAAACGGTGAGATATCACCTAACTTACCGATTTAATATGGGGGGCGATGTTCCCGATCGAGGAAATGGCCACATCACCCCACCGAGTGAAGTCCCCGAGACCACACCATTTGATTTTATTAATGAACTACGTGTCTTTTGAATTGATTTAATTTCAGAAACAATACATCAAATCTTGTCATTATTTGTTTGCTATTAAGTATAGAGGTGTGAATTTTTGATAAGCCGCGAACCTAACATTACATCTGTGGGTTTGGCATTTAGTCTAACTGGGTTCGGGTAAGTTTTTAGTTGAACCCACAAACTCCTTTAGTTATGTAAAAAAGAACTGAGTCGACCACTAGAACTCCTAGTCTTAGAGCCAGAAAAGGATAGGTTTACTTTTTATTCACTTGAATTCAAACCCCCATCCGACAAACTCGTTTAGTTATGTAAAACCCAACAGGTTAACCCGATAAACCCATTTCTATTATATATATATTTAAAATGTGTTTGTTAAGTTTGACATTTTATGTTATAATTATAACTTGATATGTGAAAAACATAAAAGTAACAGAAAAATGTGTTAAAACAGGTCGTGTTCGGGTCAATCTACGAATATTCATGTTCTGTCCGATTCATATGTCGACACAATATATGGGTTTAGGTCGTGTTCAAGTTCGTATAAATTTTTCAGGTTCAGGTCGGGTTGGACCCACCAACCCGCAAACAAGACCTGTTTAACACCCCTGATTAAAAATGCAAAAAGTCCTAAACTTAAAGGTCCTTTCTGAAAACATTCCTCCTATAAATACTCCTATGTTCTTGCAATGTTGAATTATTCCAGTATTACTTTCATCCTAAAGCCATGGAGGCTGATAAAGCATCCTTATTACCAAAGAGAAGAGACATATCTCGAACAAAATCGAGTGCTCACGACGAGTTACATAGCTTTCGGTCATGGCTTAGATGGATGTGTGTTGATCAATCAACAGGATACACATTTTGCTTGTCTTGGTTGGTGTTCATTGTCTTCACATTTGTCATCCCTGCACTCTCCCATTTCTACCTCGCGTGTAGTGACTGCGATAACCGACACGCGAGGCCTTACGATACCCATGTCCAGTTGTCCCTCAGCACCATTGCCACACTTTCGTTTGTTTGCTTGTCCCAGTTTGTAAGGGTGTATGGGCTGCGTAGGTTTTTGTTCTTTGATAAGCTTTGTAATGAAAGCGATACAGTTCGCCAGGGTTACACCGAACAACTTGATGTACGTCCTCTTTTTTCTCCTTTTATCTTGTAATGTTGATTATGCGTATGTAAATCCAGACGAACCGTGTCGCTTTTATTATAAGCTTTGTAATGAAAGCGACACGGTTTGCCATTTTACACTAAACAAAATCCATTAGTATTATGACTATAACTATTATAAAAATAAACAAACCAAAACTATTGTAGCAAAATGACTTGTTTTAAATGGTTATTGGGGTTTATTTTTTTTTTATTATATATATGTAAAAGGTATTAGTCAGCGCCCATATTACTTGGTCATCATATATTTGTATAAAGATAATAGGAAGGAGCATTATTATAGGAGGTTAGTTACGAGTCAAGATATTATATATCTGTAATTTGTATCTTGGGTTATCAATGAGAATTATATAAAACAGATTATTCGTTTTGAAAAAACAGGGATGAAGCTGCTTATAGATTATTGCGTTTTGGTAGCCTAAAAAACTGATAATCTGTGTTTTCAAAACGCAATCCAAACACTGAAAACTGATTGTCTGTTGAAAACGCAATAATCTAAAAATCAGATTCAAAACACAATCCCAAACACCCTCTAAAAGGAAGAAAAAAATATTTTGGGCTCTGTGTGGTCGCCAACAGGCACACCGCACACCCTTAGGGTCGGCCCTGGATTCTGATACGACGGACTTACTGGATTATCATTTGTATATACTTTTCAGAGCTCGCTTAAAATACTCTTCATATTTGTCGCGCCATGTTTCACTGCCGAGGCTGCATACAAGATCTGGTGGTACAGTTCAGGCGCCACTGCTATTCCCTTCTTAGGCAACGCAATCGTGAGCGATACAGTTGCATGCACCTTGGAGCTCGCATCCTGGCTGTATAGAACCGTGGTGTTCTTCCTAGTTTGTGTCTTGTTCCGCTTGATCTGTCATCTCCAAATCCTCCGTCTCCAAGATTTCGCTCAAGTGTTCCATGTGGACGCTGATGTGGAATACGTATTAAAAGAACACCTTAGGATCAGGAGGCATTTACGCATCATCAGCCACAGATACCGCGTGTTTATACTGTGGGCGCTCATCTTAGTCACAATCAGTCAATTCACATCACTTCTTGACACCACCCGATCCACTGCAGACCTCAGCATCTTCAAAACCGGTGAACTTGCAGTAAGCGAATAATCTATTCAACTATCTTGATCTATCATATCATCAAATATATTCATGTCTTTTGTAACTGATTATGTGTTGTTTGTGCTAAATGCAGTTGGTTTCTGTTAGTTTGCTTGCTGGGATAATGATACTACTAAGGAGTGCGACTAGGATCACACACAAGGCTCAAGGTGTGACATGTTTGGCTACTAAATGGCATGTGTGTGCAACCATTGAGTCCTTTAATCCACCAGAAGTTGACACCGAAACCCCACCAGTGGGTGTTTTGGCTAACCAAGTGTTTAGCCATCATGATGCATCAGCATCTGACAATGATGATGCTGGCAGTGAAGATGAACTTGACAGCACTAAACTCATACCTGCATATGCTAGAAGTACCATTTCATTCCAGAAAAGACAAGCCTTAGGTAACACAACATATTTGATCATATTAACATATTGTTCTTGACTGTGGTGAGGTCCTTTACAGATGAAATTAACCTACTAAACGTATAAATAATTAGACAGTTTGAAGTAGAGTAATTACGCTACAAAAAAATGAAGTAGAGATAATAATTACTTTAGTTCGAAAACTATAGAGTAATAATAATTACCCTATTAGCAAAAGTACTCTAGTTATTTGTATGGTTAGCACGTTAAATCTGTTTGTCTTTGATCCTAACACTTCTTGACCCGAGTTTGATATTTTATTTTTTTGTAGTAACGTATTTTGAGAACAACCGAGCGGGGATAACGGTGTTCGGATTTATGCTGGATAGGACTTCATTGCACACTATAGTGATGATAGAAATGTCACTGGTGTTGTGGTTGCTTGGAAAGACAGTTGGTATCTCTTAAAGCCTTCATATCCCTTCATTGTTGAATCCTTTTCTAGAGTAGAAATTAATGAAGTATGTGAGAAGGGATAGAGAGTATGCATTTATCATCTATATTATTTACATTATTATTTAATTTATATGTCATTTCCTATTTCCTTGTACAATCCTTGATCACATTGGTTGTTCATTTATAAATATGTTTATTATTGTTAGTCATTGGATACTTTTTTACAACCTTTGCATCACATGATGTTGTCTTTTAAGGCTGGCTTTTAATCCATTTAAAATACAAGGAATATTAAAGATGTTGGGTTTCTTGAGTTGTCATGGTGAGAAAACAGGCATTAGTTAAATCTTATAAAACATAAAATAATTAAAGAACCGTTTTATGGGTTTGATTAAAGACCATGTGTTGTGATTTATTTCATGATATATAATGATACTCACATGGGAACTGGACGCTTTTTTTATTGTTCAAGTGTATATTCTGTTTCCGTTGATAAAAAAACATGTCGGATGATGAACAATGAACAAATATTGCAGCTAAGTAGCTCAGATATCTGCTCTAGAACTAGCAAGACGGCAAGGAGTGGTGGACCCAACATTTTTTCTATGGGGTCGAAATCAGCTATCTATCGCTAAATAACAGTCTTTTTGTTAGGGTCAGGCCGGGCCACATAATAAAGGTTGAAACAAATTTTTTGGCCCAAACGTTTTCAAGCCCAAGTGACAGCCGAAAACGGGTGGGCTAATCTATTAATGTTTCCACCTTGGCTTAGTAATCGGGTTGTTAAAAGTTGCTTAAATATTCAAGCTTAAGTTTAAGCTTATTCTGTAACGCCCCAAAATTCATATTAATCATAATTTTTGTATTATCGAGTAATAGGAGGTTACTAACCAAGCATATGACGAGGAAATATTAATGTTTCCACCTTGGCTTAGGTGCTGTTTGTTTTTTGGTCAGAAGTGCTTCTGACCATTTATGCCTGCGCCGTGCAGACGCGGGCAGACGTTTGGGGTGCGCAGATTGTTTGTTTTTTGGAAGACCTTTCGTTAATTAAGGTCTTCCTGACCTCTTCTTGGTGCAGACTTGGACCAAGGTCTCCTTGGGTCTTCTCCTCCTCTTCTCCACTTTTTTTCTTTCTTCTTCACTTCTCATAACAACATCATCATCATCATTTGACCAACAACTTCTTCTTCTTCTTCTTCTTCTTCTTCTTTTCTTCCCCCCCCCTCCTCCTCCCTACCTCCGCCACCTGCCTCCTCCATCCCATCCGCCTCCGCTTCCCGCCTCCCTCCACCAAAGTCGTCGCTTCCCCCTCCTCCCCTCCACCACTGCCGCCACTTCCCCCTCCTCCCTCCACCACCGTTGTCACCTCCCTCCTCCATATATTGTATTTCCTCAATATATTGTTTTGTGTTTATGTATATTAACAACCTGTTGAGGGCTTTTTGATTAATAATAAGAATAAAAATAGGGCAATAATAAGATAGGTGTTTAGAGAGAAGAAGAACAGAAATGGAGCTTCTTTGTTAGGTGTGGGTGTTTTAGAGATAAAGAGGGGAAGAACAAAGTAACTTATGATTTTTAGAGGTTGGTGTGTGTTTTATTTGATTATGATTTCGTGGATATTTGTGGTGGATTATGGTTTATGATTTTGAGTTACGCTGCAGACGTTAACAAACAAACAGTCTTTTTCTTGCAGACAGCAGACATTTGGTCCACCTCTTCTTCTGCAGATGTCTGCAGATGTGGTCCGCAGACTGCAGGCCTTTTGCTTCAGAAAAAACAAACAACACCTTAGTAATCGGGTTAATTCCTGTTAAAAAATTGCCTAGACCAACATATGATGCTAACTTGGTTAGTAACCAGACCTTATAACCTAACTTGCTTAACTTGAGGGGTTGAAACTTGAATTTGACTAGTTGAAACTTGAGTTCTAAAACAAAGCAAAACAACCATGGATTCATTCCCTGGCTTTTATCCCACACGCCAAACACACACTAACTAACCACCATAATCCAAGAACAAGCCCTAATCAGCCATAAGTCAAAGAGTTTCAGCTTGCATGAGTCAAATCCGAGTCATCTAAGGCTTGTCACACCTCTAGGCAACTTTTGTTTCATCTAATTTGATAAATTGTAGCCCATGTGATGATGGGAAAGTCATAAGATTCTTGTGTCTTGTAATGTTATGGCTAAGAAGGGTAACCCTAGTACAAGAGGGCCTTAAAACAAACTAATCTTGAAGAAAATCATGATAACATAACCTAGATGGTGAGATCTTTGAAAGCTATAATGTTAACTTGATGGGTTTTATAAATTATAAGTGAAACCAAGAATTCTTGGTAAAATTTCACATGCTTGAAAGCTTGAATTGTAAAAATTCAATAATTGAATGTTATTGTATGATGTTAACTTTGAGATTGAATCGGGAATGGATCTTGGTGGTCTGTATGACAATGAAATAATAACTGTAACATCTCGCCCACCAAGTGTATGATAAAATGCCATAACGAAACTCGATTTCATATTATCATAGGCATTGTATTGATATACGTGGGCAACTTGTAAGTGTAACACCCCAACCGATGGCGGAATCATCGAGGTGTCAAGAGGTGTCGATTGTTCAATAGCACATGGACTAAAATGTAAATTGTAAATAGTAAACATAATCCATTGTTCAAACCAAAATACAACTTGTCTCAAAGAAACACAAAACATATTGAATATAGTTCAATTTTATTAAAGCACTAGGTCCAAAACCTAAGCGTGTAAAGCAAAACTTGATCAAACTGCACCTGAAACATGTACAAAAAAATAATTTTGTCAACACATATAATGTATTGGTGAGTACATCCATTTGAGAAATATAATATTTAAACTTTTCGCAATTCCTGTGTTGTATACCGTTTGCAAATATGAAAATAAATGATATCGGTCAAAACCAAGCCTTGATGAAAAATGACTAACACATGAATAACCAACTGAATAATGAATTAACAAGACAATGACCAAGATCCTCTTTACAGAGTCTCAAGGGGGTATACCATAGTACTATTCACTGAAATGCTAGGCCGCAGAACGGTTAATGATTTTGACTAATTATACACACAAATTCACATAAAGCAAACACACAAGAGAATTGCATTAAGAATAAGAATATCATTTGATAATAATGTACATGAGTAGCCCCAAAATAGTAAAACATGAAAAAGGGGAAAGATATACTCACAGTTTGGCTACGTATAAATTCCGAGAATGTTCGTCGTAAGGCTTAAAAATTCCGAAGAATTCAACCTATATATAAAAATACTAAATGAGGAAAATGACTTAAAAGTCTAAGACAATCAATCATCTAAGGCATTAGGGCTTGCTAGACTCGTATTAGGGAAGATGAAATTATTAGTAATGACTTGAACGACAGTTTTTGAAATAAATATATTTACGATGAATTTAAAAAATGACTAAAACTCTTATGTGTTTCACATATAGATATAAATTCCATTTTATAGAAAAAAATAGCCTTGAAATAGAGTAAATGATTTATATTTAATTAAACAATTTATTATTAAATCTAATTTAAATATAAATAGTATGAATAATACAAGGTATGATCCCAAAACAATATTATTATGAGAAATAATTATTTTATGATGTAAAATACTAAAAATAATATTTCCATAATTTCTTTAATTTATTTGCATTTAAAACATTTTTAATGAATTTAAATGATGTTTTAATGATTAAAATTAGTAAAAATAACAAAAATAATCATTTTATAAGAAATTATATTTTATTACAGTTTATTATCCATAGAAATAAATCTCCAGAAAATTTGAGGTTAAAATCTCTAAAATGAATTTTTTAATTGGTTAATTATGATTAAAACGATTAAATTCAATAAAAATATAAAATTTAGACATTTTCCGGAAAATAAAAGTGTGGAAATCTCATTTTAGATGTCAAGATATCATGTCTAAATTTTCATGATTTTTGGATAAATAATGGATTTATTACAAATATTCTAAGTTTATATGTAATATATATGTATAATTAAAGAAAAGAAATATAAACCAAAAAAACGAAAAAAAAAATGGGTCCAAGGGGGGTCGAACCCGGATCCCCATGGTGTAACCAAACAACCTTAACCACTGCTCCACCTATGCCATTTGTTAACATATCTGATCTTGAATTGTATTTATGTTAATAATAAAACGTGTCTTCTTCCCCAAATCATCTAGCTAAGAATCCTAATCCTTACCCAATCCAATTCAATCATATTAGTGATCTGTAATAAGGGGGTTTCAGCCTATACTACTCGACTAAGACATAGCAAACAAGATCAAACACTTACAACTTGTTTTCGGCTCACAATTGAAGCTTTTATGACTCGCAAAAAAAACGCAAAATGATGGGCTTTCTGTACGATTTTGTATGAAATTTGTTGTGGGTTTTGATGTGTAATGGTGCAGCAACCATCTACAATCATCTAGGTATTTATACACGTTTAAAAAGACGCGTTTAAGGTAGTTGTTAAGGCTCGCCGGTTTCATCATTAAACCCACGAGTAAACGCCTTAAAAACCCGTCATTAACCCAAATAAATGATTGCAATGCGTTAATTATTGATGGAGAAGACGTTTGGAACGATAAAATGTTGAAACGGACGCGTAAAGGAGGATTTAAGGCCTCGCCGGAATTAAATCCGGCGGCCGGAATTCTGTTTTTTGGCCGGAATAGCGTGAGGCAGCAGCAGATATGAATAAATTTTTTTTTTTTACTTTCAGCAATTGTCAATAAAGGCCCCTCATACTTTTCTTAGTTAGTTTTAATGTTTTCCTAGCTAGTTTTCCCTTTATATTCACTAACTAAGTTAATTTACTAACTCAAAATTTGTATAACTAGGAATTTTTATGATATACGTATATTTTCCGAACCACGTTGCAACATACGCGTTAAACTTAAATCGAGATTAAGATCCAAAAGAACATGCAATTAATATAATTTAAATTTTGCACATTTATTAAATTTGAAAACGACAACAAATACAGGAAATATTAGAAGGACTAAAATTGTAAATTAGATAAAAGTTGAGGGTGACGGATGTCACAGTAAGGTTACTTGAGACCGAGTCTAATCACAATACATGAATTTGCACGTGTGTCAGAATCTCTAGGTACTAAGCAAGAGGTGTCGGGGAGTCAAGCGGGAAAAGATTTGAGGTTGAAAGGCCACGACTAAGGTAAGTTGTCACTTCGACTCGAATACATATAATGCTTACTTGAATACATATCAATGGGAACGCCATAGGAATTGAAATTTGAAACGATATTGTGATTCCCAAGTGACCCACGATTTACTATCGGATTGGTATTACAAGTCCTTCGGACCGGGCAAGTAGTGACCGGGTGAAGTGGCACATGTGGCCATGGACACGAAGCATAGCCACAACGGTAAAATGACTTAAATGGATGCACATTCTCTCAAATCAAGGCTTGATTGGGAAAGTGTAATATGCTATACAGGTTGGGAATCACAAGTTGTGGTGTGATAATATAGTTATAGGTCTAAACTTGATTTTGGTGATGGTTGGATAGTCAAGTCCCTTGATCACTAATTCTAGCTCATTAATATACATCATTGTAGCAAATTGAGCCCAAAGATCTAGTAGGTATATTGTATGGTCTTAGAAAGCTTACCCGAATCATGAATCTAGTTTGGCAAGGGCTTAACGGGTCAATGAGTTGAATCAATAGTCATGAAGTATAGTTTGGAGGTTAAAAATTGATTGAATGTTGTTTCAAATTCTTAAACTTATGGAATAATCTAAGAAAAAGTACACATATACAATAGTTTTAGGTTAATAACTCAACTCAATCAATAAAGGGGTAAACTTGGTTGTTTGGGCGAGTATTTAGGTTGCCTACAGCAACTACAGATCGTAGCCTACGACCCCAAGCTGTAAGCTACGGGCTGCATGAAGATCGAGACAAGAAACAACTGACCGCAACCTACGGCTTCGAGCCGTAGGCTACGGCCAAACAAAAACAACAAAGAGCAGCAGCTGTAGCTTACGGCTTGCCTGCCGTAAGCTACGGCGGGGGTTCTCACCTCCACACATATCTTTTCTTTTGTTTCGTATTTTGATGTGTTGCAATACTTAATAGGTTTTCTTGTTCAGGTGACCCTAGGTATGAAATGTTAAAGCCTCGGAAGATGATTAAGCTCACTTTTTGAAGAACCAAAGCATACGTCACTCAACGCTTCTGCACTTATACTTATGGATTCATGAATGGATAGGACTAATGTTGTTTGTTTGACTATAAACATCACTTGTCTAGTTTAGTTTAAGTTTGTATGTATAAACCCTATGGTTATGACCGCAAATCCAAATTTTGATCTTTTAATGAAATGAAATTTTGCGATCATTATAAACGGGGTGTTACATATTCGATAAAAGAGCTTAATCTGAGCTTTATTTACACCGTTTAATATGGCAAATTTTAAAGAAGATCACTAAAATGACTATTTTGACTAATGACTTTGACAAAATAGGCTTATTTCAATTCACTATTTTTTTTAATTTTTTTTTTTATAATTTTCCTTTGCATAACAGGTTTCAATCTTGGCTCATAACATCACCGACTTTATGAAATTGGCGCAGTAGATCATCCACGTATGGCACGTGAGGTCCATGTTGATGCGTTAAGTAGGGGCGTTTATGGTTCAGTTTTAAACTGTGAAACCCCCAAATCGGTCATCGTTTTGGTTTCACGGTCGAGGTTTTCACTTAACTTACGCTTGGTATTAATATTTTCAAACCGTCACTAATGGTACGGTTTACCGAAACCGACCGTATATAAACCGGACCGGCCGTTAGAATTTATCATATTATTTTTATAAATATTTCATAATATGCATACATTATTAGGCATAACTAAATTTTAGTTTCTTTCAACTCTAATTAATATTAAGTAAATCAAGGTGGGCTAAGCCCAACTAGATAGAAATGTGAAAACACTAAGCTTAACCCCCTCTTTCTGTTTTGTAACTTTCACATTTCCTGTCCTAAAAACATAGTTAGTTTCTTTATGTTCTTATCATGAAATCATGTAAGTTGTTTTATGTCCATAGGTTATGTTTTGTGTCCAAACCATGAAACCAAAGTGTTACTCGATTTAAGAAAGTTATACGGTTTAATTTTGGTTAGCAAAAATATAAAAACTGTTACTAACAATTTAGTTCACGGTTTGACTTTAAACCCTCGAAAACCAGACCATGAACACCCCTAGCGTCAAGCCCCCGCCAAGTTACAATCTCAAATTAAATTACAGTCTTCAACGGAATTCGTGGCAAGAGGTGTGCCATGTGATGATTCTGGCAAGCTAAAACAATTTCCTTAAAAAAAAAAAAAAAAAAAAAAAAAAAAAAAGCCAAGACTATTTTGTCAAACTTATCGTTCAAAGATATCACTTTTTGTGTTTTTTTTTAAATTATTAAACATGTTTTTATTTAATATAACTAGCTTATACCCCGGGAGCGTCTCGGGTTGAGAAATCTAAGTAAAGTAAATAAAATTAGAAGGATCTAAACTATAAAAATGGCATCTATGTATCAACTTACATTAGATACTTTAAAAAAAATACCAAAAGATCCATTTCACCTTACAACATCAACACCTAAAACAGAATATTAAGATCCTAAGCACTTCAAGGGGACATAGATTGTTTAGCACCAATACATTCAGTCAAAGGTCTTTAACTGCATACAATAAGATTTGAGCTATTTCAGATTATGGTAGAAAAAGAAAACATAGCAATTGTCTGTTAGAGAGCGTCACGGGTTGAAATATCTAATAGAAAAAAATACACCGTTAGTCCTTATGGTTTCTACCAAATTTCAATGTAAGGTATTAAAGTTTTATTGTTTCACTTTAAGGTATTAAGCTTTAATTTGTTTCAATGTCAGGTATTAAGCTTTTAATTTGTTTCAATGTCAGGTATTAGGAACTAACCTAGTTAAAACTTAACTGAGTTTGAGGGTATTATGGTCCATTCACCTGTTTATGAAGAAACAAAATAAAAACCAAAACCCAGTTGTACAAGACTCGAACCTAGGACCTTGGCTTATTAAAAGAACAGGCAAACCAGCTGATCTAAGCTACCAGATGGTTATTATTTCGATCAGAATCTTTATAAATGAAATCGATGCAGGTCATCTTCCCCAATTCAACTCATCATTAAGGTTCCTTCCTTCCTTCTAACTATATATATTAATTAAAAACCATTACTACTGTATATCATAATAATAATAATAATAATAATAATAATAATAATAATAATAATAATAATAATAATTCACCTACACAAACAAACACTAATTCAACTTCCAGATTCAAAGATAATCAGAGTCTGCTGTTCTTGGATCTCATTGTCCTCAAGGTTCGATTCTTTGTATATTTTAACTACACTTTTCTGATATCATTTTGCCCTAATTACACTTTCAGAACTATTATAAGCTTTTAGCAACATCACATCACATCATTTACTATTTATTATTATTGTTATTGATGCTTGAGCCAAACTTAAATATTTATAGTTTAGTTAGACCTTCACATTAATATTATATATCAAACTGTGCCCAATTTGATCAAAACATATGTTGTTCTGTAGGTTTCAAAACGTTGCACCACGCCGCTTGCAAATCCATCAATATTCGTTGCTCGTCGAATATTAAAACTTCATTAAACAACGCTATTAAGTCGATATTATGATGGGAAATAATCATTTGGGGTGAAGAAACGTAAACCCAACCATTTAATCGAGATGAAACACACTAAAACTCAAAATCTATACTCACCGGAATTTTACTCCGGTGACCGGAATCTGATCGGAATAACAAAAGAAGAGGGAGGGAAGGTGAAGGGATAGGGAGCCTAATCTGAAGGGCGTCCCTATCCCCGCAAGGTAACAACTCCGCGCCAGGTCAAGGCGCAGGAGCACACTCGCGCGAGGACAGGCAATCAACATCCTCGCGCGCCGACACAGATGATAAGCAACAACTAATACCTGATACGCGCGTGCCACCACACGCGGAATATTCTCTTGGCACGACAGAAGAGGTACAAGGGATGACAAAAGGAAGATTCATAAGGATCTGTATCAGAGCATACACCAACAGAAGAAGGACATGTGGCAGATAGTACAAAAGGGGAACGGCTGCACTGTACACGTTGTCGTGAACAGTGACCAGCAGGCATTACCTCGCCCACTGTCAGGCGTCAAATCAGCCAGCAGAGATAGCCTGGACACTGTAGCAAGTACGACGTTACTGTGCACCACCAGAAGGCTGCCACGTGTCCAACTACAACAACGACCACACTGCAGCCTGATGTCATCAACAGTGCCTCGTCCTTTCCCGCCATTTCCAGAAGGACCATGGGCTTGGGCCCCGGTTGGGCCCAAGCCAATGGTGTCATTTGTGGGCCTCTCCATGCAGCCCACTGCTAAGCCTATAAATAGCACCAGATGCAGCTCATGTATTCATTCACAAATACAACCATCACTACTGTACTCTCTACTTGTAATTCTCTCTTGTTAGTAATAATATTCCGGTGTACTTACAGTGGACGTAGGTCATTAACGACCGAACCACTTAAATCTCTTGTTCGTAGCACACACAATACATATCACACTCACCTTAACAAACTCTCGGGTTGTCATAACGGTTTGGGTAAAGGATTAAACCTGTAGTTACATAAGTACTAACCTCCCGGAGGTCAGTCTTAATCTCCGGTGTACTTATTGTTTCTTCATTGGCGCCATCCAACGGTTAGAACAACTCTTTTCACTCATCTTTTAACCCCACCCATGGCTGAACCCAACCCTAACACATCCGGCATGCACCAAACGGGAGACGAGGACCTCCGACAGCCGGATAACCAAACCACACCCAACACTGTCGTCAAGCAGACGACGTCTAGGCTCGACGGGTCAGCCGTTGAAATCCGTGACGTCGAATCCGACGACGACAGTCAAGAGCTCTCCGAAGAGGATCCGGATCGCTGGCTCCTCCGTCAGAATGCCAAGAGTGCTGCAATCTACCAACGCAAGCTGTTGCAACAAGCGAAAAAGAAGGGTAAGACGCTTGCTTTCGATACTCCGTCGAAAGCAAGGTACAAGAAGAAGGATACAGCCAACCACGGTGACGGTCGTAGCGGGGAGCTCGGCGGAAACGTCAGAGCTCGGGGCTACGCCAAATCACGTGAAGAGCCAGACGGTTACGAATCGTCAAGCAGCGACTCCGATCACAGAGGGAAGAAACACACTCACGCGTCGCGAGACAGTGAGATAGACGATGACTTGGTAAAACCATTTCGACCAAAAGCTTTTGCTGAGAAGTCCAAGTTCGTCGCTCGCATAGCGGCTGCAAAAGTACCAAGAAAGGCCAAACTCCCAAGCAGCATCGGTAGATACGATGGCCTGCGTGACCCAGATGACCATGTGCACGACTTCGAATGCGCAGGTGTATCCGTGGATTGGCCTGTTCAAGTGTGGTGTCACCTTTTCGCTCAAACCCTCACGGGTGCCGCCAGGGTATGGTTTGACAGCCTCCCAGCGGGAAGCGTAAAGGATTTCGACGACCTCACAGAAAAGTTCGGCAGCCACTTTTCGCACCTACGTAAGCATAAGAAAGACAAGGCGGACATCCTGCTATGCCGACGGTATGACAGGGAAACGATCGAAGATTACATAGTCCGGTTTAACAAAGAAGCACTGCAAATCGGATGCGGGGAGGAGCTCACACGGGCCGCGTTCATTCACAATGTGCGCAGTCCAGACCTCATGAAATGCCTCACCGGCAAAGATGGCATCCCAGAGTCCTGGGATGAGCTCATACGCTCAGCCAAAATATATGCCTCCTCCGAAAAATCTTTCAACCAACAACATGGTTTCCAGCCACAACACCATAATAATAATAATAATACTAGACACAAAAACAAATCCGTCTGGAACCGCATCACAGGCACCACCGACGAAGGAAAGTATTCCCCGGCCGGTGATGCCCGCCAGATCATCAGCTCCAAACAAACGCGGGACCAACGCGGACACTCCAAGAAAAATCACGACTGGACCCCGTTAACAAAAACCCCATCTCAAGTTCTGAAAACCGAGCAGGTCACCCTGAAAGAGCCCAACCCCCTAGGGAAGCGCCGAAATGTGGACCGCAGCAAGTTCTGTGAGTACCATAACGACTACGGCCACCTCACGGACAACTGCTACAGTCTAAAAATGGAGATAGAGGCAGCGCTGAAATCAGGCCAGCTCGGCCACTTGGTCAAAAATGTTCACCGAGCTGGCAGAGGGCAAGGCAACGAAGAAACCCAAGGCGAAGGGTCGCGGAAGAAGATCCGGGACCTAAACACTCACGCTGCAACTCTAATCCCCCGCCACCAATGCAACATGACAGGGCGGGGCAAGAACACCCAACATGGGAAGCGCACCCGGGTACAGCCGCTAGACGACTCATGGAAAGAGGCTGACATCCTCATGCCAAGGGTCAGAGGAGGTGCCTCCTGCACAGCTCCATTGGTGATCACTGCCGTCTTCGGACATTACCGCACACGGTATATGTTTTTAGATGGCGGCAGCAGCACAGATATCATGTATGACCAATGTTTTCAACAGCTAGATGAAGAAGACAAGGCAAAGCTCATTCCGGTCAATGAGCCAATCTCTGGTTTCATCCATGAAACCATCATGCCCCGCGGCATGCTCTCTTTGCCTGTAACATGGACGGATGGTACACACGAGCGCACAGAAATATGCGACTTCATGGTCCTACCAGCCGCATCAAACCATGACATACTCCTAGGAAGAGAAGGCATTGCTCACTTCAACGCCAACGCCTCCACGGCGCATGCAATGGTTGGTTTTCCCACCAAAACAGGCGTTGCCTTCATCCGGGGGAACAAAGATTGCCATGTCACGGAGAGCCAAACCGCCAAAGATGGTCAAGACAGATGCCCGCACCGAGCCGGAAAAATGGGCGCTCAACCCCAAATTTCCGGAGCAAACGGTGACCATTGGCCATGTAATCTCCGAATCCATACGAAATCATTTGAAGCAACTTCTGATCAGCAATATAGACATTTTTGTATGGCAACCGGCAGATATGGTGGGTGTTCCGCGGGACATAGCGGAACACAGGCTTAACGTATATCGTTCTGCAGAGCCAATTGTACAGAAAAAGAGGAGTATGGGCCCGGAGAAAACAAAGGCCATGAACGAACAAGTCACCGAGCTGCTCAATGCGGGCATCCTCCGCCCCATCAGATATCAAACTTGGGTGGCCAATCCTGTCATGGTCGCCAAAGCGAATGGAGGATGGCGCATGTGCGTCGATTACAAAGACATCAACAAAGCGTGCCCAAAGGACTGTTATCCCCTACCAGAGATCGATTTGAAGGTGGACTCCCTCGCCCCATACAGATTCAAGTGTTTCCTGGACGCCTACAAAGGATATCACCAAATACAAATGGCGAAAGAAGATGAAGACAAAACAGCGTTCGCACAGATGCGGGTATCTTCTGCTACACAAAGATGCCTTTCGGCCTGAAAAATGCGGGCGCCACATACCAACGCCTGATGGATACAGCGTTCGTGAAAGAAATCGGCGTACGGCTTGAAGTGTACGTCGATGATTTAGTGATCAAAAGCAGGGAAGAAACCGACATGCTACAAGACATCCAACAAACATTTCACCAGCTACGAAGGGTCCGCATGAAGCTAAATCCAAGCAAGTGCTCGTTTGGAATGGAAGAAGGGAAATTTCTGGGAGTCATCGTTACGCGGGACGGGTTCCGCGCCAACCCAGAAAAGGTACAAGCAATCGAGCGGATGCCATCTCCCGCCTCCGTCAAAGAGGTGCAGACATTGATGGGCCGCCTGGTCGCCCTAAACCGTTTCCTATCCAACTACGCTTCAAAGTCATTTCCTTTTGTCGACACCTTGAAAAATTGTCTGAAGAAAAGTAACTTCCGCTGGACAACCGAAGCTGAGTCAGCTTTTCAACAAATGAAGCAGTGTCTGATGAACCTTCCTACACTAACAGCCCCGCTCCCTAAAGAGCCACTCACGCTCTATCTCTCAGTCACGGAGCGGGCAATCGGCGCAGTCCTGATGGTCGATCGTAAAGGCGTGCAAACGCCTATCTATTACATCAGCCGCACGCTGTTAGATGCGGAAACTCGGTACACCATAATGGAAAAGTTGGTCCTAGCTTTAATTCACGCTTCCCGAAGATTGCGCAGATACTTCCAAGGTCACCCGATAAACGTCCTCACGGACTATCGGATCAACGACATCTTGGCCAAACCAGAATTGTCAGGAAGACTGGCGAAGTGGGCTATTGAGCTCGGAGAGCACACAATCAGTTATAAGCCCCGACCCGCAATCAAAGGACAAGTATTGGCAGACTTCGCAACCGAGATCCCAGCCGACAAGGTTCAAGAGTGCCGAGAAGAAGAATCACCTGCGCCAGTGCACGACCCATCGCAAAAGTGGTCCTTATACACTGATGGCGCCTCCAACGGAGACGGCGCTGGCGCCGGTTTGCGCCTCATCAGCCCAGACAAACATGAGTTCACATACGCCATCCGCCTCGAGTTCAAAAGCACAAACAACGAAGCGGAATACGAAGCGTTGCTGGCAGGCCTCCGCATAGCGGAAAAAATGGGGGCCAGGCACGTAGAGGCACATGTAGACTCTTTGTTGGTAGCACGGCAGATCAACGGGGCATACGATGCGAAAGACGAAACCATGGCTCTATACCTGGAGCAAGCCAAGAAACTCATGCGCAAGTTCGACACATGCACAGTCGAACACATCCGGCGCAGCGAGAACAAACCCGCCGACGCACTCAGCAAAATGGCATCCACGGTTTTTGAGCACATGGCAAAAGAGGTCCGCGTCGAAGTACGAGATAAACCATCGGTCCCCGTGCGCCAGGTCAATGTCACTCAAACAGGTAACGCGTCATGGATGACACCGATCAAAGCCTTTTTATCGTCGGGAGTTCTGCCCAATGACAAACTAGAGGCTCGGAAGATAAAAACCAAGGCCCTGCAATATCAACTGACCGATGACATCCTGTACCGCCGCTCCTACTTGGGGCCACTCTTGCGCTGTGTTGACCCGGCCGAAGCCTCCTTTCTTCTCAAAGATATACATGAAGGAACATGCGGGTTACACGCAGGCCCAAGAATGGTAGTGGCAAAGCTGATGAATGCAGGATATTACTGGCCTGGCATGCACGTCGACGCAGTCACCGAGTTACGCAAATGTGACAGCTGCCAGCGCCATGCCCCAAACACCTTGCGCCCAAAGAACAATCTCGTACCAGTTACCGCGGCTTGGCCCTTCCAAAAGTGGGCTATTGACCTAGTCGGACCATTCCCGGCGGCGCCGGGCAATGTCAAATATTTGGTCGTCGCTATCGACTACTTCACTAAGTGGGTCGAAGCGAAACCTCTGGCAAAGATCGATGGCGCACATGTCAAGAAATTCATCTGGGAGTTCATTATCTGTCGGTTTGGATTGCCAATGCAACTGGTCAGTGACAATGGAACACAATTCGAAGACCAGGCCCTCCAACAATGGCTGGCTCAAATGGGAGTCACACAAATCTTCACATCCGTTGCGCACCCGCAAGGCAACGGTCAGGTAGAAAGAGCCAACCGCACAATCGTTGAAGGCATCAAGACAAGGCTCGGAACCAGGCGAACAGGGTGGGTAGACAAGTTGCCGCACGTCTTATGGGCCTACCGTACCCTCACGAAAACAAGCAATGGCGAAACCCCGTTCAGCCTAACATACGGGTCTGAGGCGGTAATCCCCGCAGAAATAGCCTGCCCTACGGCAAGGGTATTGATGGCAAACATAACCGACAATGATAAAGAACTCCGCACGAACCTCGATCTGTTAGAGGAATGCCGCGACCTCGCGGCAATAAAAGAAGCAAGTTACAAGACCCAACTCGAGCAATACTACAACAAGCATGTAAAGGAGCAAGCCTTCAAGATTGGGGACTATGTCTTCCGCAACAACGAGGCTTCCAACGCCGAAAAGCCTGGGAAGCTCGCCCCAACTTGGGAAGGCCCTTACAAAATCCAAGAAGTGCTCGGGAAAGGTGCCTACGCATTAGAAAGGCTCGATGGCACCCCTATTCCAAGATCATGGAACGGCGCTCAGTTACGACGCTGTTATTTGTAATCTAAAATGGCTACACATGCCATATCGTTAATGAAAACGTTTCCTATATCTGTGTTTCTACTTGTACTTTCCGCGCCAGGGTCTTCAAGACTTAGGCAAAATCACGTCGGACACGCTAGCAAGGCACGCCTTCAAGGCGCGCCACGTGCGCGTCGGGCGCCTACTCAAGCAGCGTAGTACTCAAGACGGATTTACTCGCCGGACCTACAACACCGCATAAAAACAACATGCGCCTCAACTCTTGTCTTCTAGAGTCATTGCAACTCGGACAACAGAGTAGAGCGCCACATAAACGCGGTAAACGGGTCTTCAAGGCGAGGCGATCACGCGCCTAAGTCGGACTCAATGGCACAAGTCGCCTCCGCTACAATCTTCAAGGCGAGAAAGTGTTAAACACTTAGACGTCGGATTGTCTAGCCGAGCGCGCGCTCTAACTCTTACTTACACACTGGGTGACGACTTGGTTAAATAAGTAAATTAGAGATGAGACAACACGATATAACAAACAAAAGTTTCATTAACAAAGGGAATTAAAAACCCTTCTATATTTACAAGGAAAAGAAAAGTTACAAGTATTAAAAGGCCTAATCACTGGTCAGCCGCGCCGGAAGGCCCCTCACCAGAAGCCTTCGCCAGTGCATCAGACGTTTCTATAAAATATCTAAGGGCCGCAGGTGGATCCGCGTTCTTGTTACAGTCCGCAAGCACTTGGAGGATGGGGAACTCTATCTTCTCGAACTTTTGGAGTTCCGCCTCGTACTCCTCCTTCAGTGGCTTGCCATAGTGTTCCGCGTCCACGATGCGCCCATCATTTTGCGCATGCAAGAAACCGTCTTCATAGCCCTCGCCATAACCATAGGCTTGGGCACTGGCAGCAATGGCGGCAACCTGGTCTCCGAGCAGAGGCTCCTGCCAAAATCTCTTGAAAACCTGCGCATAGAAACAAAGTTAGCATATGGAAAAGACAAGTCTCAAAAGCAAAGAAAGCGCGAAGACTTACCCCAGCCATCCCGTCTGTCATCAACCATTTGATGGAGTCCTGCATCTGAGACTGGGCGGTGACAGCTTCATCCAGTAGCAACTTAGCCGCCTCACCTTCCTTCACAGCAGCAAGGCGAGCCTGGTCACAAGAATCCAGGTCTCGCTCCAGGTCCTCCTTCGCACTAAGGACCTGGACCCTCTCCCGCTCCAGCGAAGAGACGCGCTCAGTAGCCGCAACAAGAGCTTCGTCCTTAGACTCGAGCTCCTTGCGCATCTCTACATACTTCGCCGTCCTCTCCGTGAGGGCCCTGCTCTTCTCTTCAAGGCTCTTCACCGCCGTCCGCCGCTCTTCACGCGCCACTGACAGAAGATCCTTGAAATCGGAGATGTCAGTGTTGGCCTTCTTCCATGATTCTGACCAACGGCGCCTGTCAGCAACCGCGTCTTCTTCAAGTTTGGCAACTTTGGCCTCCGCGTCATGGGCACGGCGGCGGTATTTGGCAATCTCGGCTTTGAAAGCAGCCTCTTTTTCAGCAAGGCTGGCCTTCTCCGCCTCCACCTGCTCCATGTCCCGCCACAACGCCGAGTCACGGCGACACAGCGAGTCCATCATGGATAGTTGAGTCGCCTGGTTAGCGCACAAGGCGGCTATTAGGTCTTCACGACTCAACATATCCTGGTGAGTGCGCTCATAGGGAGGCACCACCTCGCTGACAAACTCCTCGGCAGCCAAGGAGTTGGAAAACAATGTGTTTTCCCTTATTGCCCAGCGAGGGCGCCAGATGGCATCACCACCAGACCAACAAGAGCCGTCATAGACCCCTGCTGATTCCCCAACCCTGGAAGC